>JAGFZM010000299.1:0-25538 GCA_017657215.1 Limnothrissa miodon | reverse complement strand
ACACACACACACACACACACACACACACTTTGACACGTGCACTCTCCGAACACATGCAGATCTAAGTTTACACAAACACACAAAAAGTAAACAACATAGAAATACCATATCTAATTAAAATCTGAAGTGTGTTATTCATAACCTTTTAAAGGAACAAGTCAAATGGAATGTCTGTGAGTGAAACATTCAAAACATTGAAACTCCACAGCAAATGCAGGAACATGGATTTTTTTTTGTAATTATTTTGCTTTTTCAATGATGGCTACCTACAGTATATCACTAAATCACTACACCAAATAGTGATAAAGTCCAGTTGTTTAGGATTTCACCAATGCAAAGTCTTAGAAAGAGCTGAGAAACATGCTGTTTGTTCTGCTTGTTTGGGAAATTCTTGTCTATGAAATTCTATACAGTTCGGTATTAGCTGTCAGGTGACAAGCAATATGTAATGTGTGGATGCTTGCTGTGTGCATTTGAATCATTGCAGCATAAGAAATGTTTTGGTTTCTAAAATCAGGGACAAGGTAGCTGTGTTGTATTTCACCTGGGACAGAGAAGCATTGGAAAAATTTAAATGATAGCATGGCACTGACATGGAAACACACTCTCAAAAAAATGCATTTCAAAAGGTATGAATTTGTTCATCTGTAATGTGAAAGTTCATGCTTCAGCAATTTTGCATACACATTCTATATATCAACATTATCGTGATGACAACTAGTTTCACACTGAAGTGTCACATGTGCAATAGAATAAAAAAAACTTTTCTTATGCTTTCTTCTCTTGCTTTGGTCTGTCTCTTTGGTTGTGTGTGTGTGTGTGTGTGTGTGTGTGTGCAAGTGCTTGCAAGTGTGAGTGGAAAGAAAAGTAGAAAAGGAAGAATAGTATTTAGAGACTCTTGGCTGAACTTCACCTCCTTATCCGCCCACCTGCCTTCCATAGTGCTTTAATTAATGCCTTTGTAGCCAGGGGAGAGAGAGAACGAAGACATTACCCGCTCTTGAATTTGGGTCTCTGGGCTGTGAAACGTGCAACTTGACGGCAACAGCAAACAGCCAGACTGGCTGGAGTGCATACTCAACTTTAGTGTTGGTACTCAGTCACTATCCTGATATTCCAATATTTCTTTCCCTCTGCTTCAGTCAGGAATCTTAGATGTATAGAGGATCTAAGGAGCGATTGAAACCAGAAGCATCCTGCCTTTGTCTCAGAGTTTTGATGTTTCTTCCTCCTTTCAGCATTCATCTTGTCGAAATCTATACACACACACACACACACAATGAACAATAATGAATGTCCAACAACACTTTCTGTTAAATTCTAAACTAAATTCTGTGTCATCCTCTGTGTCCTGAACCAGTGAAGCTGGTACTCAGGGAAGCTCTCCCAACAGTAGTTTATTTCATGGTTACAGACAAGTGTCTCCTGTGTTTACACAGAATATGGTATGCAAAGCACAAAACACTCTTTCAGCATTGTGTGTTTCTGTGTGTGTGTTGTGTGCGAGTGTGAATGAAATGCTGTCACTGTTGCTTCTTTTCAGGGTGAAGTAAACACTCAGATTCACATAAACACAGCCATGTAGACACACACACACACACGCACACACACACATAGAGGCAAGCTGAATACGTCCTACATGAATGTCTTTTGCTAAATGTGAGACTCTCTGTATTCCTCTGCTAACATAAATGCACACACCCCATGTTCACAAAAAAGAAAAACCCAGTTAAAACAGTCAAAGCTATACACACAGGCACAGACACACAACCACAAACACACACACATATGTTCTTCCTGAACAAACAAGCTGTGTCTTCACCAACAACGTTGCAAAGAGACACTAATGTCTTAGCCACAAGTGTTTCAATCCATTCTCACTTCCTTTGTCCTGCTACCTCCTTCCTTCCTTCTCTCTCTCTCTCTTTCTTGCTCTGTCTTTTTCTGTCAAAATCCCTGTTTTTTTCTGGAAAACATCCTGAGCACAAGACCATACAGGAAGTGTGTTATGCTGTTTACCGTCCCTCCTGGACACTCCTGGGCAGGGCTCGGCAAAAGCCAGACACGCACAGAGCCCCCATTGAGGTGTGGCGATAAAAATCAGACGGGCAAGCGCTGAACCCGCGGTGGGAAACGCAGTGAATTAATGTCCTGTTTGATCTGTGGAGCAGGACCCGGAAATGGGCAGAATGTGTAACATTACTCAGGTACTGTCAGGCCCAATCGCACAGAAATACCTTTTCACCCGCTGGAGCCCCTTAACCGCAGAGCGGAGCTGCTCGTCAAATGGAGAGTGTGGGCGAGTGTGCGTATGTATTTCAGGGAGGGGGGTAGAGTTGGGGGAAAAAAAGACTTTGTATCCACTTCTGTTCTAACGTGCAACTCCAGCCACGGAAATGTGTATATACAAGTGTGTGTGTGTGTGTGTGTGTGTGGTCCTGGGGCTTAGTCTGTTTTGCCTCTCTCTGATTCAGCCCTGATATTAAGCGGCAGCAGGGGGATGCATCTCAGCCCCACTGTCCCTGCGCTCCTAGATTGCCAACCCAGGACAGAGAGGAGGAGGAGAGGTGGAGCAGGAGGGGGCCTGGGGCCGGTAATGAGCGCTTTGGGCACGGAGGCGGATGAGACGACTCCACAGAGGACCGTTGGAACAAGAGGAGATCACTCACTCTTCTTCCTCTGCGCCAGGATAGCCTCCGGACAGAATTTTGTGTATATGTGTGTGTTTGTGTGTATGCTCATGTGAAAGTGTGTGTGTGTGTGTGTGTGCGTGCGTGTGTGTGTGAAAGGCTCATTCACCAGCATGTGTGCCACCATGCTACAATCACTTGCTATTCTATGTTTGCTACATGAAAAAAAAAAACATGAATTTAAGAGAAAGTGCTGCCTCATCCGGTAATTTTTGTCCCAATATTTGGTATTTTATTGATGTTTTGGGTCTTCCCTTCATATACAGTATCATGTAGCTCCTTTGATCCTCTGGGGGAAATTTGTGAATTAGTGACACATACACACAATACACACAATATACACACTTAGAGAGGTGAAGCACACACTAAGCCAAGGCAGTGCTTTGCTGAGCTGAGCACAACGACATATTGAATCTTGCTTTTCTTTATAAAAGTAATTGGGCTTTTTATGTCCTGCATGACATGTCATTGGAAAACTGTTTGTAATTGAGTTTGACATCAAAAGAGTCACACGAAAAAGTTTGTCTTCATAAGAGTACGTGAGCAGTGTATGTGCGTGTGTGTGTGTGTGTGTGTGTCTCAAAGGGTTGGGGGAGTAACATGCGGTGAGAATCCTGGCAGGAACAGGGGTCGTAGGAAGCAGTCGGTATTAGATGTACTCTCTCAAGAAACAGAGTAAAAATAGATTAAACACTACTCCTGCTGAGAAAGAGAGAAAAAACGACAAAAGGAAAAAAAACGCGGGACTGTGAGTCTGGAAGCTTTTAAAAAGGCATTCACTGTGAGCACAAGCTACGTACTGTCAAAATAGCCTGCTTACTCTCTCTCTCTCTCTCACACACACACAATTTTTCTGCTGTGTTTATGGGCTAATCCATGGCCCAGGACCCCCAGCCCACCCTCCTGTCGTCTCTTCAGCTCCCCTGTCTCCCTGCTTAAGGGTGGGGTCATCCCCCACAGCTGGTCCCTAAACTCACCATGCTGACAGATGATATATTTATGTGCACTTAATGGTCTGACCTGTTACACATAAAAGAATTTTAAGGGAGATTTACACGGCCAGGTTCACATAAACTCTTTGTGTGTGTGCGTGCGTTCGAGAGGCTGCTTAATGCACACGTGTTAGTGCATGTTTGGATCTCTCTCTCTCTCTCTCTCTGTGTGTGTGTCTGTGTGTAAAACATAGTTCATATGCCTGAACTAAAACTCCACATAGTGATGACATCACCAGTAGCCTCCCATGAAACTGTCTTTGCCTTTGATTTAAACAAGCTAAGAGCTACAGACTGTATCATCTTTCTCTAGCACAGAGCTTTCCAACAGGTAGCTTTAAACATCACCACGGAAGCTTAGATCTCTATGAAATCAAATTCAAACATCCGATGATTAATCTTTGCCTGGTCAGATTTTTTTGCGCTGAAAGTAAGTAAGTGGGTATAGGAGGTAACATTACTTTCCATCAATAACAGGCGTGCAAAGTAGTAGTTTGGTAGCTCTCGGGCACATTGACTTTGACCTTTGACCCCTCACTCTCTCCCTCACACTGTGGTTGTGGGTATGGGTGGGGATGTGATGGGTGTTTGCATTTAATAGCACAATTAGTGATTAGTATGACTTTGTACTACTTTTTTTTTTACTAGTGTGAAGTTGTACATTTAATGTTTTACTTTTGTTGTCATGCATTTCATTGTTTAGGTTGGACATCACTTTAGAGAAAACCATCTGCAAGTTACCCATAGACATAACAAATAGAATAGGTCTGAGCTGACGTCATTTTGAGCAGGAGATGTGTTCAGAAGTTGCATGTCTCTCAGAACAGTCTAACAAAAGCAAACACACCAACGCCAATGGACATTAGCTCTATTCCTCCCATTAGTTCTGTTCCATCCATTTCTCTCCGCCCTGAATACAATTTTCCAATTGACCATTCATTTACATTCTTGCTTTCTTCTTTGCCCGTAAAAGCTGTTTTTACTGGCTGTTTGCTTTCAAATTGCCTCTCAACACTCATCACTGCAGGATCCAACATAGTTCATCACAGGACTCAGGCAAGAGTTCCTTAGGCAAATAGCTCCCTTGAACAAGATGCCTGGGAGTAGCATAGGAGCAGGCCATTCACATAATCCGAACTGTAGACATATATACTACCTCTGCACGCGAAACACGCTGTGCAAATAAACTCACCGTGCCTCGCCTACCTTTGAGGAACCAAATGTGTTTGTCGTTTCTTTCTGCAGAGCCAGTGCTAGCCTTGTCACATTATAAAGTTCCAGGGTCTTGAAAGAGCTCCTTTGATGCAAAGAGGCCTAGAGTGACAAGGAGACAGCATAACCGCGTGGGTGCAGAGTAAGGTATGCGTTCATGTAAGTGTGTGTGTGTGTGTGTGAGTGTGTGTGTGCATTGCGGTGAGGTATGAGATATTCTTGTAAGGAAAAGGGACAATTTCCTTGTAAAGAGGAAAAGAGAGAGAGAGAGAGAGAGTGTGTACAGTGCTTGTTTTACAGAGACTGGCACCAGTAGAGATAAGGAACCGTCCGCTTCTGTGCCTCTTTTCTTCCCCTTTTTTCACATTCACTCTGTTTTTCTCTCCCTTCAATAAAACTTCAAACACAAGTGCAGCCTGACTGCAGCTAACCAAGCACTGAATGCTGAAGTTCACAGTAGGTTCACAGTCCATAGCCTACCTCCAACTCCTCCACACACACACACACACACACATACACAAACTCACTGTAATGCACATGCACGCACACTCACACAAACATACAGAGAAAGTATGTGTACATGTGTGTTCTGTTGACTGATCTTTGATCTCTGTAGTCCTTTGTCTCAAGAGGGGGAGAGAGAATCTGAACCTCCAGTGAGAAACTCTGGACCACAGAGGGGGGCAGGAGTTTCAATATGCTTCTGACAGGAACCCTCCAACAAATACACACACACACACACACACACACACACATGTCCAGAGTGACTGATGGAGTCAGCTGGATTCATTAAACAATGCTTATCCTGCCTCAGACTGAGCCTGTGAAGGTGAAGCTGTGTTTGGGTGAACCTCTGCAGCCCTCTCACCAACCATGCAAAACAATGAATGGTTTTGTCATCAGCTCATCGTGACCAGTGTAGAAAGCAAGCGTAAACACATCCAGTGTCCATTTCACAAGGTTTTATTATCTAAAAGTGCTTTTACTTTTTGCCATTTCATTGGATGTTACTGATATTTTTGAATTAAGCTGATTTAGTCAAGTTGATTTAGAACATTTCACGTTTCACCAGTATCTTTGTATTTTAAAGAAATGTATTCAATAGAGTTGGCAAGTGAACCGCGTCATTCTGTATGCTGCGGGTTAGCATTTTCCTACTTCCGGTTCCTAAGGGAAAACCCCTATGGGAAAATGAATGACTCAATTAACAAAACAACGTATAAAACATATACGTTAGTGTCTGACCTACGAGGACCTAGGCATTCGTTTTTCATCAATAAAATGAGTAGCAACATCATCTGGGTGTGTTTTTAGATGCTTTGTAACGATAATAAATAACTGTTGCTATCCCTCTGCTAACAGCGAAAAATTAAGGACAACATGAAATTGTCTCTTACTATTGACGTCATTTTCAAAAAACAACGGTAAAATGATTTAAAATACAATATGTTCTGTATGTACAATGACTCGATGTAATTTACAATGATTACAACAGTCAACAATTGGTAAATATTTCAGAAAGCTTGTTTTAAAAGACTGCACAATATCGACTTGTATGAAAAGGGATGACATGAGGTCGAGCGCGGTTTTGTATAGCTTTGGTTACCATTGTGTCTATGCCTTCATGTACATGACGTTCAATACAAACGCCGCTAACAGTGTATTCAACCGGTCTTCCTGCTTTAGCCTAGTGATAGCAACATCTTATTTATTTTGACATTAGAATCCAAATTTGCAAACCCGTCGTCCATATCATGTTTTTTTAACATCCTCCATTGAATACGGAGGTCGTCTACTCACGTGGTTTCGCTCACGTCTTATTTGAGAGGGGAACACTGGATTTCCCATAGGGGAAAAACCTTAGGAACCGGATGTCGTTAAATGCTAACAAGAAAATCTTCAGGCTTCCGGTTACTTGCCAACTCTATTTAAAAGAAATAGTGCTAAATTAATGATAATAAAAACCAGTTACTTGTCAAAATTTGTCAAATGTGTTTATTGAGGGTTTTGTTTTTGATATTACAATTTTCTCCATAAGAACAGTGAATGAGGCCCATTGTGCATTGGAATGAAATGCAGAAAAGCATGACAAAAGTGCTAGATATTTAAATCCTCTTAACGTTTTGAATAAGTAGATCAACACTTTTAGTTAATCAACACTGATAGTGAATAGGCTGCCAAACTAAGCAGACAGACACTAGATAGAAGGTGTCTAGTCTGTTACGAGGTATCTAGTGTCTTTAGGTCTATCTGTTACTCTTAAGTCTAGGTGTTCGGTGGCTCGTCCTTCATGTTCAGTGTATGCAGTCTATGTCACTATATAATGATATAAGCTAAGTACACAAAGGGAATTTTAGTTAAAACACACACACACACACAAACTTGTCTACATGCACACAGGTACACACACAGACACACACACACAAACAGACACACACAGCTTTAATTATGTGGTCAAACAAAGAAGTCACACTGTGCTGTAAAACCGGATTATAATTCAGTGAGAAAAGGTGAACCAATGTACAGGATTAGTGGTGTACCCTTGGTAAATGGATGCATATTTTCCCAAACACACAAAACAACATACACACACACACACACACACACACACAACAGTACTTTTTTAATAACAAAAGACAAACTATCATGATATGCTCTCTATAGTATTATACAGAAATTCACCTACTATTTATTTTTATTTCCCAATTATTTTTATCTGCTTTTTTCTAACATTTCTGCCGTTTTATAAGAATCTCATCTGTATTGAAACAGTGTGCTCTGATATTAAAATTAAACACTGCTACTGTACTCACACCGCAGAGTTCTGTCACACATTAGCATGTGGTACACACATGCAGTACACGCACAACATGCACACTTGGGATGTGTACAGGACACTCAATTGGTCCTCACTTTGTGTGCTGAACAGTAGAAAGCTGGCCATTGTTTAATGATTGTTTAGTGACTAAGGGCCCGTCCCAATACCTTCCCTAACCCTAGTTTTTTGCCCTAACCCTAGATTTTGCGCGTTCTCGTTTAGGGGTAGTGTGTCCCATTACTGTAGTGAGCTAGGGCGAGTGCGATTTTACACTTAAAATCAACCCTTGAAATGTAGCGAGGTTCAATGCAGGCTTAAAACGAAGTGGGGAAAAAAAACCCATGATGCACTGCGCGAACACAGCAAGCCGGCTGATTTTTACAACAAAGATGGCGGCCACAGCTGGAGAGGAGCAATTTCGTTGTAAGTATATTTTTGCAAATAAGCATGTTAAAAAATCTAAATATGTTGGGATATGTTATTTTGATGCTGATTCAAATGATCGTCAACTTTTGAACATCAGTGTAAACGATTTATTTGATATCTGATGATGTAGCCTAGCGTCTAGCTAGCTGCTATTTACCGAGCGCATCGAAAGTTTGTCCACCAATTAACGGGATAATTTGTCAGTGTTTTGCACCTGTATTCCGGTGTTCCCTTGAACACGAATGTCTGGGGCATATCTAGTTTTTAATCATATTCAAGAGATAGCGTTAATGAGTGTGTGTGTGTGTGTGTGTGTGTGTTTATGTATGTATGTGTGCATGCCTTTTTTTCTATGTGAGCATGGGCATGTGGTTCTTCAGGGTGAGGCCATCTCAGATAATGTGGCTCTTGTTCTGGCTCCAGACAGCCTTCAGGGAGGCAGTGGCTGCCTCTCCCCGACTTTGAGTGCTCTCATCAAGGGCTTGTGTTCCTTGACACTGGGTGTGCCTGATGGAGAATACACTAATTAGCCTGGCTTACATGAGAAAGCAGAGAAAGCTCATACAGTAAACACACACTATATAATATTAATGTTTATTCATGGGTGCTCTGGAAAAACTAAACTGCCAAAGCACTAGTCCCCTCACCAAAGGGACTAAAACAACATAGCACTTTGTGTGTGTGTGTGTGTGTGTGTGTGTGTGTGTGTGTGTGTTAGACGTATTTATTTAGTGTCTGTTTCTTGCTGGTGCCTTTACAATTTGTAATACTTTTCAACACCCTTAAAGCCTCCACCTATACATAAACACACACACACACACATAAAAGCAATCACACACAAACACACACACAAACATACACACACACAAAAATCCAGACATCTGTACACAATTGAGATACTGTTCTCTTCCACCTGTCTCTCTTGCCTTTTTATCAATTCTGACCCCTTGCACAGAGCTCAGTATTTCATCCCCCTACCTCTCTTCCTTCCTACTTCCCTTCTCTCCCTCATTTCTTCTCTCTTTTTTTCCTTCTTTCCTCCCCTTTCCCTTCCTTCCTTCTCTTGCTTACTTCTTTTTACCCCCTAGTGCTCTGGTATGTTGCCAAACTGTGGATGGGAGATGAGAATCATTTTTAATAGAGCAGAGGTTGTGTGTGTGTGTGTGTGTGCGCGCATATGTGTGATATAGGCTGTTGGTGAGATGCATTGGAAGGGAGAAATGGGTAGAGAGTTTGCAGAGAGTGAACACTCACTAGGGTTGCATAAAGATGCCCATGACATCTGACAATTTTTGGCAATTCCTTCCAGCAATCTTGTTGTGTGTGTGTGTGTGGGTGTGTGTGTGTGCTTGTACATGTACACGTACAGTTGGCGCTGAGTTTTACAAGCTGTCTGCCCGTCCATCACACCTCACTCCGTCATCCGCCCACACTCACGTCCGAGTACACACATGCATTCCCACCATTCTGTGTGTCAGTGCGGATGGGCCCGCAGAAGACAAACACACGCTCATGAAAGGAGAGCTCTTGAAAGCCTAATGCAGCTAAAAGCCCAATGAAACGTCAGTCGCCATGAAACGTCAGTCGCCTTGGGGTCAGGCAAACAGCAGAGAGAGAGAGAGAGAGAGAGAGAGAGAGAGAGAGAGAGAGAAATAAAGAAGAGGGAGAGAGAGATACACAGGGTTCTGACCAACCTCGTTTTCGTGAGGGTTTGAGTGGAAAACATTCCATAAAGAAAGCTGTGTGTGCTGTGTTTACGTATAATGTTAGAGAAAAGAGGAACATGACAGGGTAGCTGGAACACTGAAAAAGGCAAAGGTTAGAGCTCGTAGAATGGAGTCAGTTAATCTGAGTGGACAATATTATCAGTTTGCAGTGAGCATTTGTCTGTGTGCTTGTGTGTATGTGTGTGTGTCTGTGTGTGTGTGTACACTATGAGTAAGAGCATGTTTGTGTGACCGACTCTCTTCTGTGTGTGTATGTGCGTGCTTGCATGTGTGTGTGTGTGTGTTCACTGTGCTTTGCTTGTACGCAAAGGTCACGTCCTGTTGAATCTCTGCTGACCAAATGGCTAAGTCGGCCCGTCTCCTCCACCCAGACAATCCTGCCTGAAGCGCTCAGTACACCATGAGAACACGTCTGAGACTCCTGCTCTTGTCTGGCCACGTAGAGAGAGAGAGAGAGATAGAACAGGTCAGGGGGAATGAGGACATGTTTGGGCAGTGAGTGGACAGCGATAAGCTGTATCGCACAAGAGGCCTGGCTCCTCAGAAACACTTGTGCGCTAAGCGCTACATGCTTGTGGGTATCAGGGCACTGGGGCACTAGTAGACACTCAACAGATCAACAGGCAGCGTGGGGAAAGATCCAGAATACATGGAGACACCTTTAGAGCTGTATTTCAGTGCATACTGGCAAATATGAGACTATAAGCCCTCTTACACACACACACTAAAAAATACAAAATAACCACCAGAGTGCCAAGCTTGTTTCAATAACCTCTCTCTATTGTGTACCCAGTGAGTGGCCTGTGAGGGTCTCCCTCCCACACAGGGCCTCCCACAGGATCACTCAATACAGCACAACACACTCCAAGGAGGAGAGGGAAAGTGTGTGGGGTGAACAGACCATTGGATGATGCTGACGAGAAAAGGTGTGTGTGTGTGCGTGTGTGTGTGTATGTGTATGCGTGAACAAACTATTTCAGGTATCCACATACAATAATCAACAAGAAAAGGTCTGACTAATCTTTTAGCTTCAGTGATAGTGTGTGTGTTTGTGTGTGTCAGTATACAGCGCGGGTCATAGTATAGATGACTCGCAACTGACCAACGTTTTAAACTAACTCGCCCGCAACTCGGACCGCAAAAAATAATCATGAACATATTATACCGACCTGCTTTCTGACCCGCAATTTTTTAAAGTAGTCTATGCTTTTGATTAACTTCGTGGCATTGTTGGGCTATGTAAAACTGACATTAGCCTAGGCTACTGATTTATTGGCATTTATAAGTAGGCTAAGCTTATTAAAATTGTAGTTGGTGGGATTGTTCAATCAAACGTGTTGGGGGAAACCGGGTCAGCAATCCCGTGTCAGCATTCATTTTAAAGTTAATTTTTCTAATGCTCAACATTCAAGGTAAATAAGGATTTCCCATTGGTATTAGTTCGTGTGTGCCTAATTGAAGCTCTCACAAGCACAAAATGCAGGCATATAACAGGCCCATATTAAGAAACATAACCTAGCCAAAATGCAAGGCTAGAAGGATTGTCTATCCAAATAAAAATATTCAAAAGGCCTACTCATGATACTAAAACAGAAACCTCACTCGGAAATAGGCTACAGTAAGTCTAACTAGAGGTTAGGATTGACATTGGAGTACGCTAGCCTGGCTAACGCGACTGAAAAGCTCTTACATAGGGGAAATAAGAGCTGCCACCATAACACTGAATATCAATTAATTACCCGTCCTGGAAGAGTGAGGCCAACACCACACGTGCTCTTGGTACTGGTGCCTATCCACACAAACACACGCACACGCAAGTATAATACTGCAAAAGTAAGTGATCACAGCAAATGGTGAGGTGCTCGTTACCACTACAAATACTCTGTGAAGTGCGCGAAGTGGAGGACTCAGATCCGGTAACCTGCCCGTTGGACAGCTGCACTGTCAGAGAAGATAAGGGAAATTGGTTACACCTAGCTGTAAGAATACTCAAGCGTAATGTAACAAAGTTAGGTCTAATAAGTTACCACTACAACAGCAAACATACAAAAGGCAGCTCGTACTTCCCCACAGGCCAACGTTGCAGTGTAAACCCGAGGAGACTAAGAACATAAAATGGACACACAAGGCAAAGGCATACGCCTGGGCAGGCACAACAACAACTCACCCGAACAAACCAAAACGCAGAAACCAAAAGATTATAGCAATGCTAATAAATGAAAAGAAAAAGGCAAAACATCAGTGGCAAGTCAATCTGATAAAACACAGCCAGTTAGTCTGGTGAAAATACACATATAAAGTAAACACAACCGTTATTCTTATTACCTCCATGTACCATAGGCCCAGTGACCTAAATAATGGCATCTAGCCCCGCAGTCACACCCGAGAACGTCTCCGTAATACGGCTGATATAAACAGACACAACACTGTCAGTAATATTACAAAAGCATAAAGCATAAGTGCGAGGCATTACTACATGAGGGTGACTATACATAAACCACATACGATTCTAACCAATGTAGCCTAACACTTTGTTACCGTATACTACCGGAACGTTGTCAAAGTCCACAGGCAGCAACATACTCGCAGCGAGGATGTCGGACTCCTCCGAACCTTCAGCACACTACCCAGAAGCGTTGGGTTACGTTAGGCTGCTGAACACCTGTTTTTTCAAATAGGTTAACATTAGCATGAGGATGATCACTGTGTAAACATAAGCAGAAAACAGCAACACATAACTTCTTGGTGAATATGGTAGAGACCAACCAGAGATTACGGACGCCAGAGCTCTTAACACGGCCTGCCGGTGGGCACTGTTTTATAGGGGATGCACTCAATAACAATGAATGAATAGCCACTGGAATGCTACATGGGAACGTGTCAGTCCCTGGGCAAACTACGGTGTCTATGAAGGGGCAAAGATAATGCGTGCCCAGAGCCGCCGATTACACATATAAAGTATTTGTTTTTGATAGAACATTTTGTCTGCTATATAAATTACGAAAGTTTAATAGGCATCTTTATTTCAAACGACCCGACCGACCGCGACCCGAAAATCATTAAAAAATATTTTATGCTGACCCGTAACCGCGGGTGACCGCGGTGGACCGCAAGCAACCACTCAAGTTCAACCCGCGCATCACTGGTGTGTGTGTGTGTGTGAGTGAGAGAGAGAGAGTGTGTGTGTGTGTGCGCTTATGTGGACACAGGCTTCAAGTGATGACACAGGGACAGACTGGCCCTGGAACAAAGGAAAGTTTCTGATATGAGAACAGTCCCTCTGTTGCTCAGAGACAGAAGCACTGGACATGAGTCACTCTGTGTATATTTGTGATAGTTGTTTTTATGAGTCTGCCAAATCGTTTGATGGGACCTTATCATTTGTGCTATTGGGATCAATAGCATGTTGCTCTTACTGGTACTAATGACTCTTATGTTGATTTTTCTGTTACCTCAGTCCTAATCTCACCATTCTCTCTCTCATACAAACACAGACCCATAAACACACACACACATACACACACATGGGGACAGACACAATGCCAATGAGCAAATGCTATGTTTTTCTAGGTAGGGAAATTAAGTTTTTCTACTTTTCTACATTTCCTCTCTGGTAGCAAATGTGTGTTCCTATGGTGTGGAGAACAACTGTAATGTGCTCGTGAAAAGTCACACACACACACACACACACACACACTCAAATTGAATTAAATGATGTTTACTTGTGATGTTTATTATTATTATTTGTCCTGCCAAGGCAGATACATTGTAAAATACAAAGTAATTGCTCTGTCTACAGAAATAGTCAAAAGTCTTTTCAGCAATGTATGGAATAAATATTCTATCTGGCACAATCTGCCTACATCACGTCCTGTCAGGGTGCATAAATCAGACCCAGAGGTGTTAATCCCCTCCGGCTGTGTTTGTTACCACCCATCACCTTTGAACTCCTTTCAGACCGGTTCATGGACAGCCTCTACTCTCTCTACTCTTCTCTATGGGCATGTTTGGGTCAAGATGTCTCTGAGATATGGGACTCAGTGTTTGCCTTTCGAACCCTTTCCTGATGCAAGTAATTCTCCCCAGACAGGCTGCTTATTCTGGAGGTATTATCCTGGAGGTATTCAGACTTTTCAGTCTGGAAACAGTGGTGAAACATACCATTCTTAATGCTATCTGATTTAGATTGAACAGATTACATCTTTTGGATTAAATCTGGTAAACATGCACCCAGACAGACTAGTCTTTATACTTAAAGGGAAAGTTAGAGCTTTTGAAGTTAACCAGTATATGCAAGTGTAAGAATCTTTGTAAGAATGCTAGTGTAAGAATCTTTCATACATTTTTGTAGGGTTTTAAATGAAAGAGCACGAAATGTGAAAATTGTGCTTTAGCGCTACATCTCTCTGTCCTTCTTTAACTATATTGTGCATCAGTAAAAAACACAGGGGCCCCGATAATGCACACGGCGCACAGTGCTTTTGCGACTTGCGCAACCTATCATTGCTATTTTGTGCGAGTGCATCGTTCTTTTTCCCGGCAGAAATGTACGTTCTCAATATAGCAGATGGCTTTGCGTGTCTACTGACTATACGCAATTGAACTTGAAAATCGGGCCCAGGTTGTCTCACTAGTCCGTTCTTATGTTATTTCTCAATCTTGATATTCATTTCAAACAGATGAAGTAGAGTGCATCTAATGCATCAAATTCAAAATCACTCATGCTTTAGAGTTTGATAATACTATAGGGTATCTATTTTGTTGTCAATGTTGCAAGGTTGCATATTACCCTATATTGTAATTACGCATATATTTCTTTTTCCTTACATTTTCTAACCGACGTCTTCCACAGTAATTATGTGGCAGTAATCTAAGCCCAGATAGCTTTCATGTAGTTTGTGTTATTCCAGAATACTTATGCAGTAAGTACTCTATAATTTAACCCTTTTGATACAGTACTTCATGGGCTGTAATCTATACGGTGGCCTAAAACAACTATCAAAGCTTTTGTATTGTAGCTAAATTCACTTTACAAATAAGATACCACATGCATCATGATCTGTTCAATATCCAGGTTACATAATTAGCTATAAATATTTTGGCTTGCTATACCTGTCATTTTATCTGGACGTAGATAAGAAGAAAAAATGTGTTACTAGGAAAGACACAATAACACATACAATCACATTCACAATCACATTCAGAAAAAAAACACACAGACACACACATTCACACACACACACACACACACACACACACACACACACACACTTATTCAGGTAGCCCTCCCACTGTGAACAAAGAGCATGTGAGTGATGACTCTAGGAGCACCCTGAGACAGGCGGGTAAAATAAGATATCAGCTGAAATATGTGATCAAACATTGTCATCTCATCCACACAAAAAAACATCTCGTCTTCTCTCTTCCTCTCCCAGACAGTATCACTGTGACATGGGTTAATCTGTCGCTGCTTTGATCTGTTGATAGAGGTTGTCTCTCAGGACCCCTGGGGGCTTCTGGGCTGACCTTTTATCTGCCTGACTAGTAAGAGGCTCTCTGAAGCAAGTGTAATAATGTGATTAGCTGTAATACCCATGCTGAGCACTGATGGGTTTTTACAACCGCATCAGACAAATCAGTTATTTTTCAGACCTGCCTTTTGGAATAGACAGGCGACAACACTGACAGTAGTCACATGCACCCACATGCACACATACACACACAAATAGTCAATATGGAAGCAAATGTGATGAGTGTTTATTAATCTAAATCTACATACGAATGATTATATAACTGGGACATACAAATAATCTAATAATAAATCATAAGAAACAGAAATAGACACTGTAGATAAATAGGTATCTACAGTAGATGACATATGTATAAACTAAAGATCAGAATTAGAGGTGAGATCAGAATTAATCAGAATTAGTTTTATTGGCTAAGTATTACATAGAGAAAGAATTTTAATTCCTTTGTGTTAACTCTATACAGCTAACAAATAGATTAGTACATATTCAGTAGACAGTATAGACACTTATCGTACAGTAACGGCACCATATACATACAATATATGTAATCATCCACAATTGATGATGTAAGTCATTGTGCAAGATGCATATTGCATTTTCAAACTATGTAATGTGAAGGAGGAATAGGTGATTGGACAGGTTACTGTTGGGACGACTGTTTCCTGTATTTTGCAACTACCGATGAAAAAATGAATTTCAGTAAAATTTAAACAGATGTTGAAAGAGTATTATATTTTATTGCAATTATCTACATATACATATTTTTAGATTAAAGGTATAGTTTGATTTTTTAACACTTTGAGCCCCTTTCACGGGTTGTCTAAGATGCAATAAAGTGTCTTGGCTATTTGGGAAATGTAGAATCGTCTCTGCCTGCTTCAAAATGGCTAGCAATGGGCATTGTTTTTTTTTTTTTTCCTTAAAGGTCTCCTTCCAAAATAAACCGTTTAAGACTTGATTTTTCTTACATTACCATAGGTCAGCCCAAGTTGTACTTCTATGATCAAATTCAAAATGCTCTCCTACCCCTGTAGTCTGTATTCGCCTGTGATAGAAAACTGCTGGGAAAAACGAGCAAATCGGAAAAGCCGATGGAATGAGACCTTTAAAACACTACTTTTCAAAAAGTGCTACTCACCGAGTGGTTAGTGGTGCTCGCTAATGTTCCAAAACACGCATCATAGCGAAATAAAGCTTCTGTCATGTTATGTTTGGCGCTTTGTAAATTCTGGAACTATTTTTTCAGATACACACATAAACCTCCGCTTCAGTCGTAGTTTCAGGGCTAGTGATATCAAGGAGCAAAGAGCCTTCTAATAGAAACCTATGGGACTTACGAAATGGCAAATAAAACATGACAGGAACTGTACTGCGCTACGATACTTGGGTTGGAACATCAGCGAGCACCACTAACCACTCGGTGAGTAGCAATTTTTTAAAACTAGTGTTTCATGGATAAAAACAACAAATGCCCATTGCTAGCCATTTTGAAGCAGGCAGAGGCGATTCTACATTTCCCAAATAGCCAAGACAGACGCAATCGTCAAAATATGGGTCTCAACCACTTTATTGCATGTTAGACAACCTGGAAAGGGAAAGGGGCAAAAAAAAAACCCAAACTATACCTTTAATCACAATTAAAATGTTTAATTGTTTAACACATTGGCCTGAAACTTGTCAAATCTACAACTTTGTGTGGGCTTTTGTCAGAAAGGCAACAGTATTCAAAGTAGTAGAGTATTCATAAGCCTATTTTAAAGGTGCTCTATGAGATGTTGCAGGATTTAAGCACGATTTTATTTTTATCTCAAATCGTAGGCATCTCACCTTGATCGGCTAGCTATCTGCCCCCTGAATACACTATGAAAAACCACAGACTTGAACATCCATACAGGGGCTGTAATACTCAAACGAACACTCAAACAAACCTAAACACAACAAACCACGGCCAACCAATCGACAATAAAGTTGTTAGAGGATGTGCATTAACTCCCACCCCATTTTGTTGCCGATTGATTTGTCGTTGTTTAAGTGCACATCCTCATATCGCTAGCGTTTGTTTGAATACACCATTCAGGTTTGAGTTATTACAGCCCCTGTATTGTCGTTCGAGACCGGGTTTTTTCATAGTGTATGCAGGGGCCAGAAAGCTGGCTGATCAAGGAGAGATGCGTACTGTATGATTTTAGATAAAAAAATAAATCACGCTAAAATCGTAGAGCACGTTTAAGAGAGAATCAACAACAAAAAATCTATTAATTCAACCTGATACTATGCTGCTTTATTGCTCATAAATGCATGTATAAGATTGACACAGCTAAAAGACAAAGGGCTAGTGGAATGAAAAGGTGGCTGTGGTCTCTCTCCCTCACCTCCTCCTGTTGCTGTAAGGTCCCCAGGCGACTCCTGGGACAGCCAGCTCCAGCTAATGCCTGTTTGCTGTCAGGCCATCTACAGCCTGGTCTCACTAAAGCCAAGAAAAGCATCCAGAAACACCAACTAACGAGAAAGAGAAAGAGAGGGAGGGGGGAGAGAGAGACAGGTCTGAACCTGGCTTGTCTGCAGATAGAATCAGATATGGCCTCATTTCCTTGGAAACCACCTCAGACCTAAGAGCAGTCATTTCTCTTCCTGAAATTTCATCACTACAGTTCCTTCAGTTATGCAAATCAAACAATGTTCATTTAATTCAATACTGTTTTTTTTCCCTAGAATAATAGAAAGTTCGTAACAGGAGACAACCTCTGTCTCTGTCTGTCTGTGTCACTGAGTGTCTGTGTGATTAGGCTTGTATGATAGGAAACAGACATCTTCAAGTTAAGTCTAGGGGGTTTTATTGCCATTTCAACCATATATAATGCATAAGTTCATATAAATCAATGTTTTAAAGTGAAGTAAATATTTGTACCTAGTAGAATTGCTATTGCTATGAAGTAAGTATTTGTACCTAGTAGAATTGCTATTGCTGTCTATTGCTCTCTGTTTCCCTCTCTCTCTCTCTCTCTCTCTCTCTCTCTTCGTGACACACATTACTGATATGTCTGATATGTTTGAGGCTGCTGCTCTGGTGGTATGATGATTATGATATCATTCACCAGCATAGCACTTCCCAGGGCCCTGCCCATGTGCATTCCTCTACCTGTCCTGATACACAGCTTTTTGCCCTGCCTTTCTGGAAGATGCAGTGTGTGTGTGTTTGTGTGTCTACATTATTTTGTACTTTATGTGTGTATGTAAGTTTTGGTGGTATAGTAAGCGTGTGTGTGTGTGTGTGTGTATGTGTGTGTGTTTTCATCTGTGCTGTGTTTGTTTGCTATATTTGTGTGTATGTGTTTGTGTCAGTTTGTCTTACTTCTACCTCCATTGGCCTGTCTCAGACAGTGGCCCGTTTATCAGTCCGCCCCTGTGGTAGATCTGCCGCACTGATGTCTAAGAACATCATCAGATGGGTGTAATCGCACAGGCCCATCACTGGGGCGTTTGTGAAGAGAGATGAAAGGGTAGCGGGCACAGACAGAAAAGACACAGATGCAGAAACAGGGCCGCTGTCACGCTAGGGAGAAGCCGATTCCCCCTCAGACAATGCGCAGGGATTAGTCCAAGGCACTTCAATTCCGGGTGGATTAGAAGAGCCGTGCTACTCCCCTTTTTGTGCCGGCTGTTGTGCCTTAGCCTGAGGCATCTCATTTTTTTTTTCACAGAAAGAAAGAGGTAAAGCTAAAACTTTGTAGAGAGCCCCATGCTCGTGGTGACCTCACCGTGTAATTATCGTAGGGCAGGACCAAGATCCCGCGGGTGTGTTTGTGATTTCTCATGTTATAAAAGGATGAGTGACATTCGGCCCGTCAGATTAGACTTAATGGTGCGTTGCATTGTCTCGATTTAGCCAGGAAAAGTCTGACTTTTAAAGTCAACAAAGGAGTTGCCTCGGCCTCTGATTGCAGTGGGTGAATTATAGATGCTGGTGGCAGGAAGCTCCCAAACTGTATTCCTGTGGCATTGAACCTTGTCCAAGATTTGGCCCAACAAAGGAGAAAAAAAAGAATTACAGTAATGTCACTGGCACAAAGACTCTGATCATAAACCCTAGGTGACATGATAGGGGAAGAGCACATAGCTAGATATCTGTCTGCATCTCCCTCCTAATACTTGCGGATATACTTAAAAATGTGCTTGCACATTAGTGCTTGTATACACATGACGCACGCATACACACACACACACACTCACACCCACATACAGATATGCAGTACATGCTAAATGCAGTAATCAGAAACATGTGTGGCAATCCCCTATGAAAGGCACATGTAAACACACAACACACACACACACACATTTTGTTTGTATGTCTGTGTGTTCTGCTGGCTAAAGTCAAGGTCATGTTACAGTCATTGCAGTCAGGCTGAGCACCGCACTATAATTGCATGCTTGTGTTTCCACTGAGTATTTCCAAACGCTGGACTTATAAAGAGCAATAGAAAACGAGGGAGGAACTTGAAAGAAAAATGTTTGCATCTGGATAAGTGCAACTGGTTTACAGGCTAGGAGAGGAGATGTCTCCATCCGCTCACCCAAAACAACACTCTCTGATCTGTTACTGTAATAAAAGGGGGATTAAAAAAGGAGCCTTGTGTTACTTTGTTCTTTTCTTCTAAATAATTGTATGCTAACACTTGCTTGCTAGTGAAGACCCACACATGTACACACACAATTAAATGCATGATGGCATTTTGTGATGAAAAATAAGCTGCCTACAGGTCATGTATTGACTATTAAAAATAAATCAGTATAAAATAATGCACATTTTTCTAAAGCTGTTGGAGTCGGGGGACATAGAAAAAATGAGACTGATGGACAGCAGTGAGTTTAAACAAGTTTTGCTCCACGGCAGATACTTACTCTACGTTATTTAGCTTGCACAGCTCTCCCAACACATTATTGTTAGGTAAGTTTTGAAGTTGTTGTGGCAGCCTGGGTAAACTTAGACCACACCTCAGTACAGAGTCCCGCTATTCACTTCCCATTGGCAGGGGATTCATGAGTGTGAAAATGAGTGTGTAAATTAAATTGGTGCATTTAGAATTCACCTAATCTTTCTTATAAACAAACCATCATTAGCAGGCATCATAAAAAGCCCTCCTCATGCTGTGTTAGCACTTGTTATTATTTTCTGGGCATTTGGTGATTTGGAAATGAGATGTACTGGGCTAGACTCCAGTTGGTGTGTCTGGTTTCATCCAGCTTACTATGCTCACTTAGGTTAAAACATCCTAAGTGCAGTGATGCTAGTATCACTAAAAACAACAACTACATTGTGTTAAGTGTTTCATGTCATGCGGCACATTGGAGTTGTAAAAGTTTTGCAATCGAGTCAGCTGGTCCATAGCCATGCTACTCACTGTATTTTATATCTGAGCAATCCCAGTGGGAGCTTCAGTCATCTAATATGTTTATTAGATTCATCCATCATCAAGTCTTTTAGCTCAACATTTTTACTCACTTTCCATCTGTTCCCACAAAGTATGCTGTGGATCAAGCCTAGTGACATTTTATTAGTCAAAACAATAAAAAACACATCTAAATATAACTGACTTTAGTGAGTCAAGAACTAAAGTCATTTTTATGAGGACTTGGATAGAATAACAAGCGTCTCTGTTTTTGCCATTGGCTCCTGGCTGACCAAAGACTATAATATTCGGACCCATTGTTGCTTCTACATGATGCACCATTACTCAATAACTGCCTGTACTGTTTCTTTTACCAGCCGCAAAGCTTCGTGATTTTCCTACTTGTCGCCACAAATCACCCGCTCTCCTTATGGAATGCCAGGGCCAGAGTTCCCATTATCCAAAGTCCATTCCCATTACTGCCCCCATTATTTGGCGAAAGACAAAGCGGAGCAGGAAATGAGATAAACGCCGACACCGCTCTGGAATTACAGCCTCTGATTGGGCCTCTGCTTCCAGTGTTTACCATGTCCTCTTACATTTTGTGTGTGTGTGTGTGTGTGTGTGTGTATGCGCATGCACACACATGTGTACGCGTGAGCTGTTATTTAAGAATCAACCTTACTTAATGATTTTGTGTAATGTTAAGTGGTGGGCAAAGGGATGGGTTTCTTTTCCAAAACATTTGTATCTGCAAAGTTACTCATTCTTTAAAATTATGCAGGAAATGATAGGCTAAGAAAAATGGGCAGGGGAACAACAGACACATCCCCATATTCGAAGGAGCTCAATATCATATCTGTAGTCAAAAGACACACATTCTGTGCAAAGGGTAGCATACTGTCTGTGTATAGTGTATGTTGTGTCTACAAAATCTCTACAATAGACTGAAAGTACTGTAGTTTTGCAGGCATTTCATAATCCATAACCCACATAAGTAAGAATGCATACAGTACATAGACTTCTGGAATCATTGTTGGACTAGAGCGAGATCCAGACCACTGGAAGGCCAAATTAGACCTTGCAGGGAAGGAGAGAAAGAAAGAAAGAGGGTGTGGGGAAGAGAGGGAGAGAGAGAGAGAGAGACTGCTTCTCTGCTACTTGACTGTTCTGTCTTTTAATGTGATCTGTCTGCCATTCCAGCCTTCCTCAACCTCAAATAATACCCACTGCTATATATAAGACACATCTTTTCTTCGTCATGATTAAAGGTATGACCTAAATTACAGTGCCAGTAGACTCAGTCTGTAACAGGATCATGATGGTCAGGGTTTTTGTACGGTCCAGAGATGGGGAGCTGGGACAACTGTGTTGCTAAAACAGAAACTCAAGTCCTCTCAGTTGCCTGAAACGTGCAAAGGTTTTGGCCAGAACGAAGACCAACAGAGATTTCAGGACCACAAGACTGTTGGAATCTGCCTTTTAAACACACACACACATAACATTTTTCAAACTTCTTTCAAACTTTCTCTGCTTGTAAGCAAACAAGACAGTAATTCATTTGTCAGAGTCATTTGATTTGAATCCCTCAAATTTGCTTTAGAATGATTTAGTAATTTTCTACATAATTTCCAAAGGGGCAACATTGACATTGAAGTCAAGTTCTGCAAAGAGCAAATTGAAAATGATGGTGTAATTATAGAATACATTTAAAAGCTGCCAGTCACTGGCAGAGACTTGTCGCCAGGGTATGTCCAAAAATGAACGTCGAATTTGAGTGCACATTCGCAGACACACAAATCTAAGGCACAGACAGCGATGGTTCCAGTGCTGTTTACAGTTTCATTAAGGGCTGTTTCCCCCTCATTTGGCCTGCTGAGGGAGGGACTTTTAAACGGCATTAGCAGCAGTTAAGGAGCCTGTCTGCCTATCTTGGATGCCGTACAGCCAGTTAACTCATTGAATCTGATTTTCAGTAATGAGCCGCTGGAGCGATTCTGTAATCATCTGCAGAAAAACACATCTCGTCTGCACGCATGGTCGTGCTAACCAATCAGGAGATCAACATTTTAACCAAAGTTAGGCTGTCATTCGTCATTTGAATCTTCTGGGAAACACTATGCATAGTTATTTGGCTCACTTGGGAATAATAAAGGTTGGGGCCATTCTATTGCGTTCAATTGCGGTTGACTTAATGTTTAAGCCATCGTGCTTGACAAGTGGGGCTTCTGACAGCTCCCTATCCCGATGCTTCTCTTGCAATACTTCAGCGAGCTTTACTGGGGAGACCATAAACAAAGGGAACCGAGGCACAGACTGTGTAAGGAACAACAGAAATTTAATACACCATGAAGTAAAGTACAAAAGGTGAAATTAATTATTTTTCTGCTATTTATTTTCTAGTGCCTCTCATTTTTTTTCTTTGTATTCATTGATTGATTAGACTGTCTTATTCTCCCTTTGCCTGCAAAAAGCTTATTATGTGCCCTGTAGCCCCCTCTTTTTGTATCATTTATTATAATTGAATAAAACCTGGATGACACAATGTAGGTTTTGTTTCATACAAATGCAGAGCTCTCTCTCTCTCTGCCTTCTCCTTTTTCTCTCTATCTCTCTCCCTCTCTCTTGCACTCATTTTCTCAATATATTTTCCTCTGGCCGGCAGCCAGTGCCTGTCTCAGGGCTTAAATGCAAACAATAACAGGTTGAGTTTCCTCCGCTGGCCTCTAATTCTGTTTACCTACGTGTCAAATGAACTTTCAGGGTCCGCTGCCCACCACTTTCCCCCAGTTTGGGCCGGAAGTGCGCCACGGCGCCCCCAAGATTGAATGTCGGCCCGGACAATATCACCAGTTGCCGGGGAAATGCTATATCCAAACAGACAGAAAATGGGCTGTTTGCTCAGGATATTGCTAATGCTGTACATTTAGCCTCAGCGCAGGAAATGTGTGTGTGTGTGTCTGTGTGTGTGTGTGTGTGAGAGAGAGAGAGAGAGAGAGAGAGAGAGAGAGAAAGGAGGGGGGCTAGAAAATGTATGTGTGTGCTTCTCTAACCATAGGCAGGAAAGCAAGTCTCAGACACCCACTTCATCTCGCATGATAAGACCATGTAGCATCTTTGGTACACAGTCTTATCATGACTTTCACTGCCAGCTAAAAGTATCCTTTCCCCCTTCGTCTGTTTCCTGTCCACTGCCGTTGGGATCCATCTTGCTCTCCCACTATCTCTTCCCATTCACTAGAGTAGGACACAGTAGCTCCCAGAGAGCACACAGATATAGTTCAAAGGCTGGCAAGGCATCGCATTACAGATGCACCAAAGGAATTACCCACTGAAACATCTCCCCTTCGCACAGTACAGCATAGAGTAAGATCACATGCAAAGTACAAGCCCATCCAAGATGTTTAGTTACTGCTAGCTTGAACTTCTAGAATGCACTCTGACTCTGACTGTTCTGTCATAGACTGTAGCCAATATCTCAGGCTTTTTGCAGACGGCCTTGTGTATCTTAGAGTGTGTTAGAAGGAAAAGCCTTTTTACAGTGTGAGAGTAAATTAGTGAGACACTCTGCTCCTCATACCCTGGACTTAAGTGGTGTAAAGATGTCAACTTGCGTAAACGGGGTAGTTAGAAAAAGCAAAGCTTGAATCATGTCATCTCTGAGGCTTGGTAGACGGATGGCAGTCACATTCCACAGTGCTGCTGCTACTGTGCAAAATTAAAAATGGAAAAGAATTTGAGTCCCCTTGAATAAGCTGTGTTCATTCATAAAGCAGGAGACAACAGCAGCCACGAGCATAAAAAAGTGAAACCCCAAACATGTGTTTAACAGACTCAACCGCACACACACACACACACACACACACACAGACACTTCCAGGGAGAGGGAGGGCAGACAATGCAGAGCAGTAAGAAGGGGAAAGTGAGCACAGCAGCAGTGGCAGTGGAAGCTATAATTCCCAGCATTCCGAGGGGTTGGGCCAAGCCATGCTGACGTCTGTCCCCTTCTGTCTGCTGCCTCTTTATGCTGTTTACCACCACAAACTTCCTCCCGCTCCACACTGGCAGC
Source organism: Limnothrissa miodon (assembly GCA_017657215.1). NCBI lineage: Eukaryota > Metazoa > Chordata > Actinopteri > Clupeiformes > Clupeidae > Limnothrissa > Limnothrissa miodon. The sequence goes on along the minus strand of JAGFZM010000299.1, from coordinate 686 downwards.
CAGCTAAAAGCAGAGCTGAGCTAAGCACAAAAGCTTACACACACACACACACACACAAACACACACATACATACGCGCACACACATACACATGCATGTACTCACATCTACACTCATGACACAAATGTATGTATGAACGCAATAATTACATACCCCTATCTGCATGAACACACTCCTACACACTCATACACTTATGTACACACAGTCCTACACACTCACACGCAAGGCACAGTTCATTCACACACAGCAGACATGCAGAAAAGAGAAAGAAAGGAGAGAGAGAGAGAGAGGACGGAGAGAGAGTGTGGGAGCTGAAGATGAAAGTCTGCAGTCAGCACATTGTTACTGTAGGGCTGAGAGAAACAAGACTCCAGGAGACACAGTTACTGTAGATGTGTTCCATGAATGGAGGGATGAAAAACAAAACAAGAGTATGATTCAGAGTCAGACAGACAGAGCAAAGAAAAGGGAGAGACTAAGGACAGAGACAGAGGGGAAGAGAGAAACAGAGAGAGAGAGAGTGTGAGAGAGATGAATCCATTGTTGTAAGTGAGTGTGTGCAAGAATAAGTGGCATTGGTTGAGGCCATACTAACCTGTGCCTTGCCACTATAGTTGTGGGGTCTCCAAACAAAAGTGGGTATGTGTGTGTGTGTCTGTGTGTTGGTGTGTGTGTGTGTGTAAGAGA
>JAGFZM010000298.1:0-22862 GCA_017657215.1 Limnothrissa miodon | reverse complement strand
ACACACACTCACTCTCACACACACACACACACACACAGACACACACACAGACACACACACAGACTAACACATGTTACACGTTCATGTTCACACTAACACGTGTTACAGTTTTTTACCATTACTTATACACTAACACAGGCAGAGAAAAAAAGGCCTTTACAGTCCTCTTTTCTTCCAAAGGCTTCACACATACACACACACACATCATTTACTGGCACTTTTTTATAAAGCTTCACACAATTATCCAAACAAGCCTTAAGATGAGAAATGGCAGATGAGGAAATAATAATTGTCTTTCAATGGATAGAGGGAAATATTGAGAGGGAGATGGGGGAGAGAAGAATGAAGAGAGGGGGAGGGAGAGAAGAAGGGAAGCGAGAGAATGAGAAACACAAACAGACTTCTGTATGTTTTCTGCTTCTTTCACTCCAGAACCATGGCCAGCTACCAAGCCTGTTCATTTCATCTGTACGTTTTACCAGTAGCCATAAGGCGACTAGTGAATATAACAGTCATACAAACACTAATATAACATAGTCACACAAACACCAGTCTAACATGGTCATTCACACACTAATCTAACATGGTCACACAAACACCAGTCTAACATACTAATCTACCATAGTCATACAAACATTGGCGTAACATACTGTAGTCATACAAACATTAATCTAACATAGTCATACAAGCACCAGTCTAACATAGTCATATAAACACTAATCTAACATAGTCATATAAACACTAATCTAACATAGTCACACAAACACTAGTCTAACATAGTCACACAAACAAGTCATTTAAACACTAGTCTAACATAGTCACACAAACAAGTAATTTAAACACTAGTCTAACATAGTCAAAGAAACACTGTCCGTATATATAGAGGAAAGGAGAGGAGGAAAGAGGTAGAGGAAGTGATTGTGAGATTAGAGAGAAGAAAGTGAGGAGGAAGGAGATAACAAGAAAATATGCCTGGAGGACAGAAGAGACATAAGACAGATGAATAGGAGTGTGATGAGGAATAGAGAGAGAGAGAGAGAAAAATTATGAGAGATAAAGAGAGAAAGAAAGAGACAGATAGAATCAGTGATATAGGAAATCAGCATGTTTTACCTTGTGTTTTGTGTGTGTGTGTGTGTGTGTGTGCACAACCTTGCTTTGCTTTGTGTGTGTGTGTGTGTGTGTGTGAGAGAGAGAGAGAGAGAGAGAGAGAGAGAGAGAGAGTGTGTATTGGAATATTCAGCATTGCTTTGCTTTGTTTTTGTGTGAGGTGTGTATGTGTGTGAATGTATAGCCTTACTTTGTGTTTTGTGTGTGAAAGTGTGTGTGTGCGGGTGTGTGCGTGTGTGTGTGCGTGTGTGTGTGTGTGTGTGTGCATAAAACAGAATGAATAAAAGTAGAAAAGATAGATATAACTAGTGTCTCCTGCTCTGTGTATTCATGTAATTATCATTTTATTATCTGTGGGTGTGTTTCGTCATGCTGCCATATAAACTTCTTACTCCAGAAGAGTGTGCTGTCCATGGTGCTGAAACAGATTGTCACCTGTGTGTATGTGTGTTTATGTAAAATGTGTCTGTCTGTGTGCGTATGTGAAGTGTGTGTGCAGTTGTACAAGTGTAACTAAGTGTGTTTGCATGTGTTAGTCTGTCTGTGTGCGTGTGTGCATCATTTGCAATCCCTGACTCAGTCTTGCAAGATGAACCTGTTGTATCTTGACTCTTTCTCTCTCTCTCTCTTTCCCACTGACTATCTCTGACTCTGTCTTTCTCTCTCTGACTCTGTGTGTGTGTGAGAGAGAGAGCGAGAGAGGGAGAGAGAGAGAGAGAAAGAGAGATGAGATAGGCATAACCAATGGAATTGACACACATCTAAGAGTGTGATTAGTGAATCCTGGATGTGTGTATATCTGTGTGTGTGATGAGAATCTTCAAAGACAGATGAACTCAGTGACATCTAACTCTAACTCAGACTTTTAATAATCTAAGTTGAAAAGACACATACAAACACACCTACACAGATAGTCAGCTTCCCCCCTCTCAACGCTGTTATAAATCTACACACACACATACACACACACACACACCCTAGTTCTTCTCTCTGTCTCTCAGTAGTCCTCCTAAAACTCTGCTGCCTTTGCCTTATTCTGATTACTCAACACACCGCCTGTCTCTTTTTTCCCCACCTTCTTCTCATCCCCCTCTCTCCTTTCCCTTCCTTCTTTCTTCCTTCCCCCAACTATCTCTCTCCACATCCCCCTTTCCTTCCTTCCCTGCTCTCTTTCTATCTTCACGCACCCTCCCTCCCCCTTTCTTTATCCACCCCTCTTCTCTTCTTCTTCTGCCTCTCTCTCTCTTCGCTTCCTCTTTTCTACCCTCTTCCTCCCTCTCTCCCTCCCTCCACCTCTCTCCAGCTAACATCCTGACAGTGGTCATTCTGTCCCAGCTGGTGTTGCGTCGTCAGAAGTCCTCCTACAACTACCTGCTGGCCCTGGCGGTGGCAGACCTCCTGGTCCTAGTACTCATTGTGTTTGTGGACTTTGTTCTGGAGGACTTCATCCTGGGCCGCCCTCTTCCTCCGGCCGCCAACCAAGCACTGCAGGTGCTGGAGTTCTGTGCTCTTCACGCCTCGGTGTGGACGGCCGTGCCATTGACCGTGGACCGATACATCGCTGTGTGCCACCCACTACGCTACCACAGCGTCTCGTATCCGGCCCGAGCCCGGCGCATCATCGCATCTGTCTATGCCACCTGTCTGCTCACTGGCGCCCCCTACTACTGGTGGCCTGAACTCTGGCACGGTCCACATGAACGCACAGATGGGGGGTGAGTGTGTGCATGTGTGTGTGTGTGTGTGTGTGTGTGTGAGAGAGTGTTTGTGTGTGTGTATGTGCTTTAATTGTGCTCTGTTAAAAGTTTTAATAGCTGATGAGTCAGTACAATACATCTTTAATTAACAATGTTACAATTCACAATACTGTTGACAACCTACAGTCATTTAGCTGCTAAGTTTCAGAGGCAACAAGATGAACATCTCCAAATATTTAGAGGCTCCTAGCAACATTTAGGATGAGTATCTCCAAGTAAGTTTGTTTTGGGTAATGAATGTGATGGCTGAACACTTTCTGAAGTTTTAAGCGCTGATGAGTCAGCGTGTGTGTCTATGTGTTTGTGTGTGGCCCCATAACAACAGTTGGTCTACTGGTGATGAACAACACTAAAGAACACTAAACCCTACAGTCAACATCACTCAGGCACCATAACAGACCCCTAAAGAAGTCTATAGTTCAGTTGGATTTATGTGCGTGTCAGTAAGAATGAGCATGTGTGTTTGTGTGTGAGTGAGAGAGTTTGTGTGTACGTGTGTATGTTTCTGTGAGAGAGTGAGTATGTGTGTTTGTGTGTATAAGAGAGAGAGAGTGTGAATGTGTGTGTGTGTGTCAGGATCTGTACAGTATGTACGAAAGGAAGAGAGAAATAGTGAAAGTGAGAAAGTTATTTTGAAATGCAGTGAGATTTCAGTTCATGACTCATAGTTCCCGTTTCACTCATCAGCATCACTTTCTCTCTGTCTTTTATTCTTTCTTTCCTCTCTGACTCTCGCTGTCTGCATGTATCTTCTGCTCCCCATTCAATTCACTTGAGCTTTTATTGGTGTGACAAAAAGTTAATTCCATTGCCAAAGCAGAACATCTAAAAAATAGAGTAGACATGACATTAATACATACATATAATGCATCTATACATAAATAAATAAATAAATAAATAAATAAATAAATGTGTATGTTTGTGTTCTTGTGTGTGTGTGTGTGTGTATGTGTGTGTGTGTCACTGCCTTATTTCTTTGCATTTCTCTGTCTTTCCCTTAGTGTGGACTAACTCTCTGTCTTCTCTCTCTGTCTCTGTCGCATGTATTAGCATGTATTAGTGTGGACTAACTTTCTGTCTCTCTTTCTCTGTTGCTCCCTAGTGTATGGAAGCATGTATATTTCTGTGCACTAACTCTATCTCTCTCTCTCTCTGATGCCCCCTAGTGTAGGGGAATATATATATATTAGTGTGGGCTAACTCCCTGTCTCTCTCTCTGATCCCCCCTGTATGGGAGCATGTACAGTGTTAGTGTGGACTATCTCTCTCTCTCTCTCTCTCTCTCTCTCTCTCTGATCCCTCCTAGTAAATGGGAATATGTATTAGTGTGGACTAACTCTCTGTCTTTCTCTCTCTGTCGCTCCCTAGTGTATGGGAGCATATACTGGTGTGGGCTCACTGTGTGGCCGTGTACCTGCTTCCCTGCTCCATCTTCCTGTCCCTGAATGCCGCCATTGTCTACAAGCTCCGCCGCCGTCGCAACTGCTTCCGTCTCCGTGGTTACTCTACAGGCAAGACCACGGCCATTCTGCTGGCCATCACCACGGTGTTCGCCGTGCTGTGGGCACCACGCACTGCCATCATCCTCTACCACCTGTACGCCGACACGCCAGGGGAGACGCACACTGAGCATGTGCGGACTCTGCACCTGCTGTCGGACCTGGCTAACATGCTAGCACTGCTGAACACAGCGCTCAACTTCTTCCTCTACTGCTTCATCAGCCGCCGCTTCCGGAACATGGCCCTGGCCGTGCTGCGCAACACCTGTGGTTGCCGTGGGCGACGCCTGCCTCTGCCTCCGCCCCCCCGCCGCCTACGCTCCCCACAGCTTCTCCATCACCAGCAGCCCCTGGGTCTCCCCCGCCAGCTCCCACTGCATTCGCATGCTAGTCTACCCGCCCGACCGCAACACACATACCATACGCCTGTCTTCATAATGCACACACACACACACACACACACATACCATACGCCTGTCTTCATAATGCACACACACACACACACACATACCATACGCCTGTTTTCATAACACAAGCACACACACACACACATACACACACCATACACCTCTCCTCATTACACACACACAAACCGTACGCCTCTTCTCATTAAACACACACAAACCATACCCTTTTCCTCATACACTCACACACTCCATCCGACTCTCTTCATATCATACCAATCAGATCAGTGCACGAGATATGCCTTCAACCAGTCAGATCAATGTACGAGATATGCCTATAACCAATCAGATCAATGCACTAGATATACCTACAACCAATCAGATCAATCCATTAAATATGCTTACAACCAATCAGATCAATGCATTAGATATGCCTACAACTAATCAGATCAGTGCAGTAGATATGCTAATAAACCCAAAAAAAACATGTGCGTCTTCATCACATTGGGTTAGAGTCTGTTTTTTGATTGGCTCCCTATCTCAGATAAGGAAGAAGCAGAGCCAGGCCAAACAGACACACACACACACAAACACACACACACACACACAGGCTTGCTCATATAAAAGACTCCTGCAGACATCACGAGGAGTGTGACAGAAAACACACACACACACACATGCATTAGAATTCTTTTGAACTCTGCAGCAACCCTTTATCTCCTGCGCGGAGAAATACACACACACACACACACCTTCATTCTTGCACACACACACACACACACACACACACACACACAGAGAGAGAGAGAGAGAGCACAGACTCTCTCTACCATCAGTAAACAAGGCTGTACTGTTAGATGCACACATAAATATTTTGCACAAATAAACAACAAAGCAAAAACAAATAAACTTGTTTACTTACACTAAAGAAATATGTAACCCTGAATGTGTTTAACTGTTGTATGAGTATAATGTAAACCTTTCTTTGGAGGAGGCAAGTGTTTAAAGATCTTTGTGTTAGAATCTAATGAAGTGTGTGTGTATGTGTGTTTGTAGAAAACACTACTAACACTAGTACTAACTTTAAACAACTGACACCTTAAAAAAGAGGCTAGAGATACATGAATTTATTGTAATCTAAAATGTGGCACTGTGTGTGTACATGTGTGTGACTTTATGATCAGACTTAGAAACTCAAGTCCAGGCTATGGGCTTTAGAAGAACACACGCATTTAGTTCATAAAATCAGAAAGAGGGCATCAGCCAGAGTGACACACACACACACACACACACACACAGATTCACACACACACACAGATTCACACACACCACTGTGGAGATCTGGGAATATGGATGGCAGCTTTTGAAAACTACTTTTAGTTTCCACCAACATGGACACACACAAACACACACACATATACACACACTGACACACTGAGTGACCCAACTTTATCACACATGCTCCGTGAATGTAACCTGTACAAGTATGTAAACAGAGTGTGTGTGGTGTGTGTGTGTGTGACTGCTGTATCTTTTCTGTTCTGTGTGTCTAATATGAGTCAAATCAAAAGATATATTCTGTCTATGCCAAATGACTGGAACCTGTTCATGTTTATAAATGACAATGAAGTATCCAATAGAAATGTGGATTGATGTGATTTTTTTTCTAGTGTGTGTGAGTGTTTGGTTGGTTGTGTCTGTATGTACATAAAGAAGTCACAAAGTTTGTGCAAAAAAAATGCAATAGTTTATTGTGATAGTACAGTGCTATTAACAAAAATAAGACGGTTACAAAAAGACAAAGGAAAAATGAAAGGAAAAACCTCACTCAATCAAACTTGATACTGCTCCGACTGAACCAAATCTAAAAAAGCACAGAAAAATTAACCGCCAAGGCAAAAACCAACAACAAAGGTATTTACTCCACCTAGGCACAGGGAAACAAACAGCGGAAGAATCTCACAATGCAAACCCTACATGTATAACAATGTTTGTATGCATGTGAGTGTGTGGTCGTGAGTGTCTGCGTGTGCAGTTGTGTGTGGGCTCACAATAACAGGATAAGACATACGTCAATATAGTAAATAGTTATTTAGAATTTGATTAAAAAATGAACTAGTTTGTGCCAGTGTCATTTTACTGGATTTACTGTTTGTGGGCCTTTGATTTGGTACTCCATCACCCAATCTGCTCTATCACTGATCCGGCTGATATCCGGCCAAGATCCGGCATTTATCTAGCTCTGATCCGGCCCACGTGCTCATTATCCGGTTGTGACTCACCATTGGTTTTTCTTGACCCATTCTGTTGGGCGGATAAAGGAGCTATTTGACAAAAACTATGATCCTGTGTGTCAGAGAGACAGAGAGAGAGTGAGAGAGAGAGAGAGAGTGTGTGTGTGTGTGTGTCAGTGTGTAGGTGTGAGAGAGTGAAAGTGGATGTATTTATTTGTGTGTTTGTGGCTGCAAGTGTGTTTATGTGATAGTGAGACAATGTTTGTGTGTGTGTAGTTCCATGTGTATGTGTCAGAAAGAGAATTTTAGTGTTTGTGTGTGAGAGAGAAAGTGAATGTGTGTGTACACTGTATGTATGTGTGTGTGAGTGTGTTAGTATGTCAGACAGAGTATGTGTGTGTGTGTCTGCAAGTGTGTTTGTGTGTCAGCAAAAATGTATGAGCATGTGACTGCGATATGTTTCTGTGTATGTAAGAGTTAGTTTGTGTTAGAAAGAGAAAGTAGATGTGTTTGTGCATGTGTGTGTATGTGTTAAACTTCCTTGATGCAGGACAAAGTACCACTTTCATCCCATTTTCATCTGGGGATCTGTACTATATCTAACATATTTAACATTTCACTGTTCAGGTGTGTATTTGTATCACACACAAAGTAAATCCCATTGGGCAGAGAGGAAGGGTGGGGTAGTGCTTTGAGGACTTTTAGGCTCTCTTAGATACCCCTAAAGGGACTAGGGTTAGGCATTATCTGTCGCCATCTTGTGGACAAGTAAAGGTTTTGCGTTCAGCGTAAGGGCAACATTTACTCACGTTGTTAGTCACCTTTTTGAAAAAAAAAATGCAATGTTTTTATGCAGTGATGCAGAATTTTCTGACCAAAGTATTGTATTATGCAGTACAATTCAATAAAACGCAGTACAATGCCGTATTTATGTAGTACTTGGCCGAGTGGGCAGCTCATGCGACATGCCCTCTAGTGGCTGTGATCGATAGTGTAGTCATTTCAGATTAGTCAGATGATTCTGTTGTGGGGGTCTAGTGGGTGCGACCACAGAGCAGTGAAGACCGAGAGGAAACCCCTCCCCATCCGACAAGCACCGCAAGGACCTGCTCCCGCTCAGCTTCCGGACAGGGAGAAACGGGCCGCACCAAGGACCGGTCTGGACTGCGTAGTGCGCGCAACGTCACGGGCCGTATGTAAACCTGACTTCTTTTTTTATTAGCCAAGGCTGTCGAGCGCCATCAAACTCAAGGCTTACATCTTACATAACGCAATTGGCTGTGTAGCCTACTAGCTTAGTGAAGAGGTTCAGAAAAATTGATCATTGTTGGTCTGCTCATGTGTCGCTGGTCGGGATCGGAGTGTAGCCAAATCCAAAACAACCAACAGGCGCTGTCCAACATGGAGGTGGCCTAACGTTATCGGAATGATAAACAAGGCACGGGTTGTCCGCCCAAGTTATTCCGTTTGGCGGACAAACACAACAGGCTCCCATTCGTTTACTCTACACATGCAAATAACGGAGTGTAAACAGAAAAGCGCACGGGCTTTTTGTAACAGTTACCTATGCTGCTAATCAACAGCCTGTTACGGATGGTAGCCTACGGCACATGCACAGTTGATTACGGTCATTATGCACTGTCATTATGACAAGAATTAACAGACTTCATTTAGGCGTGCTAAGCCTTGTTAAAATGTCATAAGATATGTCTGAATAGCTATAGGCTACTACGAACTGTATTTATCCACAGAGTTTTGAAAGCAGCAAGTCATTGGAAGGAGTAGATTAATTTCGACATTATCGACTGTCTGGATGCAAAAAACTGACTCCGTTTGTTTGTTTGCGTGTATGTGTGTGAATGTGTGTGTGTTAAATTGCTGTACGTTCTGTACTTCACTATAAATGTGGAGTAACTCATCCACACAGTTTGTGGCATCTGAGCGACAATGAAACTTGTACACTCTGCTCGTTTACCAACAACTCCTTTGTATGTATGTGTGTGTGTGTGTGTGTGTGTCTGTGTGTCTGTGTGTATTTGCAGGCCTGGACGTTGGATTTAGGGACGTGTGTGTATTGAGTGTATTGAGTGGGGTTGATTCTAGCACACACGTTTGTGTGCGCACAGGTGTGTGTGTGTGTGTGTGTATTGGAGTGTGAGCAATGAGTGTGTGGAGAGTTTTCCTTCAGCTGGCCCTCCTGCTGGGATACACGACTGCAGGGCCCAATGCACCCAGAGGTAGGACAACACATACACACACACACACACACACACATATATACACACACAGATACATATACACACACAAATACACCCTTACACATACTCACATACACACACATTTAATACTTTTATTTAGATCTGACCACAGGGAAGGAACTATAGATCTAAACAGTACTGGAAATATGTTGTAGGTTTGACCAGATGTGGTCAAACATTAAATGCTGTTTTATTTTATTAATCAGCTCTTTACTAATTATGGGTAGATATGAAATCTTCCTCTCTAAATGGTATCTACTATTATACTACTACTAAATTGAGCAGTACTTTACAAGTTACTTTACATTTGTAATCCCCCCAAAACAAGTTCATGTACATGCCCAAGGCTCCCAAGTACAAGAACAACCAATTGACACTGAAAACCAAGAGATGTGTGCCTGGTTAGATATGCCAGTTTTTATTGCAGCTTTTAACTGACCCAGTGTTGGTGTGCTCTTTTTTCACTTACTTTAAAGAATGAATGCTCTTATATGGCTTGTAGACATTTCATGTTCCATTCTGCATATAAGTGGTGCACGGCTAAATATGCGAATCCATTATTGTTGTTGACTTTAGCCATCTTTTACACCACCTCAGGTGTATTCTTGTGTGCTTATGAAGATAGCTTGAATCAAGCCAGTCTGATTTTGGTGACCCCACTGTACCTGACCCCATCGAAGTGTCCTTGAGCAAGACACTGAACCCCAAATTGCTCCAAATTGACCAAATCTATTCACACCCAAACCACCCTCCTTTTTGGACTGAAAAATGATTGGTTGAACGTCCAAACCCCTGTTTTACAGTTCAGACCATTTTATTGTTAAGTGCGGTGAAGATGCTTTGTGGTATGTGGAGATTTGTGAAAAGGTTCTAGATTTGGATGGCTTGTGCCTTCATCACAATGGACTAGTGCTGAGTCAATAAGATCTAATATGCTAAAGTAGTCCCCAATAAGTCTGAAAGTTGTTCTTTCCAGTCACCTGCCACATTGAATTTATGGCAGAGGTATGGATAGTTTTCGTGACGTGAATAGACTGGTTCATTCATTATTGAAAAAGTGGGTGGCTTGTCTGATTTCGATTGGTACCAGCAATATCCTCCACTAGAATGGAACATGGAATGGCAAACACACATACACATTTACAAACACACATATACACACGTACACATGTGGGCTTTCTTCTTGACCTGCATGCAGCCCCGCTGTTCCTGGAGAAGGATGAGGCGAGCCAGCTGATTGCCCGGCAGAAAAGGTCCAACACTGGGGAGAACGAGAACCTGATGCCCCCCAGCCTGGAGAGAGAGTGCCTGGAGGAGATCTGCAACTATGAGGAGGCCAGGGAGGTCTATCAGGACTCCTACCAAACGGTTAGTAACACACACATACACACACACACAGGCACGTAGAAGTAGTATCAGCAACTATGAGAAGGCCAGAGAGGTCTATAAGGACTCCTACCATACAGCTAGCTGCTGAGAAAAATGCACATAAATACTCTTATCTTTGTTGTTTTCAGGACATTTTCTGGTCTGTCTACATTGGTGAGTGAAGCACACACACACACACACACACACACACACACACACACACACACAGTACATCTGTCTGTCTACATAGGTGAGTGATAGTCTGCTGGTCTGCTGGCTTGAACACACACACACTCACTCACACACACACTCATCCTTGCACACACACACATCTTAGGGACGACAGACGCACTCATACACATTCATTGGACATCTTCTGGCAAGACACAGCTGACGCACTTTCGAAAATATAAAATGTTGAAATCACAAAATCTCACAAAATCTCTTTCTGCTTGTGTCCTTTTATAAATAATTCTCTCTCTCTCATACACACACACACACACACACACACAAACACAAACACACACAAATTCCCTTGCACGCACACACATACATTCCCTCACACAAACACGCACACACACACACACAAATCCCCTTACATGCACACACATACGTTCCCTTACACAAACACACACACACACACACACACACACACAAACCCTGCTGTGCAGATGGGGACCAGTGTGAGAACCAGCCCTGTAAGAATGGAGCCATGTGTTCAGACAGTGTGGGCGGCTATGACTGCGTCTGCAAGGCCGGCTTCTCTGGAGTCCACTGCGAGTCAGGTAATTGACTTGCTCAGCTGTCCATCATTCCATCACCCGTAAGACACGCCCCTCTGTGGGCATGATGGGATGTGTATGTTTTATCTTGGTACCGGGCACTTACTGTATGTGTGTGTCCTCATTACTGACTGTGTGTGTGTGTGTGTGCATATGCATGTGCTTGTTTTCTCTTGGGGCTGGACATTTATAAATCACTTATAAATCTCTTATTAAAGAGTATGTGTGTGTACTGCAGACTAATTAATGCTGTGTGTATGTGTGCATGTGTGTGTGTGTGTGTGTGTGTGTTTTATAGACCAGATGGTGTGTGTGATTGAGGACGATAAGGGTTGTAGTCAGTTCTCTAGGCCTGGTACCCAATTAATGCTGTGTGTGTGTGTGTGTTCTACAGACCAGACGGTGTGTGTGATTGAGGACGGTAAGGGCTGTAGTCAGTTCTGTAAGCCTGGCTATCAGTCGTATGAGTGCTCTTGTGCACGCGGATGGAAGCTACAAGAAAAGGAGAAGTGTGTGCCAGCAGGTGAGTATACACACACACACACACACGTACACACTGTTACGATCTAAGGCTGCGTTTACACTGTCAGTTTGAAGTGACCCAAATCCGATTTTTTGCTCTCATGTGGCACGTATCCGATCTGTGCCACCACAGTGTAAACAGTAAAAAAAAACACATGAATTCCGATCTCCTCAGATCGGATACATGCCCCTTTCCTATGTGGTTTTAAATTTGGATATTTGTTCATGTGTCTATAGTCTAAACAGACAAATCGGATATTCTAGTGCACTGCGTCCCACACGTCAATAATCTGTGAAATTAGCCACCCGTTCGTCGTGGCCATAGGCGGCGGCAACTCGCTCCCACCAGTCGTGCGTCTGTTTACGGACCCAAATCTCCCTTTCAATTGCTGAGGTGGCAGCAATAATTTGCATTGCTATTGGTATGAAGAGGACGTCGCAGGGTTTTGAAAGCAAACAGCAGACATAATTCTGTTGCGTCCATTCTGGAACAGTGTTTGTTTTCAGATGCAGCCAATTAGTTAATTAGTCGACGTAGACATGCATAGGTCTTGTGTGACTGAAATTGTTAACCGTGAAATAAAATGTGTTTTCTGTGTTAACTGGTGCAGGTCCCGTAGGCTAAACATAATGTTTTCCAAGAAACTTTTAACCCGTGCGCATGCGGGCCATTTCAAGTGTCTGGCAAATGTAAACACACATGATCGGATTTGGGTCACTTGCGAAAGTAGATGTAAAATCGGATATGAGCACAAAATCAGAATTGAGCATATCCGATCTGCAGTCTAAACGCAGCGTAAATGTAAAGGCCATAACAAAAGTAGGAGGCGAGAGGTTGGATTCTTAACCAAAAATATGCATGTTATGGCCAACCCCAAACCAAGAGACAACCAAGAGAATGAGATGTGCCCAAGTCAGTCATCAGCAATGTATGCATGTTGTTGGGATTGGAATGTCTGAGTGTGGTGTTGGTGTTGCATGCTCAACATCAAAGTAAGACGGGAGAGGAAACAGTTTCTTTCATCTGCAGGCCACACAGGTGTGGCTCATCAGCAATTAGCCAACAGGACTCCAATCACACTGAACTAGAGACAGAAACAGACAGAGGAAAAGCCAAAGGGCCATAACAACCTACACACACGCACGCATGCACACACACACACACTCTGTATCCAAACTTAATAACCTACCTCCCCTTTCATTCTTTGTTTGTTTGTGTATGTGTGTGTGTGTGTGTGTGTGTGTGTGTGTGTGTGTGTGTGTGTGTGTGTGTGTGTATCAGTGACATTCCCCTGTGGAAAGGTGAGTAGTCTGAGGCAGTGGGAGAGTCGTCAGTCCAGTAACGTCCGCAGTGGATACCAAGGACTGGAGTGTGGTGCAGAAGAGTGCCCGTGGCAGGTACACACACACACACACACACACACACACACACACAGGGTTCCCACTGTCATGGAAATCCTGGAAGGGTCATGAAATCTAAATTGTAAAAGTTATGGAATTTTGTAAATTGACTAAAAGTTTTGGAAAAGTTATCTCGGGTATTAGTCTCTCGCATCCACAGCGTTCTGTCATAATGCTACTATGACTACAGTCTACAATAGTCTTTGTTCAGCAAACCCACTACTTCATACAGTCATTGTCATACTTGGTTGTAAAGGTCTTTTTTAATAAAGGCTACAACAAAAGAATTGGCAGTATTTTGAATGTTCAAAAAACATGATACCATACCTTAAGGTCAGTGGAAAGTGTTAAAATTTTATACTTAGCCCTACATTTATGCTAAATTAAAGTCATGGAAAAAGTTAGAAATTTTGTCAGTAAAAAAGAGTGGGAGCCCTGACAAAAACACATACACACATACCTGTACATACACATACATGCACACACACAAAAAAAAAGTTTGTAACAGGTGCCAGCTTGTGTGAACATTAGTACTGTAAACCACCTTCTGGACACATGTAGTGACTGCGCTTGTGTGTGTCTATGTCTATGTATTTGTGTGTGTGTGTGTGTGTGTTTGTCTAGGCCCTTCTGAGAAGCACAGCTTCCAGTGGATTCTGCAGTGGGGTTATTTTGAAGGAGAACCTAGTGCTGACCACTGCCCAGTGTGTCAACATGTTCCCCGACTTTCAGGTGTCAGTAGGTAAGTGTGTGTGTGTGTGTGTGTGTGTGTGTTTGTTTGTTTGTGTGCTTTTATTTTGTAATAAAAAATTAAATAAAATTATTTTGTATTTTGTGACGGAACTGGAACATGCATGTTAGTGTGTATGTGTCTGTGTGGTTGTGTGTGTATTTGTGTGTCAAATACTTTTAGTGTGTCATGTATTGCAGGTAAGTGTGTATGTGTGTGTGTGTGTGTGTGTGTGTGTGTGTGTAAGCTACTATAAATGTGTGGTGTGGCTGTGTGGTGTGTGTGTGTTGCAGGTAAGTGTGTGTGTGTAAGCTACTGTATATGTGTGACGTTGTGTGGTGTGTGCGTGTGTGTGTGTGTTGCAGGCAAGCGTGTGACGTCCCAGGAGTCGGGCGAGCAGACACTGTACGTGCGTAACGTCCACACACACCCTCGCTATGTGAGAGGTCGCCTTGACTACGACCTTGCTCTGGTGGAGCTGCGGGATAAGATGACCTTGAAGAAGACGGTCCTGCCCGCATGCCTGCCCGAGAGAGACTTTGCAGACAGCGTCCTATTGGCTGGGAAGTACATGGGTGTGGTCACAGGTTGGAGCCACGCCCCCAGGGCAACAGAGGTGACGGGATCCCTGACGCTCAACCATCTCTCGTATGAGACACTCGACAAATGTGTGGACAGATTCAATGGACAGGTGAGTGTGTGTGTGTCTGGGTGTGTGTGTGCATGTGTGCGCTCAACCATCTCTCGTATGAGAGACTCAACAAGTGTAACGGACGGATCAGTGTGTATAGGTGTGTGTATGTGTGTGTGTGTTTCTGTTTCTTTGAGTGAGTGTGTGTGTGTGTGTGTGTGGGGGGGGGGGGGGGTTGTTGACTGGTTCTAGCAGGTGCATATTTAACACTATACTTAAGTCTAACTGTAGGAAAGCAAACCTGGGTCATCCACCCTTCAGTCAATGTAACATGCACTGCTACACCGTGTGTGTGTGTGTTTGTGTGTCTGTATGATTTTATGGTGTATTTACGGTGTAAACCTGAACCAATCAGACATCATCTAACCCTGCCCTTATGTCTGCCTTGCAGGTGACCAATAAGATGCTGTGCTCGTTGCCACGGGAGAAAGGAGACTGCGTGATTGGTCCAGGCAGCCCAGTGCTGACGCTCCACAGGGAAGTGTTCTTCCTCACTGGTGTCATTAGCCCCACCCCTGAGCCTGGCTGTGCTCAAGGATACGTCATGCAGAAGGTGTCTCGTTATATGAACTGGCTAAAACCATTGGTTGACACCTTGTAGAGGAAGTGAGGACAGGCCATCAGGAGTGTGTCTTAAAGGGTTAAACTACTACTACTACTATTTTGTATATATACACACAAAACACACACAGACACACACACATATAAACACACACACACACACATAAACACACATATAAAAACACACACATACATAGTGTGAGCTGAATAACTACCATGGACACACACACACACACAAACACACATATAAAAACACACACACACATAGTGTGAGCTGAATGAATATCTGCTAAAGCAGATACCCTTACTACCATGGACTTAGACACACACATACACACAGACACACGCATATAAACACACACACACAAACACACATATAAAAACACACACACACACGTAGTGTGAGCTGAATTAATATCTGCTAAAGCAGATACCCTTACTACCATGGACACACACACACATAGTGTGAGCTGAATAAATATCTGCTAAAGCAGATACCCTTACTACCATGGATACACTCACGCACACACACACACACATAGGAGGCTGTAGGCTACATTCTGTATGTATCTGAGTGCATTGTAGGTGTTTGTGTGGCATGTTTATTTCAGTCCAGTCTTATCCTGACTCCCATCACATCTGGATATTTATTATTGACTTACATTGAGTATTGCTGACTAAACATGAACAGTAAGTAATTATTGAGTAAAACTATCCTTTGTATCTCTCTCTCTCTCACACACACACACACACATACACACACACACACATTGTTTGCATTGCATCTTGTTCCTTTTCATGTCTCTGTTAGCTCATATCTGAAGTAAAGTTCTGTTCGTTCCAATATATACTTCTAAAGAACCGAGCTGTTTCTGCAGTGCACACCCAGTGTTGTTTGAGTTGCTGTACGTTTTGTGTTTTCAGGAATCTTCAGCAGGGCACAGATGCACTGATTTGTGTCAGAATATAACATTCATCACATGTCATAACAGTATCACTTGTCTTAACGTTACAATGTGTCTGCCTGTCCCTCCATTACTGAAACAGTATCTCCAAGACACTGTAGACATTAACATGAAATGACGTGATAAATCATTTGCTGAAGCTTGAAATAAAATACTTTCCTGTCCCTGAATCTCTCTCATTTTTTTCATGCAAAACAAATGGGCTTTATAGATAAAAAAAAAAAACAGTCTTTCTTTCCATGCCTTCAGCAGTTGTTACTGTAATAAAAGAGAGGTGGAGCAATATCCTGTCTTTACCACAATGTGGCAGTGTTGTCAACTCATGATAAGGGCCCTTTACTGAGCTGCTCATTATCAGAGCCATATATTGGGAGGGCACTGCTCATAATTAGTGAAAAACACAAATCACACAGTGTAGCACACCATGGACTGTCTGCAACAGAGGCAATAATGCAATTTTAGCAGTATCTTCAGAGCATCTTTATAGATGCAGTTATTTAATCTCCAAAATAGTGCATTTACAGCATTTTTGAATTCCACCCTTAAACGCTATTTCCACAGGGTCTGTATCTATAGGAAATGTAGGATGTTAATTCTATAGGGCCTGTATGTATAGTAACTATGTTATTTCTAAAGGGCCTGTACCCACACTCACACACACACACACATACAAACTGGTTTTGCACATGTTATTAACTGGCACAGATGTGTAGATTTTGCCATGTGTGCGTTAATTATACATCTTATATGACAACACACCTACACATTACAGTCATGAACAAACACACACTCTCTATTTCTCTGTTACTCACACACATGCACACACACACACGCACGCACACACATCCAGACAAAAATCACATGCTGAGCAAATATCTGCATAACCTATCAAAGGTATGTCAACGTTCTCCCTTTTACTCACACACACTCACCCAGACCATACATATATGTAATATACATGTACTGTGTTACATTAATTGTGCATGTCTGTGAGTAGTTGTGTATGTGTTACGTAATGAATTCCCATGATGCTTTGCAAAGGTACACCAGTAACCCAATGTCGGGGTATAGATTTAGCGTGTGTGTGTGTGCGCGTGCGCATGTGTGTCAGTGAAAGGCTTTAAGTTCAGGAGCAAGAGGAGAAAGATATTTGTCAAAGCCAGGGAAAAAGGTCTGTGTGTTTGGGTGTGTGTGTGTCAATCAGTGAAAGGTCTTAATGAAAAAAAAACCTGTCCCCCAAACATTCTTTCTCTCTTTTCAGTCGGGCACTTGAATGGGGCGCCCCAGTGCTTGGGCCCTTGCTCCTCTGTTGCTATGGTGCTCTCTGTGGCAACCAGGCCTGGTCCTCAAGCACGCCGGAACCCTTTGTGGAGCTTCGTCCCCCAATGTGTGTGTGTGTGTGCTCCTTCCTGCAGCTCAGCCTGGCACACACAAAAACACACACACACAAATAAAACTTACATTCACACACAAAACACATACAAACTCTCTCACACAGATGCATGATCTTTCCTGAAGCTCACACACATAAATATTCACACATTTTAATACCTTTATTTGTGTTCACATTTTACAATGAATTTCATTGAACACAAACAATTTTAGACACCAGCATTGCAAACCCAGCAGCCTTTGCCTCTGGTCTCAGTTCATGGATACAAACATACACATGTGCACTCTAACACACAAACTTACAAATATTCACACATAAAACGCATGCGCTCATGCACACATTCACAGACATTCTCTCCCTCACACACACACATACTGTACAGGCTGCCACTGAATGTAGAAATAATCACACAGACCAGCAGCCTCACACACAAACACATACACACACACACACACACACACACATTCAGGTTGGCATGTTGGTACTACTAACTGCATTCTCTTCTCCTTATTCACAAAAAAATGCATATTTTACACATACACACACACACACTCATATATACACTAACACACTAACTCACACACACACAATCTCTGTCTCTCATCTCTTACACTATCACATACACAGACACACACACAACACATTCACACATCTCTTTCTCTCTGTCTTACACACACATAACCCAACCACACATATACTCTCACAAACACATCATTCACCTTTCTTCATTCAGTACAGTGAACACACACACACACACACAAACACACACACTCACAAACACGTCATTCACGTTGTCTCGTTCAGTACAGGAAACAAACACACACATACAGACACATTGTTATTCTGTCATTCACATACAAATACACAGACACACACACACACACACACACACACACACATAAACACATCATTAACCTCATATTTTCCAGTACAGGAAACACACACATGCAGATACACTGTTATTTCTTCCGACACACACAAACACATTATCATCACCATCATTATCCCAGTGCCAACACACACTCTCAGGCCTTTCTCATTTAAACACACACACATGCAGAAAGGCCATTTCCCTGGGCCTGTGAGGTCATCCATTTTGACATAGGTCAGCAGTATTTCTAGAGAACACACATCCACACACATCACATATAGCCTCACACACACACTCACATTGCCATCCACAGTGGTCTTTGTCCCATACTGACTGACAATCCAACCTCACTGTAACGTTGGTAAGATGTAGGCCGTGTTTCAACAACTAGTTGTACTAGATTTATCAGTAGCAGGGCTGCAGTGAACCAGTTAAGGGAGCAAACTGTAGCAACCTCATATTTATAGAACCAGAAACAAATAAACGTCATAGCCAGAAATCACAAATGAAATTTGGATTACTAAATATTCACTCAATAAATGAACTTATTACCAATAATGAAATTGACATACTTTGCCTAACCGAAACGTGGCTAAAACGGGACGAATACCTTCCACTTAATAAGGCTACTCCCCCAAGTCACTTTAATTACCACATACCTCGACACTATGGCCGTGGCGGTGGAGTTGCCACAATTCTCAAACCTCTAACCTCGCTATGGCTCCCAAATTTGAATACAAATTTAAATCTTTTGAGGTCCATCTTCTCAATCTTCTGCAACCTGACAAAACATCTAGATCTAATATACCCTTAACAATTGTAACATTATATAGACCCCCAGACCCCTATTCTGACTTTATAACTGAATTCTCAGAATTCCTTTCCTCACTAGTCATTAAAACTGATAATGAGCAGGGCTGCCAACTCACACACATTGAGCGTGAGACACATGCTTGTTGACTGTCTTCACACGCGCACACGCCATACTTCCGATGTCACACGCCAACAATTCATTTTATGTATCTGATCTATGCATCAGCTGAAACACTTCCTGCGACTGATCGATTACACACGCCGAACAGGCAGAGGTGTAGGCATGTTATACCGCACAGACTCACTCAATGAAGCAAGCTGCACGTAAATCTGAGAGAAAATGGTATGCCACCAGATTTGAAGTGTTCCATCTTGCGTGGAAAGACAGCCTGAAAAACTATAAGAAAGCACTTAATAATGCAAAAACAGAATACTACTCCTCACTTATAAAGGATAATAAAAACAACCCCAAATTCCTCCTTAACACAATATCTCACCTAACTAAAGGAATGAATGTAGTGACACACTCCATTCCAATAACATTAAACGGCAATGACTTCATGATTTTTTTCAATGATAAAATTGAATCTATTAGAGGTAAAATAAATAACACAAGTCTAACCTCAAACTCAGCTGGTTCCCCTATAATGGAAACAGCAAGTCCTAGCCGACGTATAGTATACCTTGACTCGTTTACACCGGCCAATATATCTGAAACTTTTAAGTTGATCTCATCAAGTAAGGCCTCTACTTGTCTACTGGATCCAATTCCTACTGATCTCCTTAAGGCTGCTCTCCCTAACCTAGCTGAGCCGATACTTAATATTATAAATCACTCTCTTGTAGCAGGACATGTTCCCAAACCTCTCAAGACATCTGTCATTAAGCCTTTAATCAAAAAGCCCAACCTTGACCCTGATGTCCTGGCTAACTATCAACCTATATCCAACCTCCCATTTATATCAAAGTTTCTTGAAAAAATAGTGTCTAAGCAAATTTGTACCTTCTCACACGCAAACAACATTCAGGAAACCTACCAATCTGGCTTAAGAGCATACCATAGCACAGAATCAGCCCTAGTAAAGGTCTACAATTATCTCCTTATCTCATCTGATAATGGATGCATATCATTATTAATCCTACTGGATCTGTGAGTGCTGCCTTTGACACTGTTGATCACAGCTTCTTACTACATAGACTTGAGCATATCATTGGCATCAAAGATTCTGCATTAGCCTGGCTCAGGTCATACCTTACTGGACGTTACCAGTTTGTACATGCACATAATGAAGCATCATGAGGGCGGAGGTGGCACACGTGGTAGAGGAGCCGTTCGGTGACTGCAAGGTTGCAGGTTTGAGCCCCACTCTACCTGACCCCAACGAAGTGTCCTTGAGCAAGACTGAACCCCAATATTGCTCCTGGTGGCAGGCTGGAGACTTGCATGGTAATCCCCTCCACTGGTGTGTGAATGGGTGTGTGATTGGGTGAATGCCATAGCAGGCGACGTGTGTAGACGCAGCGGCCTCTGGCTCTCCTGACCGTGCGCATCACTGTGGGATAGCTAGAAATGTAATTTTGATTCCTTTGTATGTCCAGTATATGTAGAGAATTGACAATAAAAGAGACTTAACTTATCATGCCATACTGAAGTTAAGTATGGTGTACCCCAAGGATCAGTACTGGGACCTCTGCTATTCTCCCTTTACATGCTACCTTTGGGATCTGACCTTCCACTCTTATGCAGATGACACCCAACTATACCTTTCAATGAAACCTAATGATTGTACACCAGTAACAAAACTTGTTGCCTGCTTCGGTGACATCAAAAACTGGATGACTAATAATTTCCTTTCCTTAAACTCTGACAAGACTGAAGTCATGTCCCTAAAATCCTGACCAAAAATCTACCTCATCATCAGAGCTTACTTAGTGACCTTTCACTCACACCTAACACAAAGGTCAAGAACCTTGGGGTATATATTGATCAAGACCTCTCTCTAAATAGTCATGTAAAGCATATCTCCAAAACCTAATTTTTTCATTTACGCAACATAGCTAAGGTTAGAAAATTCCTTTCTTTTGAGGATGCAGAAAAACTTATACATGAATTTGTTACCTCCAGACTTGACTATTGTAATGCTCTGTTCTCTTGATGTGGTGCTAGCTGCATCAAAAACCTTCAACTAATACAAAATGCTGCAGCACGAGCACTCACTAGGACAAGAAAATATGAACATATCTCACCTATCCTTGCTTCCTTTCATTGACTTCCTGTTGAAAGCCGAATTGATTTTAAAATACTTAAAATACTCCTAACATACAAAGCCCTTAAAATCAAGAGGGCTTTGTGACCCTCCTTGGATCTTTGGTGACCCATAGGTTGGGTCGCGACCCATAGGTTGGGAACCACTGTTCTAGGAGACCAGCATTCTGTGACCTTAGGGGTCTAGAAGGGTGGTAGGGAACAAGTAAGTCTTTAATATATGCTGGAGCAAGGCCATTAAGGGGTTTCATTTTAATTCCATATATAGCCCATGTTGAATAAATGACAAAGCATTTAATTAATATATGCATAGAAGCAACAAAATTTAAGTGCTACATTAAACATTTATTCTGTTTTTGAACAAAAACGAAATGAGGAATAAAATGAGTTTTCGCAGGAAGCTTCTCGTGCGGGCGCTGTTGCCTATAGCGACTTACTGAGGAGGGAAAGATGGCTACGCCACAGGTAGGAGAGACAGCGGAGGAATGTGTAAAAAAAAAAAGAAGGGGGGGGTCACCAAAGCTTACAGTGGTAAAAATATGGGTCCCTGAAGAAAAAGGTTGGGAACCACTGCCCTAGAATATCAAAATCCACACACATTTTCTGAAATCTAATGGAGACTGTTCTAACTCATCTCCTCTCTCACTTTCCATGCCATTACCACCCTGCCGTGAGTCATCACTGCCTTCTACTGCCTGACCCTGCACCTCTTGCCTTCTGGGTACCCAACCAACCCCACCAAACATGCCATCCTTCTGAGGACCTTCTTCCAACGTTTGATCCGGCGGCACTCCTGAATGGTCCTCAACCCACTCCACGGTCCATGCCACTGCCTTGAAAGGTTTGGGAACATGTCCTGCTACAAGAGAGTGATTTATAGTGATTAAGTATCGACTCAGCTAGGTTAGGGAGAGCAGCCTTAAGGAGATCAGTAGGAATTGGATCTATCTCACAACAATCAGTGCTCTGGTCAATGTTTTCTATGCCCTGTCTTATTGTCTTGACACAATTTACAGTATGTACATTATATTTATAATGTGTGTGCACTATATAGGGCTTTATAGGGCTGAAATTATAATTAAACACTTGACTTGACATTTTGTCTTCAGGTATCTTTAGTGAAGTGCATTGTGTGGTAGTTTAGTTAACTACATTTAATTAGTAGCTTGGCCCAATATTGACTTCACCTTTTCTCTGGGCCAAATGGTGACGGCTAACTTAATTTCAGTAAAGCCAA
>JAGFZM010000297.1:105840-135036 GCA_017657215.1 Limnothrissa miodon | reverse complement strand
GTGTGTTCACTTGTGCTTTTGTGTGAGAAAGGTCTCAAAGGAATATGTGTGTGTGTGTGTGTGTGTGTTAGAGAGAGAGAGAGACAGAGAGAGAGAGAGAGAGAGAGAGAGAGAGAGAGAATTCATCTCATCGTCATTATTTATCTGGGTAGGGCCAGAGCACAGTGCAGGGTCGACTCGTGAGGATGACGTTCAGAGCACTGAAACAGAAATAGGTACACCTCATGGTGTCTCTTTAGGATACACACACAAACACACACACACACACACACACACACACACACACCTCATGGCCTCTCTTTAGGACACTGATCTCTCTTCAGGAATGTGTGTGCTGTCTCACACACACACACACACACACACACACACTCACAAACACACCTCATGGTCTCTCTTCAGGGGTCCCATCTGGAGTTTTGTCTCCTGCACTCGGCAGTTGGGGCTGGCACACATAGGTTGTCCCAATGATGTGGCACTGAGAAATCTGGTACCCCAGGGCAGTGGGTAGTGCCCGTGGGAATATCACAGCTGGTGCACGTGAGGCACCACTAATATGCGGTGGCCTTTATAGGCAGAGGAATGAATAAAAGGAAAGAAAGACAAAAGTGACAAATAAAAATAAATAACTAAGTCATTGTTGTTAATGTAAAATGGGAACATAGCTAATGTTACACCTTAACAAATATGCAATTTTCTTATCTAATCTATTAAGGACATAATGTTGAGTGGCCAATCTAGATGGAGATAGTTAAGATGGAGATGGTGGGGACCCTGATACTAGAAGAGGTGTGGAGTAAACGCCAGCACCGTTCAACCAACAACCACCCTCACAAACCCTGCCCCCTCTCCAGTTTTTCCTTCGAAGATTCAGAGTTTTAGGGTTGAAGGAGGCTTTAGGGTTTCCAATAGTAATCTATTAAGGGAGCTTTGACCAATCACAGACGAGAGACAGCTGAAATTGACTAGAGTGGGTTTGGTCTGTGTTCTGTCTGTCTGTGGTCTTTGTTCTGCTGTGTGCTTGTTAAAGCAGATTGGACACAGCTCATGTTGACTGAAGCGGGTCTGGTCTCTGCTCTGTCTGTCTATTTCAGTCATTGAAGAAGGGGGCGTGAAGATGAAACTGACCATCACAGACACGCCAGGCTTCGGGGACCAGATCAATAACGACAACTGGTGAGTCTGCGAGTGGATAGTCCATCTCCGCTAGCGTCGGGCTCAGCCGATAAGCGCATCTGAGTTTTTATTTATTTATTAAGCTTGGCTTGGTGGGATGTTAAGAGTAAGAGTATTATACCCTTAAACACCAACCCAGTTTAGCAGGTATTTAAAACCCTTAAATGCACAGATTTGTTTTGATCAGCTATATGCCATGAGTCATTGGCTAGTACTCAACTCTTGCTGCATGTGACAAAAACTAGTTTGGATGGCTAAAAATGGTGCAATAACATTAACAATATCATTAATTAATTGTTAATTGATATACACCTTATGTTTTTAAATAAACATAACATCTCAGTCTTTAAATTCTCAGTGTCGGGTTTTTTATATAAATATTTCTGCTGCTCTGTCTCCAAAGCTGGGATCCCATTTCGAAGTTCATCAACGAGCAGTACGAGAAGTATCTGAAGGAGGAAGTGAACATCGCTCGCAAGAAGCGGATCCCGGACACGCGCGTCCACTGCTGCCTCTACTTCATCGCCCCCACGGGCCACTCGTGAGTCACAGAGAGCACCGCAGTAGCTGCTGCAGTAGTCGCAGTAGCTGTAACAGTAGCAGCAACAGTCGTCACAGTAGCAGCAACAGTAGTCGCAGTAGAAGCAACAATAGTCGCAGTAGCAGCAACAATAGTCACTGTAGCAGCAACAGTAGTCACAGTAGCAGCAACAATAGTCGCAGTAGCAGCAACAGTAGTCACAGTAGCAGCAACAGTAGCCGTAGTAGCAGCAACAGTAGTCGCAGTAGCAGCAACAGTAGCCGCAGCAGCAGCAGCATCAACAGTAGCCGTAGTAGCAGCAACAGTAGTTGCAGTAGCAGCAATAGTCGCAGTAGCAGCAGCAACAGTAGCCATAGTAGCAGCAGTAGCAATAGCCGTAGCAGCAGCAGGCGTAGCCGCAGTAGCAGTGTAGCCAGCGATGCGGCTATATGCTGATCCGCTTATCTGTAATATAAAAATATGGGGAGCGTTAAACATATGCTCTCAGTAATCACGTTCAGACTGGCAGGGCTCCAGCATGTTTCATGGTGAGCAAGGGGAGACGGTAAGTGGACCACCCGGGTTTAGAGCTGAAACGGCTTTAACTTAGAAAGTTGTAGATTTGCAATGACAGGCAGATGGGCAAACATTCACACACACACACACACACACACACACACACACACACACACACTCATTTAAGTATAAATTCATCGATTGGTGCATGGTGAATGAATGCTTGCAAGCTCACTTAGACCACAAACACACACACACACACACACACACACACACTGTCTCTCTGTTTGGACTGAATTTTTGGGGAAAAAAAATCAAGGCTTAGCAGTCTGATAGGCCATGTCTGCAGTAAGCTGTGCTCTCAGATTGTAATCCTTCATCAGTCTCATCTTTCTCTCTCTCTCTCTCACCCTCTCTCTCTCACACACACACAACACTCTCTTTATCTTTCTCTCTTTCATTCTCTTTCTCTGTCATTTACACACACACACACACACACACACACACACACACACACAAACACTTTCTCCCTCATACATACACATACACTCTCTTATCCCCCCTCATACACACACACACACACACACACACACACACATTCATTAAATCTCATTTTCAAATGGTGCTTTATTGGCATGACAAAATAGTTTTTGCATTACCAAAGCAGGCATCCAGGACAATCAATAGAACAACATAAATACATGATGTAACACTTCCAAATGTTGACAACTTGCATAGGGAAAAGAGTAAGTGAATGAATAGTACTGTACTCACTCTCTCTCTTTCTCTCTCTCTCTCTCTCTCCCTCTCTCTTTCTCGCTCTCTCTCATTCACTCATTCACTCTTTCAGGCTGCGTCCATTGGACATTGAGTTCATGAAGCACCTGAGTCGCTCGGTCAACCTCATCCCCGTCATCGCCAAATCCGACACACTCACCCAGGAGGAGAAGTTTGAGTTCAAGCAGAGGGTGAGTGCCTGAGGACCAGGAAACAAAAAAAAGAACAAAAAATCGTTTCAGACGTTATATCTGTTTGCACAATTGTGTTGAATACAGTATATGTTTCATAGTTACTATTAAAAGAGAAAGTAAAAAAAGAAGTCCAGTTGCCTTAACTGAACACTATGAATACCACAACCTGGATGAATGAGAATCTTCACAGACATAGTTACTATACCATTTCTATTCCAATTTTGGCAATACCACCATTGAAGAGTTAATCCAGTGAAGGCCAATAAAGCTCCCTGTGAATCAAAAGACCGATGTAGATATTGAAGGGGGCGATAAGAAATAATGAATGAAATCAACAGCACTCAATGTCAATGGCCCCTGTTTCTGTGTAGGAAAATGTGGTGAACTTGTAATCTAAGTACAAAACGAGAGAACAGAGAAACAGAAGGTTGTGAATAAAAATGGATCCTCTTCATGTCTGACCTACGGGCAGCGTCTGACATTTACGCACAAAATAAATAAAAATAGAAGATGCATCTTCATTGGACGCAGTGCTTTATAATAACCATGTCTTCTGGGGACTGAGTCAAAGGCGGCAGTGATGGGGAAAGCTGTGTGTTAGGTGAAAGGTCACTTTACTGTCCTTTGCTTTTATTTCCTACAGCACAATTGATTTTTTGTATAAAAAGTGTACATAAACAAAATGGCCTTGCCTTGAAGTAATTCTGTAATCTGTAAATTTACAGAAATAGTATTTATACTGTATGCGTTTGCCAGTTACTTGAAACATAAAAATGTCACTTATAGTAATGTCCACTTAGAATAGAGACAAGGTGTCAGAGAATAGTTTGCCATTTAAAAGGGCAGGTTTTTAGTTTATTAAATTATCAACAAGGATTAGAATAGGATCAGAATCATCAGTGGCCTGACTCAAAATGTATTGTGTTGATTGGTGAATATGCAACAGATAAATTGTTAATTATTAATAGTTACTTGTTTGGATCTGTCAGGTGAGGAAGGAGCTGGAGGTGTGTGGGATTGAGTTTTACCCTCAGAAGGAGTTTGATGACGATATGGAGGACAAGAGTGACAACGACAAGATCAGGGTGAGCAAAGCCAAGCTTGTTGGTTAAAGGAAACTTTTAACGTCCCTCTGCGTTGAGCATTGGGGAAATCAGTTCATTTCTTGCTTTAGATCTCTCTGCAGACTCCTTTTCTCTCTCACTTTCTTTCTCTCCTTCTCTTTTTTCCTCTCTCTCCATCTCTTTCTCTCCCACTATTTAATCCGTTTTTCACTCTTCTTTACCAGCTTGCCAGCATTTTTACTCTGTCCTCTTCCCTCACTCTCTCTCTCTCTCCACTTCCTGCTCTGCCTCTCTTCTTCTGTTCTTCCTATCTCTCCCTCCATCGCAAGCCTGGTCATGAAACCATCTCCACAGGGCCATGACCTCATGAATTAAAGTGTATCTCATTAAACAACCTCCCTCTCCTCCTCGTCCTCTCTCTCTCTCTCTCTCTCTCTCTCTCACTCTCTCTGTGCCTCTTTTTCTCTCTTCCTCTCTGTCCCTCTTTCCTCTTTCCCTTTCACTCCGGGACGCATGCCCTTTCAAACAGTGGTCAGTGATAAAATGTGTCTCATTAAGTTCACTCTCTGTCTTCTTAAATCAAGTATCTTAAATCAAAGTAAAAAAAAAAGTCTGGCTCGTTCTACGTTCAAGCTCTGTCTTATTAAACCTTTTGAATGTCAAAGTCTTGCTCATTCTTCCTTTCTTTTTTCTTCTTTTCTCTCTCTCTCTCTCTCTCTCTCTCTCTGCCCTCTCTGACAGGAGGTCATGCCCTTTGCAGTGGTGGGTAGTGATAAGGAGTACCAGGTCAATGGGAAACGGGTCTTGGGACGGAAGACTGCATGGGGCATTGTGGAAGGTGTGTGTAACAAGCTTGAAAGCATGAAACTTATAACGCAACGGGCTAATAACACTGCTAATAACAGTGAAAAAAAATGTGTTTCACCCTCTATGGTGGTAACAATTGTGGTTTTGTTCAACTGCGCCAAATTCCATACAGGTGTGGCTAAGAGCTTTGCAAATAGGTTACTTTAGATTTGGAGGAGCAGACAACATTTGGCAACACCGTGCTGGCTAGACCACCCATATTAATTTTATTAGTGAATGCTAATGTCATTTACCTGCTCTGGCTTTCTTCTAACCGATTGGTGGATCAGATAGCAATACAATACATATATTTGATTCTCCCAAGTTCCTCTGTATACCGAGACTTCTCCGGACTGTAATCTCCATGATGACCGGAGTTGGACACAGTCAGCACTTTCCCAGGCTAGCGCGCCTCCTGCTCACCATAGCAACGGCACAGATGGACTGCATACATTGTGCCGTGGTTTAGCCGCAGAGTTATAAATAAAGCTAGGTCCTAACCCTGTGCTGTGGTAAAGTACATACAGCATGTGCTATTGCACATCAACACTTTCTTTTTCTAAAAATCATATAAACAGTGAAACACATTTTTTTATGCTGCTCTTCACGTAGTAGGCAAGGCAAAGTTTATTTATATTGCACATTTCATACACAAAGTAGGCAGTTCAATGTGCTTTACAAAGATAAAAATAAAAACATAGTGGATGATATAAAAGTAAGAAAACAAACAAATAAGATTAAAGGACAGAGTAAAAAGGTAAAAACTGTAGCTGAGATGGTGTTGCTGAGAGACAGCAAGCATGTCAGTTCTTTATTGTACAATTGAACAAATAAAACCAACAATTAACTGATCAATCAGAAAAAAATAATTGTTAAGTTTAGTCATGCTGTTCAACAATAGCTAAAAATAGTATATGGGGTGGGCCTTGTTTTTTCCCATCAAACAGAAACACTTTTTAGTAACCGGTCAGTGTAAATACCATTTGGATGAGTGGCATCCTGTTCCATTATGTGGAGATGAGACACATAACATGGTTAGTGTAATAGACTCTGACGTCTGTTGACTAGCTTCTGGCGAAGACCGAGCCGGCCACGCGTACGAGGATCACTGCTCTTGGGCCTCATTGGGTTTGATGCTTGAGGGCAACTTTGTGTGTGTGTGTGTGTGTGTGTGTGTGTGTGTCATTGCTCCTAGTGTCTGTATTTGTGTGGTTATATGCAGGGATGATTTGTAATCTGATAGAGGCTAACAAGATGCCACAGAGAAGAAGGGGGAAGATGAAGAATAAACGAGGGAACAAGAGAGAAGAAGAGAGTTACTTTGAGAGGATGTTACATTGAAAGACGATGCAGTGTGAATTATTTGTTTTTGAGTCGAGCCTAAAGTAACTCATTGCAAAGGCCACATTCAGGTCAAGGCCTTTTTGGGGCATAGTGCTCCTTCTGCACCGTCATCACTGTGAGAAGCCCGCCCGGTTGACCAGAATATGTTTTCAGCGTGTCTGATCGCGGGCTTAGTTAAACCTAATCAAATTGCCTGAGCTCTGTGAGTGGACATCCACTAGACCTGTCTGTCCAGTGCCATTGTCCATTGTCACCGTGGAGACGCACCAGACAGATGGGCTGGTTTAATTACAGTACTGTTTCATGGTATTAGGTGCTGACACTTAAGCAGTCTGCGTGCTCTCTTGAGAAGCTTGTTTTCGGTGCCCTCTTGTCAGTGGACATCACCGTCTCGTGTTTCAAGCAGGCACGGTGTCAATGTGTAGTGCACCTGCACTCTGTCCACAGTAACAAGGGGCATTGGTGTGTATTGCATGTATGTGACATGAAATTGTAAGAGGAAGAGACCGGCAGCATGCGTGGGTTTTTTTTTTTACGGATGACTGGCACAACAGGTCTTCCGCTCTTCCGCTTGGGTTTCAGATTCCATCTCAGAGCAGAGAGACGTTTTCCTGTCTCAAACGCTTGTTCCCAGCCCCTGCTGTTTTCAAGTGCGGCAATGGTGGCACAGGTGGTAGAGATGCCGTTCGGCAACCGAAGGGTTGCAGGATCGAGCCCCTCTTATCTGACCCCAACAAAGTATCCTTGAGCTAGATACTGAACCCCAATTGTTCCTTGTAGTGGGATGGCAGCTTCGGCCACTGGGGTGTGAATAAGAGGCATGGCTTGCTTTGAGTGCTTCTAGTAGTAGAAAAGTCCTATTTAAATGCAGTCCATTAAAGGGTGAGGCATGGATATTTATATTGTATTGTAGTGTAACATTGGAATCAAATAGTTCATATTGTAGTGTAACATTGATTAACATTGCATTGGGGCTACATGGTGTTAACAATGTTGTATGATGCTGCTGAGTGTATATAGTATGATAAGCTAAAAGGATTTTGCGCTTGTCAGAGGCACTGCATTGGATAATTCAATATGGCAAGACAGTAGAGATGTTGAAACAATGTAGAAGGCAGGGAGTGTGTGTGTGTGTTTGTATGTGTGTGTGTGTGTGTGTGTGTGTGTGTGTGTGTGTGTCTGCCGTGAAGGCTCTAGCTTGCGTTCTCCTGTCATCCATGTGGAGAGTCAGCGGGTTTTACACGAGTCAGCCTAGAAGCTTGGTCAGGGGGTCTGTTGTGTGTGTGTGTGTGTGTGTGTGAGAGAGAGAGAGAGAGAGAAGGAAGAGACTGGCAGCATGCGTGGTTTTTACGGATGACTGGCACGACAGGTCTTCCGCTCGACTTGGGTTTCAGATTCCATCTCGGAGCAGAGACACAGAGAGACGTTCTCTCTCTCAAGCGCTTGTGCCTGGCCCCTGCCGTTCATATGTAGCTCACAAACAGACCCACACGATCAGCTGGATCAGCTGCTCCCAGATCAGCCTCACCCTGACGCGCTGGGATTGGTGGAAAAGGTTTGCGCTTGATCGGCCAGCCAGGGAGTGGAATGTGTTGGAATGCGTGTCTAAAGGCATGTCTCTGAGCTGTTGGTCCAATAACGACTCCTGTATCTCCCCGCCATTCAAATGTATCTTTCTTTCATTGGTATATATTGGTTACTCTGCTCTGCTTGGAGTGGGCTGGCTGGATCCCAATGGGGCCCCTAAGCCTAAAGCCCTGAAACTTAGAAATACAGTCCTCTCCGGATCACTATGTGTATACCCACCCCCATCTCTGTGCCCCCCCCCCCCCCCGCCCCCAGTACCCGGACACATAAATAACTTTATCTTGCCTCATTCTATATTACTCTTCTTTTGCCCAATACACAGGTAACATCTATAATTTTACTGCATTTGAAAATAAAATTCCTTGATTTCAGTTGACACATGTCCCTTCAAGTGTTTGAGGGCTCAGAGTAAAGAGCACAGAAGATTGACTATTGGGATTTGACTATTGTCAACATTTTTTAAACAAGTCAGTATGGTGTATGGTGGTTGTTATTAGTAGTGATTTAATTTAACATTGATGATTTGATCAGTGAGATGCCAGTGGTAACATGCTTGCACTCTCTCTCTCTCTCTCTCTCTCTCTCTCTCCAGTTGAAAACCTGAACCACTGCGAGTTCTCCCTACTCCGAGATTTCATCATCAGGTGGGCGAAGTCACTGCAGCACCTGGGCTTAAATTTAGGGGTGTGGCCCGCAGTTCAGAGTTACACCCCCAGTCCAGGGATATATCTTCTGACATTCTCATCCCCAGTTTAGAGCTGATGTAACACCTTCAAGCTCTAAAAAGAAGTCCAGTTGCCATCAAGTGAACACTTTGACTAGACAAATTCTCAGCATATACATTTCTTTAAGATTTTTTTCCTACATTCTAGAAACACGTTTTGCATGAAACTTCTAATTTACCGGACCAATTAGCAAACCTATGTCTTATCAGCCTGTACTGTTAAAGTTGTGGATAATTGTGAATTTTACTAAGGTCCTTGATTTCTAAATACCCCCTCTAAAATTGGTGATGTTAATGCAGTGCCAGCGTCAGCAGCAGAGTGTGCAAGCTATCAGGAAAGTGTTATTTTGATGAACTTCTGGTGTACTTACTTGTGGTGTTACAAACTTTCTATTGACTCGTTAATGAATACAGACCGAAGTTTGATAATTCTGTGCTTTTTAGTGGGATCATTTACTTTAGATAGTTCAGTTCATGGAACACTGACTGTTGGTCTACTGACTAAAGGAAGCCCTCGGAGTATACGGTTAACTTGGCCAACAAACAAAAAAAAGAAAAGAAAATGTGGCTGGATGTCATGGTGCAAACAATGATCTGAGTAAAATATACTCTGTGTTTAAACAAAGTTCTAGAAAATACTAATTTTGAAGAAATATTAAACAAGTTTCTATATTTTGATGGCATAGGTCTCACCTCCAGGACCTGAAGGAAGTGACCCACAACATTCACTATGAGACGTACCGCGCCAAACGCCTCAACGACAACGGTGGCCTCCACCCCATTTCGACCGCAAGAGACACGCAGGAAAGCAACCTTTAAAGCAACCACATGCACAAATGAAATAGAGGGAGAGAGAGAGAGAGTAAGAGATGGAGTGAAAGGTGGTGAGAGGAGGAATACAGGAGAGAATGGCAGAGAGAGAGAAAGAGAGAGAGAGAGAAATAAAACTAAGAGAGAAAGTGTTTTGTTTTTCTTTGCTAGCTAAAAAAAACAATTGTGTCGTGCCATGTGACCACTGCATGTTTGAAGGGAGTTTGTTGTTGTGCCCGAGTTTTGCCTGATGTTTTTACTTTTTGTTTTCCATGCAAGTGTGTGTAAGGACCACCCGCTTCCAATCTCCAAAAATCATAATAGTGGACTCCCCTCGTCCTGACGAACCCAGAAAAAAAGAGAGAACAAGGGATAATGTGATCAATTTCATTAAATCCAATGCAAGTCACATTTAAGAATCATTTTCTTTTTCTCTTGAATGAATAAGCCTTCTTTCTCCCCCTAGTAGTCCATAGCACACTTTAATGTAGTGCCACCTAGTGGTAGGGGCTGTACTGCCTCAGGGGACAAGAGAACAGCCCTCTCTTTCTCCCATCAAGCCTCGTCCAGTGCAAAGTTTACAACCCACCTGGTGCCATGATGCTCAAACAGACTCTCCAGCACAGCAAGCAGGGGGAGGGTTTGTTCCAAAATTAAAACGGCAGGTCAAAACCCACAAGCATGCCACTGTCCACCTTTTTACTCAAGGTTGCACTGATAAAGACACTTTGTACTACACACTACACATTTGAATACCACCTTTGGGCACATTTCCTGATCAAGCAAATTATCTCCAGAATGGTTTGAGAACGTTTTGTTATGTTGGAAGTTATTTATGTACCTGTTTTTTTTTGTTGTTTTTTTTGGGGGGGGGGAGTGTTTTCAATCATATCAGTATGATTGTGTGTGTGTGTGTGTGTGTGTGTGCACGTGTGTGCTTGTGTGTGCGAATTGGTTGAAGAATGTGGATTAGTTGTGATCTTTTGTTCCCTTTTTGTACACTGTTAATAGTAGTAGCAGTTGTTGCGTGTATTCTTGACTGTGTTGCAACCACAATTGAATACTCACAGAAGATCAACTTCAAGGATGCCATGAAACCAGACCGGATCAGTATGGCCTAGCGCTCTTGTGTGTGTGCATGCACATTGGTACTGCTTTCTTCAAAACATCATGATGAATTATGATGATCATGATGAATTATTGTATTAATGTTCCCAGCACAACAAAGCACACTTTTATGGGGGTAGCCTGGGAGCATACCGAAACCTTAAAGCATAACTGGCCAGGGGTCTGAAGTACTATGGGCAGCTGATAGGCCTACAATGATAATATCTCTCAGACTCTGGTCTCTCGCTGTACATCTCTCTCCTTGGATTTAATATCACGTTTCATTAACACTGTTGTTTCCATTAAAGTGCTTTTTTTGCAGTGTTATTTATTTGATATTATGTACTATTTATCGTAACTTATTTTTAAACAGAATAAAACACCAACACATGAATTGCTTTCTTGTCTTGAAACTTGTCACTTTCATGTTTATTATTATAACATACATACGTGTGTGTGTATTCCAGTGCTTTTCAATAAATCCTCAAGATAACCAAATCCAACCCCCCCAAACAACAATAGGCCTTGTGATATGACTGAAACCAATATGCATAGTACAGTTCATATTTCTACTGTTGGCTGAATCAGTGCAGGTATCATTGACCTACTAAAGTGAATTGGAGTAATTAGTAAGTATTATCAAAATAAATTCTACCCATCAAGTTTAGATTGAGAGCGTTCTTGTGTAGACCTGCATGATAAGCAGTCTAAACTTATTGGGTATCTTTCTGAATGCTTAAACACTAACAATGATTCTTGTAGCACAATTTCTAAAATGGTATAGTTGTAGGAAAAGTAGTCCCTGAGTTTGCAAAATTAAAAGCACAAACACTGCTTTGAACACAGTTTGCACTTTTATAACACACAATTTGCAAATGTATAAGTACAATCTACTCCACACAGCACTCTTTTTGCGGAACTGTAAACACAACTCACTACTTTACACACAATTTCCAAATTATTAGCACACTCCTAGTAAATATATACACATTTATTGCTATTATTTACACTATTTTGCTAACTGTTAACCACACTGTGCCATGCAGAAACTTTTAGATAATTAGTTCACTTTGCAACCAGCATGAGCACTATAAATAAGCTTTCAATGTGAAGAACAATGGGGGGAAGACTGAGAGGATTAGAGGAGGGCGAGGACTTGAAGCAGCAGGTGGAAGAGGAGGACGAGGACTAGGAGGTGAATTTAGAGGAAGATAAAAGAAGATGATGAGAGAGGGTGAGGAGGTGAAGAAGAAGGAGGAAGGATAAGAAGACATTACATTATACTGTACACTGACTACATTATATGTATGAACCATATAATGTTCAGAGACCAGAGCAGATCAGGTATGTCATCTTATGGGACAATGTTAAGTTCCATAGAGCTGCTTTGGTCCACAACTGGTTTAATCCACTCTTCACTGTACTCAACCTCTCCCCTTCCTCTCCATTCTTCAATCCAATTGAAGAATTCTTCTCAGCCTGGCGCTGGAAGGTCAATGATGATATTCCCATCAATCATTTCTCTCTCTTTCAGTGAAATTGTTTGTTTTCTTGTGTTTGTTTTGATGTGTGTAAATAAACATTCATACCTATGTGAATCACTGCGTGTTTACAGAACTATGTATGACAAAATTATGACAAAAGTATGACTGCAAATGGACATACCTTGTGCACAGAGAATACAAAAGCCAGATGTGTTTTTCATTTATACCATCAGTGTGTAGTTGGCACATTGTGTGCTTATAAATTTGATGGTTAGTGTTAACTGTTTCGTACAAAAATACAATTTTTACAAAGGTTTGTAGAGTTAAGTAAGATGTATTATGTATATGCTGATTTGATATAAGGTTTTTTTTTACATTGTCCCATCAGATGACATAGTCTACATGATCTGCTCGGGTCTCTGAACATTAGGCCTACATGTAGTCAGTGTACAGTATAATGTAGTGTTTTCTTATCCTTCCTCCTTCCACTTCACCTCCTCACCCTCTCCCTTCATCACCTCCTTGTTATCTTCCTCTAAATTCACTCTAAATTCACCTGCTAGTCTTTGTCCTCCTCTTCCACCTGCTGCTTCAAGTCCTCGTTCTCTTCCCCGCCCTCCTCTAATCCTCACATTTCTCAGTCTCTTTGCTGATTGCAAAGTGAACTAGGCTAATTATCTAAAACAGTTTCTGCATGACAGAGTGTGGTTAACAGTTAGCAAAATAGTGTAAATAATAGCCATAAATGTGTATATTTTTACTAGGAGTGTGCAAATTATTTGGAAATTGTGTGTAAAGTAGTGAGTTGTGTTTACAGTTCCGCAAAAAGAGTGCTGTGGAGTAGATTGTATTTATACATTTGCAAATTGTGTGCTATAAAAGTGCAAACTGTGTGCAAAGCAGTGTTTGTGCTTTTAATTTTGCAAACTCAGTGAGTAGTTTTTCTACAACTATTAATAGTTTTAGAAATTGTGCTACAACAATCATCGTTAGTGTTTAAGCATTAAGAAAAAACTGTAAGCAATCAGAAAAAAACTGTAATAGAATTACTGAGCTATGCCGCCCTCTATGGGAAACACTGTGTAGAAGATCAGTCAGTTGTCAACTTTAAGGGCCCATTAATAATTTTGAGTCACCCCATTTACTTAGAATGATAGGCTAATATTAAAATGGTATTAGGGCTGTCAGGTTCTCAAAATCGTCTTATGTTTTAAGTCCTATGATGCAGAGGTGGACAGATTCAGTGTGCAAAAAAAATGTCATCATTATTTAGTCCAGCTTCATTTAGGCCAACTTTAAACAATTGTGAGAACATGTTAGCCTACCTTCTACATTTAGAATTTCAGACCAAAACTAGTCACGATTCATTAACCTTTATGACCAACTAAAAACAAACACACGAGCATATTTTGGTCGGTAGAGGGAGACATTCAACCATGGTAAAACAGTATTGTGCTACCGTTCACCGTGCGAGTTCTTGGATTGAGAAAGACGCGGCAAAGCTTCAACGAGCGTGACAATCGATCGGCGCTCTGGAAGTGTGTTTTCGCTGTCTAAAATCTCAATGTGGATTGGTATTCCCCTCTATGAAAAGCATCAGACATTTATTTCGAAAAAATGTAGGCCTAAAATGCACTCGTGGCATTTCGTCATATTTGGCGCTGTCGTGACTAGTGAATGTGTCCATGGCTGACAACTTCAAAGTACAGGGAGACTCTTTCAAATGTTAGGATTATTAATTCCAAATTTCATGACTGACAAATCGAAGCATGAAACCTTGCATCAGAGGAAAAAAACTGAAAGTAATTTAGTCAGCAAGTTGGATCATTAAAGCAGATCTTCTCTCATGTGAACACCTCTTTGTGAATGTGAATTGACCTCTTTGTTTTCTCTTGGCTGCCGATTACCACTAACAGACGAGCCTAATGCATGAGGTAGTGTAGGCTAGCCTAAGTCTGACTGTAGCTGCACGTGTCTGCTCGCCTCTGACTGTCTCCCCCCCTCCCTCGCTTGCTTCTCTCTCCCTCTTTCACAGTTGTGCCTGTACTCTAACTCACACACTCTGCTGCCTTGGCGGAGGGAGCATTGAAAATGGGAGGAGCCTATTTTTTCAACCATAGTCGCCTTGTCTGTGTTGGTAGTGAAGGTGTTGTTCTTGTGGTGTCCTGTTTTTTTTTTTCGTAGTTCAGTGGTACTCTATGCCCATTTCACAAATTTTAGTCATCTTGCCTTTGTATTGTTTGGCTTTATGCCTTGTCATGGCTATGTCTTGTTTTTAACAAGGTCCCCTGCGGTGTTGACCTTTGGACTCTTTATGGATAAATTGACAGGACAGAACCAGTTCATTGCAGTCTTAAGGTTAATATTATTACAATGGATGCAGGTTAAATAGGCTAACGCTTGATGAACGCAAACCAACAAAAGTGTGTAGTTACAGACCACGGCTACACTGCCTCCTCTCAGCGCGTATGTGTGAGAAATGGAGACAGCATACAACCACAGTTTCTTTTGGCAGAGGGGTCATCTATTAAGCTAGCCTAAAATAAGATTTATAAAGTGGGGAGCTTGGACATGTATGGACAATTTAGAACTACATAGTTGAGCGCCCTCTATAGATCATCAATGGAACTGCAGGGGAGGGTAGACATTTTAGCGTTTGAGAAAGGCCACAGAGTGGAAAAACAAAATGGCAGACTGAGGACATCAAAAAGGTAAATCCAAAAAAGAAGAATTTTTCTTTTTTTTCGTTTTAGAAGTGGGATGGTAAGGCCTACATAGATCATTCCATTACATGTTCCCTATGCAACCGATGTAGTAATTTTATACTTTCTACCACATTTTTAAGGATATTATTGTCCACACAATTCATAAAATATTCAGAGCTTATTTCAACTGTTAATAAGCTATCTAGGCTACGAAATGTTGGATCAGAAACATATTCCACTGAATCCATGGAATACAATGTAGATTTTTTTAAAAAATCTGTGAAAAAGACATGGGAAAGTGGAATAGCCACCACACAGCTTCTTTAATGCAAATACTGCAAATATAATCACTGAATTCTGGTGTGCTACTAAATCTAAAATGGCGAGTTACAAGAGGGACTGCTATAGCTAAACTCCTCCTCTTGATCCTGAACTGCCTCCCTCCCCCCTCGTGTTCTGCCGTCTGTCTCTCTCTCTCTCTCTCTCTCTCTCTTGTGTGTGTGTGTGTGTGTGTGAGTGTGTGCGCGCGTGCGCCTGCGGGCGGTGACAATTTTGAGCAGACAGATTAATTTAGCAACGCGATTTTTATTACTTACCATCAGCAAGAATATTTGGAAAGGTTTACAGAACAGCGGCTGCAAGGAAGAAGGGGCACAGCCAACCTAGCACTCTTACTGGTGGCAAAATGACAGAAAATCACATATGGACCTTTGATAACATCATTATAAAAATACTTCCAACTGTAGATTATGACTAATGACAAAATGTGTTCATATCGTTCTAAAACTGAAAAAAAGGCGACCAACCATCTCAGCAATTACTTATTAATTGATTCATATAATTTTAAGGCTAGTGCCCGTTCCAACTGTGCAACAGCCATTCTGATGTAGAATCATGCTAATTATTATAACATCAAAATGTAGGTTAGACATGTTTAGACCACTGGTTTGAATAGTACGATTCAATATAGTTCTGCATCAGTCATACTCAGCACTCATCCACATATTGTGCAGACCATGAGAGACTTTTAAGTATTTTCAAGGTTCTATCAAGGTTCTACTTGTAACACACAACTGAGGAATTTGTAGTCCACGGCAGCTGGTGGGAGGTGCTTATCGTCTTTCTTCTCCCACGCTGTCCCGCGAAGCCCAACCCCCATTTGTTTCCCTGCTTTGTGAGGTTCTGAGGAGGGAACGCGCGGTAGGTTACAGCTAGAGAACCACCGCGAGCCACTAGAGACAGTGTTGTTGTGGTTTTTCGTTGTCTTGTCATCCTCATCTGATTTGAACTGGACTAAGTTAATGTTACACCTGTAACATACAATAACAAACCTCTCTGGTGCAGCGGACACCATCTATCCATTAAAAAGAAACCTGGAGTTAAAGAAAACGAATGTTGATTTGCGTTGCCGCTGATCGGGAAAACTCGTCGGTAAGTGGCAGTACCATTTTTTTCGCTAGGTATGTTAGCTAGAACAGCTTAGCCTGCATTGGCTCGAACTCTCCCAATGTGCTGTAACGATAACGTTACTTGTTTCTTGCTTTATGGTAACGTTACATTGCATGATTACAGCAGGAGAAACTGTGACAATGTTTGCAGTTGATCACGATTCTGTGATTGTATAAAAATTTCAAAAGTTCATAACTCTGCAAACTGACATTGGCCATCTTAAACATGAATGAAATAGCTGTTTAACTTTCTGTTCATGTAATCTGTTGTTGTGTTCATGTTCATCTTAGTACCATAAACGTTCGTTTACGGATTGGCGCCTTATTGAGTTCGGTTTTCCAATTAGTGTTTTTCCTGATAACCCTACCTTGCGAGTCATTTGGCTAGCTCTGTTCAGTAGCTAGCTAGAACGAAGCTAGCAAGTCATTTGGCTCAGATCATGATAAAATTTACCTTTCAACATGTGTGATTTATCTCTGTAACATTTACATAACTTGGGAAGGAGGGATTTTAATGAACAAAATAATTTGGGGAAGTATTGTTCATAAAAAAAATGAATGGAATGGAAAAATGGAAAAATACTGGATTTTCGGGGGCCTCATAAAATAAGACACCGCAAAATAATTGTATCCAACAATATTTAAAACAGTCAGAGCAAAATTTAGTTCAATACAATTCAACTGAATTCTATACAGTGGCAATGTCTCAAGTGTGTCAACAAATTTTGGAATAGAAACTAAGACACTATTCATATCCATAACAAATCTTCTCACAGAGAGGTGATAGGCTGCCACACAGACTCAATACATAAACTACTTGAAAACACCCAGGCTAACCATATAATTTCATGCGTGATGTCAGATAGCTGCCATAAATCGTGCATCAGTGGGAAAAAATTGCGTTACAATAAACCTGTGAGTCTCCTACTGTTGCAGAGGGTAAAATTAACAAATATTTGTCAGTCTACCTTTTTAGGTAGTTTTATAGCTTAGTCAGAGCCATCTTTACTCCACTCTGGTGAAAGGGACTGTGATTTGCGCAGACTCGAGCTTTAGAACCTTTGGCGTTAAAAAAATCATGAGATGGATACACAGAGAATACGCAGAGCTGCGTTAGTGGCATTAGCCACTAATGTTAATTATCCGACAAACATTTAATCACAAAACTAAAGTTACACCGTTAGAACTGGCAGTTTGTGCAGTGATGTGACTGTGATATCGGAATGAAGAAAATGGGAGAATTCGTGTGGCCGATAGAGGACAACAGTGTGCTATTGGGCAATCATAGATATGAAGATCTTCACTCGCCCATCAAAGCAAGTTCATTCTCATGACACGCGGGCCGCAGGAAATTTTAATCGGGCCGCTAGTTGAATAGGCCTGATTTATAGGCCTAATGTCTTCTCTGAACAATGGCTAACAATTAGTGTTTTTTAAGGTTCCAAACAATATATGTAATCAACACAGGTTTAAGTAAAATCAATTTTTACCTAAATAACTCTGGCTAATAATAACGGGCGCTGCCACAATTTTAGTTGTTGCTGATGCTTGTTGCTTAAAATGAGCAGCCAAAGTGTCCTAAACTTCCCCAAACCAACAATAGAACTGCCTATCACACAAAAATTGAGCCTGCTTAAACTGCACATCAAACACCAAATCCTTACACCCTTACATGGAGAACTTCCATAACTTGCCAAGTTTGGCCTCCTAATTAAGACGTTCACCATGAAACTTACAGAGTAGGAAAGTGTAGGCTAGAAGTATACTAAATTAGGATTGCAGTGATTAAGTATGATTAATATGTTATGTTTATGAGGTCTAAATACAAAATGTAATGTGGCCCACTGAAAGAGATTATCTGTTAAAAAAGTATGCCCAACTAATTTAGTCTAATGTGTCTAATTTTGTTGAACATGTAGCATGTAAAAAAATTTAAATAGCATGGGGAATTTCTTATCCAAACAACAGTCACGGGCCTATTTTTAATACCCCCATTCATCTCATTTAATGTTTCGGCATATGAGGACCCTCAAACATGAATAAAATTTTCCACCCCTGCTCTAGATTCTCTAGACTAGAAGCTAAATACATTTGGCACATGGACAAAATCTTATCTTTCTTAAAGTCGAATTGATTTTAAGAGGAAATAATTGATAAATTGACATTTAACTAATTGTGCAGACATGAAGCCTAGTCTAAATTCACTAAGACAAAGACTACGTAGTCGTCAGTTGTGGCCTTACTGCTGATAAATGTGTGGATTCACTTGCTGCTTTGCCTCTAAGAAAAAGATGGATTGTCCCTTACTCCCCCTTTTAGCTTCTACCTAGTGGTACTGACTTTGACTGCCTGTTATGGGGGATGGAGTGGGTATGGCTGTACTAGGCTATTGCGCAGATTAGAGGTCCACTGTGTTGCTGCAAGTTCAAATTGTGCTAGCATTTAGCATTGTGTTATGTGTGTGTGTGTGTGTGTGTGTGTGTAAAATCTGCTTGTCTCATATTAGTTTCCCCTTACTTCATTTGTCATGTCAGACTTCTTTGCTCTATGAATCAGTATTGACTCCTAAACGGTTTACACAGGCAAAGTGACCTAAATAATGGTGCAGTCCGTGGCCACCAGCCCCTCCCCCACCCAGTTTCCCCTATTCTGCGGCCTCACCCATGGTATGCCTTGTTCTTAAGCCCATGTGCATTCCCTTCCCGCCCTTTCTCCCCCTTCACTGCCTCCAGTGTTTCATACGGACTTACTGCAGTACTAGCACAGTGCTAGTCCTACACAAGTCTCATTCCCAGAGCTGGATAGCTGGCCCTCCTGCCACAAAGGAAAGAAGGAGTGAGAGAACTAGTCCCTGCATGTTTATCTCGAAGGACAAGTTAGCTATGCGTTACGTTCTGATTGCTAACTCTGTAAAAACACTCACTATAAATATACGAATTAACAACCTAAGCACAAAATGCAAAACGATGTTTATAAAAGTTGAAATAACTT
This sequence comes from Limnothrissa miodon, assembly GCA_017657215.1. Taxonomy (NCBI): domain Eukaryota; kingdom Metazoa; phylum Chordata; class Actinopteri; order Clupeiformes; family Clupeidae; genus Limnothrissa; species Limnothrissa miodon. Next base: position 115,746 of record JAGFZM010000297.1, on the reverse strand, counting down.
AGGGGGAAAAAAATGAAGAAATGTCTATTTGAGATTCTGGCAAATTCATAGGTCACAATGTCTGCCAGATGGTGTATTGCACATTGTAGCTGAAGCCTGCTTGTTTTGGAGTAGGTGTAAGGTTACAAAAACCCGTTCCAAGTGTTTTCTGATTAAATCTTTAGGTGTACATCTATGCACACTGCAACATCTAGTTGATTTTTTTTTTTCGAATTAAGAGCCAAAACAAAGGGAAGAGGGTATTAAAAATGATGGCGTAAAAAAAGAAGCTTTACATGTTTACATAAATACTGCCTAAAAAACATACTTGTGGCAATCAGGAAAAACTGTGCCATGAAAAATTGATCAAGAATTCAAGAACCATTGTCTCACTATTGTCTGAAATACCAGTACAGCCTATTGTTTATTATTGTTATCAATAGTATAATCAAAGAGAGAGAAAATTGTCCGTAGAATAGGCTATTCTCACATTGAGTATGTCGTGTGTGGATAGGCACAGTATCATTTCCCTGTAGGACAACAAACATGTTTTTAAACCTGCCCCAAAAAGAACACTATTACTAATCTAACCTGCACTCAGATGTTTCAGATGTCCTTTGACACTAGCTAGGTCTACCTAGCCAGAGAGGCTGGAAAAAAATTAGGAACAATTTCCTCAGAAGTCTTTGCATTAAGATATGGTGGAAGGACTAGCCCTGCATACGTAGGCAGTATTGGGCGATACCTGGTGCTAGGTACTTGTTATGCACACACTGTGATACTTTGGGTTCTCTGTCATGAAGGAACCTCAAATGGCTTTCAGTGCAGCAACCTCTGGATATTTTTCTATAGTGGCACCACCCAAGCAGGGGGGAGGTAGAGTCTCCATTTATATAAGCCTGCAGAGCTCTGTGTGTGTGTGTGTGTGTGTAGGGAGGTAACATCTGCATCACGTGTTCTAGTGAGCCATTGGATATTTTTTGACACCCTACACACTCACAGTAAAAAAATGTATGTCGTACTAGAATGAAATAAAAAAGATATGAAAAACAAATAAAGAAAATAGCTTTCGAATGTAGTTTTTGAGGGTATTTCATCATAGCATTAACTAGCTTAAAAACATAGCTTAAAACCTTAGCATTTCTTTTTTTTTTTTGAATAATCATGTTAATGCTGTGCAATAAATTAAGAACTACAGACATTCTCCCACAACTCCCACTCTGTCCTCATAGCTACAGTCAACAAGAGAAACCGAGCAAGCAATTCCCCCTCCCCTTCCTCTCCCTTACTAAAACAGGTTTGATCCAGCTGAGACTGGTTGCAGCTGCCCGGTCTCCTGATTGGCTAGCAACACATTTAGAAAGTTGGAATGTTTTCATTGGACAAAAAGCAGTTGTGATTAGACATGATGACAATACTATATTTACACACTAGACTCTCGCTGGTTCAAATTGTCATTCTAGCACTAGAATGTTTTTCAGAATATTTTATCATTAGGAAAGGCTGCTGCAGTTCCTGTTGTAGTATTCTTCCTGTTCTTGTGTTTTGCTGTACTGTCTTCTCCACTCTTTATACCTGGGTGCTGGCTATTCTGTTGAGTAAAGCTATGGATGGTGTGATATTATCTAGCTGACTCTGAACACTCTGTACAGCTGTTCCGCTGGCTGGTCCTGAAGACTTGCTGTTAATAGATTAATATTGCATTATAAAAATATTGTAGTGAGCCTACTGTCTGGCATAGCTACAGTAAATGTGCAAGGACAAACCTAATCTGAAATGGTGCAAACCCAAACATCTTTTACTTGGGACATTGAGAGGCATTCTGTGCCAGTGTACATGTTATAGCTTGGAGCCACCCGTGCACTGCTACATCTAGGCTACTCGACAACAGACCTGAGCCAAGTTTAAATATTAGTAGATTTATAAAAGGAGGGTCTGAACAGGAACAGCTGTTTAGGACGTTTGGGTTGGTCAGTCCAGTTACTTAGTAAATGTTAAATGATTTGTATGTGTTTTGGATCTACCTAATCGTCCTATGTTACTTTACTTTCATAAGGCCTCACGAGTATATTTAGTGAAATGTAGTGTTACAAATAATCTATTTTATTTACATACTTTTTGTCCTCCTTTCATGTAGATGTCTCCTAAATCTGATATTGATGTTATTAAATTCCTTAAAATAGCATTGTTAGTATTGAAGTCTTAGATATTGAATCTAGCAGGGGAAATATATGGGTTTATATACTGGGGTATGCAGACTCAGAAGCACATGGTATGACTAAAATCATGCCACCCTCCTTCAAAACTATCACTGACTCAGTCCAGTTGGCATTATTTGTAAGGATTTGCCATGAACTTAAGATGCTTGGCCTTTTTTCTCTCTCTCGTTTTTTATTTTTTATTTTTTATTTTTTTTATTTTTAGAAAAAAGCTTTTTTTGTGGTTCTGCAAGGCTAGGATCTCATCTATCTAGGATCTCAAGGCTATGTCTCATAGCTGACCTTGAAGATGAGGACACATAGGGACATGCAGACAAGGACACATGGTGTTTAGGGCACAAATTATATCCCGAGAAGAAACCACTACTGTATTGAAATAAACAGGAAAATAAGTGGTAACCTAGTTCTGTACTGGGATAGAATTCAAGGTCTCTGCCAACATTGTGGAAATCAGACTTTGAACTCAGGTCAATAGGGCACCTTCAATGAGGGTTAAAGCTCATCATATCGTGTCTGTTGTTGTTAAGTCCCTCAAGGCTGAACACTGGTTATAAAATAAAAACATAGTTAGATGTTGTGAGTTTTAATGTACGTTGACATATGAGTTAGACATATTCAAAACATGAATTCATGTTTTATTTTTGTACCATGTAGACATTGTGTGTAAATTTCAACACCGCTCCCCTGACAAAAGGCCCAGTCAAGACCGTACTCAAAATAATCTGCAGTGTAATATTGATACTATTGTGACAAGGAAAAAAAAAAGATTAGGAGGGAAAAAAACCTCTGGCAGCCATTTTGAGCTTCAGCAGTGTAGCTTTGTCCTGATAAGATCTGGGGGGATGGGCATGTCTGCAGCTCTCCCTCTCTTGAACAGCAAGCAGGGCCCCCTACAGGATCACGATAAAACTTTAGTACTTGTCATAATTACTTATCACTAGTTAGTCATAATCAGTCTTTGTCCTTCTTATACATCATAAGACCAAAATTAAAATCCTAGGTTTTAAATTCAACTCTTAATTGCCCCTAAGCACCCTGAAGACCAAGTCTGTCAATATTCAAAGCGCTTTGTCTGTTAGCACTAGGCAATTAATAAGAAGTATCCAACATACGCGCTCTTTCAAGGCTCTGCATTATGATTGATGGAGTGTTAGCTAGAGAGGATACAGACTGGAGAAAATGCCCTGTGAGGCGCCGACAAGACTTAAAACTAATCAAAGAGCACAGCCAAGTGTACATGTATGAAGGTCAGTTTATGGCAAATCATCTACGTGGGGTTATTGCATGCAAGATGTAGTAATTTGTTTGTTTGTTTTTTTGTCTGGACTTTTAAGGGAGTTTATTTAGTGGCATTGTTCCACTGCTCCCCCTAGTGCAGAAACCAGTCCTGGCTCAGAATAGTCTAATAGTCTGGAATTTTCCACCCACCGCTCTGTGCTTGACACTGGTAAGAGAGAGGGGGGAGGTAGGAAGGGGGAGGAGCTCCAAGGGCCTGTTTGGCCTGTTTGTGCCGTTAAGTATGCAAGAGTGGCCCCAGCTCTTGCGGGTTTATTGGTGTGTCTGTGAAGGGGATTTTTTTTTTTTTTTTACACTTTATTTTTTTTTTTTTTGAGAGAGAGGTTTTGGAAAGAGTGATCAATCGTGTCCATTTTATGACCCAAAGCACAGTAAGACCATAAACACCTCCAAAACAGTACAATTCTAAATTATTTTACAGTAGCTGCTAGTAATAAAAAAAACGACAACATCAGCAGAAGAAATAAAATCTCTCTCACCCTGGACTGGAACGTGGTACAGTCCTAGTCCTCTGACTCATTTCAACTACCACCCCCTCCTCCGCCCCCATCCTTACACTGAGACATGGTACGCCCTCTTGATCTCTGAAAAGCTAGCCATGATTACCCACCTCAGGCCACACGGCAGTAAGGCAGTTGCAAAGTGCAGTGACCAGTTGCTGAGAGAGTTCATAAACTTATAGGCTAGCTATTTAGGTTAATTTAGGTTAGGCCTACCAACCATGATCTATTAGTACAGTAGTAGAAACGAGCTAGTAAGGGTGTCAATTCACTCAATCAAATCAATCAAATGTGGCGTTCTCAGTTAAGAGATTGGTGGAAACACTTATATATTCACTCACCATACCATGCTTGGTGTTTACAGGGGTGTTTTTGCATCAAAAACACTCTAATGGCATAACAAGGAGGATTTTGCTGTAGTATATTACTTGCACACTCATTTGTTCTTCACCCGCACTCATATTAAATCATGTATGAGCTTGTGTGTATAAAATGCCTACAAACGGATGACATACAAAATAATTCACCAAAGATTAAAGATGAAGATTCAAAACCAAAAAATAGGGCTAGCTTACAAAAGGTAAGCTATCAGTTTAATAGAGATCATGCAAACAGCTTAATGCTGTTTACTGGTCACATTCCAAAAATTGATTAATTTGGTACATCTGTGTACAACACATGATTCATATCACAGATGATTCAAACACAGATAGTACATATTTATTTTGGTATTTAATGAGGTTCTCCCATATAATACTACACTAATACATTCCTCAACAATATTTTTGTTTATTGTTATACAACTTAGCATTGCAATATCCACAACCTTACTGACGGCTGCAGTTGTTATAGATACGGTCTCAAAACAGATAGAGTAGGTATATACACTGGATCCTAGTATGTTCATTCATCACCTGACGTGCACTGGAATGATACAGCAGCACTACTTAATCCCCAGAATGCATCTGGCTACATTCTGCAGCTCATGTCTGATGGGAATGGGTGCGGAATATTTTATCTCCTAGTAACGTGCATAGCCTTCACTAGGCTCCATTTGTGTAACATTATTCAGTACCATATGCATAATTCGCTGCTAACAACCCCTAGCAGCTGCAGTAAGAAGCTATTTTGTACTCAGCCATCAACACAGGTGGTAACTGATTTGCTGAAACAACAACAACAAAAAAAAGCTAGACACAATTTTACAGGACATCACAATTGTGTGTGACTTGTACTGAGCTTTTTTCTTGATTGATTGATTGATTGATTGATTGATTATACATAGGCTCCTTTTCCTTTGTAGTGTTGATTTAAAGATCGTTTTATGAATTTGCCTAATTAGTTTATATCAAAAATGGTATTTATTTGATCAAAAAAACAACTGAGTTATATAAAGGGGTTGGATGCATTCACATTAATTAAGTGTGTTATAGTACTAGTATTAGTGCAGCTACTCTACGGTAGTGAGGGGCTTAATTTTATGCAACCTTTCTCCTGCTCCCATTTTGCTTTTGGTTCTTGTAATACCTGTCTCTGCCAGTAGAGTGCTGGCATCCATTTTGTGTAGCAGCAGAAAAGGCTCAATGGAAAGTATCTGCATGGTTGAAAGTGCTAAATGGCAGAACAAACACAGCAATAAATAAGAATAATAATTATAATAAGCTAAAAACAAGTTTCAGAACTGATTGTTAAAGGTTCAATGTAAACCTCACATTTGAAGATATTTGAGCCATCACAACTATATGAAAAACTTCTACGTTACAAAATAAATCACACCACCTTATTTCTCTCTAACCCTGGCATCAATTTAAGGAGCTGCACACATTTTGTTTGAACCTCCATAAGCATTGGTTCTTCTGCTCACAACATGAGAGAAGCAGAGGATATCATTTTACGCTGAGGATGCTTCCTTTACACATTTCCTTACCATAATTAAATCATTACTTTCACTAATAATTAAGCTATTCTGAAATGTGTGCTAAGTTTTTTCAGATCACCCATAGAAAAAAAACTCGGAAACCCTATTTATTTTTTGTTCCCAAAACATCCTGGAGCACCCTGTGTGTAAAAAACAACATGCCTGGAAAATTATGTTGTATTTCCTAATCAGGCTATTCAACAGTGTTCACATCAACAGATGGCATTATTCATTGTCATAGAATGTTTGACCTTTGCATTACAAATCTGAAATTACAGTGTGTGTGCGTGTGTGTTTGTGTGTGTGTGTGTGTGTGTATGTTTTCAAATAGTTGTGACCGTTTGATAGCAATGCTGTGACTTCATCAATATCTTTCCACTCTGCATGTTTCAGCAACAGTGTATGTAATCAGCTATTGCCCATTTGTCTGCTGGGCCCCAGGGCCAAATGGATTCTGGGGTTTGGGTATTAGGATAGGTGGTCAGGGAGTGGCAGTGGTAGTAGAGTTAGCAGGCACAAGGGATTGCTGAACCAGAGCTTCAAGAGCTAAGGCTAAGGTAGCCATTTTTGTTAGTGCGGGGACCCTGGGTGCAGCATTTGCTGCATAGTGAAGAGTGGCTCGCTAGGTCAAGACATTTTGCATGGCTTCTTCCTCACTCCTTCCTTCGCTAGTCAGCCCTTGAGTGGAGTGGAGTGGAGGGAGGCTGCTGTGTTACTTTGGCTTGTCTCGCACGTTGAGGCAGAGAGCTCAGGAGCTTATTGCTTCTGGTCTGGAGTGAAGGAAGGAAGGCACACCACGGAGGGAAAATAAATTAAATAAAAATGAACATTTGGGGGATAATGAACCTTTGGGGGTGGATAAAATCAGGACTTGTTACAAGTATATTTGCTTCATCTTAAGAAAGCGTCTCTGGCTAAATTGTCCAGCTAGCTCTTGCAGATGCAGGCCTTCTGATATTCCACTCAATTTCCATCAATTGGTCTCCAAGGTTTTGAAAGTAATAATGATACTGTGTTAATAGTCAATAATTGTCTAAATGTGAGGAGTGGTCTGGTCTTGTGGAATGCAGGTTACCTGTTGTACAGTAGAGTGGCCTGCTCTTGTCCTTGCCTGACAAAATCAACATACAGAACAGTGTCCTTGAATATGCTAGTTATGCTACTCTGCCATGCTCCCCCTAGTGTTCAGTGGTAGCTTGCACACACCCCTAGAATTTAACAACAATGGTATGTTCTAGAGTGGGTAATTTTCCATTCTTCTTGTTTTGCTGAGGCAGACTGCTAGGTTGCGGGGGAGGGGAGACCTATTTAAACAATTGTAGGCGGTCTTTTGTTTTGCCTGTGCAAAGAGAATTTTGTTTTTTGGGATATTAGATTACATTAGAGGAAGCCTTTTTTTTAAGTGCAGTTGATTACATAATGTATGCAGAAGAGTTAATTATGTCTGGTGTGCTCTCTCATTTTATCTCTTACATGGAAAACAATACAACCATATAAGATGAGCTGCTTTTTTGTTTTTTTTGTTTTGTTTTGTTTTGTTTTGTCTGTTAGCATGTAACATGACCTTGGTAACAAATCTGGAGCCCTCCCCCGTAAAATATTGGTACAGCCGGGTTACAGCCTGTTCAACCCTCCCCCACTCTGGCACCTGCTCCCAGCAGCAGAACAGTGCTTTTTCTTGTTGGCTAAGCAGCACATTTTCACATGCTTTCTCAACAAAGGGCCTGCCCAACTACATTTGATGACTGCAGTCTCAGGGTAGGCTACCTTTAGGAAAGGAGGAAAAAAAAATACTGCTCAGACAAATGTTCAGTAAATGTTTCTGTATTGTAATTATTCAGGTTAGCATTTATCAAACATTTTGACGATTTACTGCTGTCTTTTTTTCCTTGTGTGTGGGTGCATGTGTGTGTAGTGGAATTATTTGTCTTCATGTGTTTAAATATTTAACTCGAACGATCATATGTTAAATTATGTAATGCAGCTAAGTACGTTGCTGTGTCAAGCTAGGCGATAGCTTTAGTGTGGTTAGCACTACATTGTTAGCTAAACTATGTGCAGTGTCATGTCACGTGGATGTTTAATGCTAGTAAGGCATGTGATGTGCTGCAGATGTTGTGATGGATTTTAGTTAGTGCAGGTAATGTAGAGGTAAATTTAGTTTTGAACTAAATGTGGTGTGTTTGGCCTATTTTTAAAATCCTCGTGTAGGCCTATGTCATGTTATTGCTATCAATATGAAGTTTGATTGGATCAGTATTAGTTTGGTATTGGCCCAAGAGGTTTCATTCTTCCTCTAGACTTCAGGTCTTAAGAGGTAAACATCTATTAGCATTTAACTTTGGCATGAGTAGCATAATTAGCTTAGCTAAGACCAATAAATGTGGCGTTACAGTGTTTTGTCTGCAGGTTTGTGTGGTCATTTTCTTATTTGTTTTAATTTAATTTGCACAGAACCTTAAACGTCGTTACTACTGTGTGCTTCCACACGCCATTATCATAATCTGGCTAGAAAGAAGTGGCAACTGAAATTAAACGAATGGTCGTTGATAAATTGAATTGATGCGATCCATCAATTTAGTTCCTTACTGCTGACCATTATCAAAAGATCAGTGAGTCAGTGCAGGTGTGTGGAAAAGCCACCTTGGTGGTACCTTCAATAAAAGTGCAAACCCTCCCATCATGGATGACGGCCAGAAGAAGTTCTGTAATTGGTTTCACTTGGAAGGCCTGAACTACACTAGTGGGCTGGAGGACTCCTGTGGACTTTTACGATTGACTGGAATTTAAACATTCTTTTTTCGATTGACTGGAATATCAACATGCCATTCAAGCTTTACGGCATTTGATCCCAAACCCTAACCCTAACCCTAGATCCCAACACTGAGGCTGTGTTTCGAATTGTGCGCTTGCACGCGTTTTAGTGCATGTTGTGTTCACACTGACGGGCCCAAGGAAACTGAAAAGTTTCACTGATGGCACATTCCGATGGTGCATTCCTAACAGCCAAAATGTTCTGTGTAAAATGTACACGTTTCACACTGACACTTTCACATTTTGGCTGTCTAGCTGAAGGGTCGGGACTGTCGCCTGTTTTTTCGAGCTTAGCGGTCACTGTCGGTTAAATGGCTCATTACAGTGTGAATGAAGGCTTTATCGCCCACTTTTAACGTAGAGTCTGTGGGTCATCACACTGCAGGAGTTGGAGGAAACAAAACTGAATCCGTTGAAAAAAGCTGGAAAAAAAGACAGAAGTGTGGTTTAAATGATATATTTTGCCGTTTTTAGATTTACTGCTTTTTAGTGTGTTTTTGAGTGTGTGTGTGTGTTTGTGTGTGTGTTTTTGTGAAACACATGGGGAGAGTATCAAAGCACTGTATATCGCACATGAGCTTGGCAGTCCGTGGCAGACGGAAATGATCGCCTCAGGTTCCTGTTCCTTCGTAAATTCACATGGATTGTTGAGAGTGTGCAGTAACTGGGTTTCCGTTCAAATCGTTGGCATTTCATATTTGCATTTAAAAAATTTATATGCACATCTGCATGTTTCCATCAACTGTCTAATACAAAATAAAAAAAATTAACATTGTATTAATCAAGTGACGTTTTCCATCCAGTTGTGCGATGGACAGAAATGCGGTAAACGTGAATATACGCAAATTAATTGCTCTCCACTCAGTTAATTAATTTGCATCAAGAGTTAATTCACCCCTCTCAAGTGGATCAGGTTTATATTTGCATCAGGGTAGGGGTGGGCGATATAGTCTAAAATTTATATTGCGATATATTTTGAACCGTAGACGGTAGATGATATATATCACGGTATATTTTGGTATGTAACTTACAGCATGAAAGTGGTTTTTGGTATGAAACTTACAACAGTTTCTTAATGGTTACCATAGCATAAAGTCAATATGTTCATCAGTTGTTTAGTCATCGTTCGGAGGTTATATTGGACTCTCAAATTCACACAGAAGTAAACTGGTAAGCTGCA
>JAGFZM010000297.1:64330-100049 GCA_017657215.1 Limnothrissa miodon | reverse complement strand
GTGTGCTCATTGAGAGTGTGCTGTGATGGGGGAGGGGAGCCTTTTTTTGCACATGTGCTGAGCTGCCCCGTTAGAGCGCTTACTTGCACAGGAAATACTCAGTGGTTAGGTCAAAGGTGACCATATGTGTGTGTTTTTTTTTTTGTTTGTTTGTTTTTAATGAATTTGTAACAAAAAAAATAGACAGTAGCACATCCTAAATGATCGTGATATTTATTTCCTGGAAACAACATATTCCATCATATTCCACATTCCAAATACCGAAGGGAGCAGCTTAGCACCTTTCCATAGTAATTTTACACAATATTTGAATTTCCTTGCTGAAGTATTACTTATAGATAAGACACATTACTCACCCCTCCCCCATCTCTGAAATGGTACAGTCTCAGCTTTCAACACGTCCCTTCCCCCACCCTGTTTATGTGCGCCTGGACAACCTCTGAAGGGTGTTGCAGTTATGGTAGGGCTAGCTATCTCACGCTCATGTTTTGTACTGGCCTTTAGCTTTAGTTTCGGTTAATGATCAATTCAGTCAGGTTTTTCTGCACTGCGATTTAAATGTGTTAAGCACTCATAGTGTGTTTGTGTGTTTGTGTGTGTGAGTGTAGGTAACAATCAGTATTAAAGATGCAGCTTGGAATCGGAATCAGAATTCTTTTTGTCAAGCCGAGATCAGATGTTACAAATATAGCTAATTTGAAAATGTTGGAAAGGCTAAATATAGTGAGACGTATGCTTAGTTTGAGGAATTGACAACAGTAACCTGTGGTAACCCATATAGGTCAGCTGGTCAGCGTACTGTTGTGTCTATTATGTATAGGGGGTATAGGGCTGTCACAATAGACTCTCTGGAATACCTGCAAGGCATTGTACAAAATGGTCGAATAAGCTATTAACAGGAATAGGGACAGAAGATATTATACTTATTGTCTGTGAAAACCACCTGAAGTATTATCAATGGTAATGAACTAAAAATAAACATAATTAATTAAATTTATCAACATCAATATATTATTTTCTATGATATTGGGCAGTGTGTGATACTGACAGACTGTCCTAAGCCATTCTGTTGCCATTGACTACCATGTCTGTTGTGTAGCTCACAAGTGACAGTGTAGGGTTATTTGACTAGGTAGCCATGGATTCAGTCATTCTCCTTACTAAGAGCTTACTTCAAATTGTGTTTCTATGGAGACGGTAATATTCCCTGCTAGCTTGTGAGACTCGCCACATCATTATAGAATGAAAGAACCTATGGAGCTACACACTGTTAGCTGTAAAGAAACAAAAACTGGGACCTGAGCTACATGAGGTGAAGGGCATTATCAATACAAAGCTCACCACTGGGGAAGAAAATGTTCTTGCCTTAAAAATGTGACATGGGTCAAACAAAGCCCAAAGGGTTTGTTAGGCAGTTTACCACAAATTCTTAACGTGCCAGACCGCATACTTTGAACACCAAAATGAATTGTTATTGCTGAGCCCTGAGTTGTTATTGTTGCTCATATATATTTAATTGTTGTTACTAATTTAATAACTTAATTGTGGAACATTTCTGAAAACGGTAGTGCCTTTTGTTAGCAACATGTGCAGTTAAAATTGTATGTCACAGGCTAGTGTCCGGTCCGTTGCTACTGAGGATCTAAGATGGCCGCTCAGTCAATTGTAAACCGTAGACAGCGCCAGTAACCGTAACAACACACGGGGAGGGGGAGGGGGAAGGAACTTGGAACTAATTCAGCACACAGGAAATAGCCCAGCAGTCCAGTGCAGCGGAGAACAGTAGGAATGTGGTCAAATTGATCCCAGTCAAGCAGTAGGTCCGTGTCTGGTTTCAGGGAGCAAACCTGATGTACTGTAAGGACCCCCCCACCCCCAGCATTGCACACCCAATGGCTTTCAATGTGCTCACTCTGAATCCCACCTGACCTTTCAAGGCCCTTCAACCATTTTCCTCAGAACATCTGAACAATGTTTCTTTTGACTGTAGAAAGAAATACACATTTATCAGCAAATATTACTTTTGTAGCATTTGGTTTTATCGGCCAGTAGTTTGACACTCTCTGAAAAGGACACACCATGTAGCCGGATGCCAATGAAGCATAAAGCATTTTCTGTGTGCGTGTGTGTAGCTCTCTCTTCTATTCTATTCTCTTCAATTCTATTCTCTTCGATTCTGTTCTATTTTATGCAGTTCAGTTGTATCCTGTTGTATTCTGTTCTATTCCATTCTTCTCTATTCTAATCTATACTGTTCTTCACTGCTAGCAGTTGATCTGCTATACTATTTGCTGTACCCTTTCAGCTGCATTGATGTGCACCTCCACCTTTGGTTCTCGCACAGCAGTCATTGATAGCAGGAGCCATAGATAGCAGGGGGAGGCGGCTGTTATGCCCTGAAGAGGCAGCAATCCACTGCAATGAACAGATTGGCAGTAATGGAGAGAGATCTCTCATCTTGCTCATTACTAGCCTTGGCTACACACAATACCATGGAACCATGTCTAGACACAGTAGAACAGAGGTGGCTCTTAAATGCTATGGAAACTTGTGTGTTGCTCGTTTGCCATCCTTTTGACCGAGTGTTCTCCCCCCCCCCCCCCCCAAAGAAATATCCATGGTTTGTTGCTTGCCATGGTACCGCCGTCGTGTTCGGACGCCTTTATGCATATATTTACTTTTTAACTTTTTATTAACATCTGACTTCTTTACCCTATTATCGGCCTTAATTACGACATTTTTCCATGATGTCACTACATTTTTAAACCTTATTAAAAAGTATGTGACAATAAAATCCTTGATCAAATCCTTGATATCCCTTCTTTTTGAGCCTTGCTTTAAGAATAAAGCTGTAGAGGTTTCTAGCAACCTCAAGGAGGATTGCAGCATGCACTTCTTGCTCACTAGTTTGCTGGCAGCATTTTTCATAAGATCATCAGATTTTTCACATCATCTTGTTGTGCGCTCCTGAGAAGACATTGCCAGGGTTGTCGCATCACGCATCCCTGAGTCCTAGCCTCACTAGCAGCCGAAGAACCAAGCAAAAGCCGACGGGTCAGTTAGCTGTGATTCAGCAGATTATAGCTCCTGCTGTGGGGGAAGTAATAACTAGGCTACAGTGAGTTGGGAGGAATAATAATGTCAACTCTAATTGTGTATAGCTCAGGGATGCAAAAAAAGATGCTAATTTTTTGTCTGGGTATGTGACATGCTGTAGTATACAGGCTATAATTTAGAGGTGGGCTTTCTTGGCTTTCTTTTATTAATGTGATTATTTCATCATTAGAGTTGGGGATCTAACCCAAGATTCCTGAGCAAATGCAAGGCGTATGTCCTACTAGACTCTTCTGGAGTGTAGGCCTACATGGCATTTTAAAAATGTATACTTAATTAGGCTATTACATATACAGTTAACTAATCCACAGCATGTACAGTTTGTGGACAGCTCTGGTAGACCCTACCCTTAAGAAACGGGCTTAGTACCTGTAGTCAGTCACTGTGCTATACAGCACTCCGTCAATTTATTTTAATTTACCACACTTTACTGTCATGAATGTAATAAAGGGTAGTTGCCAGAGCCCCCATAAATCTATATTAGGCTATATTGTAGAACCCGTGCAGCAGAGACTGTGAAGGTGTCAGGCTGTAGCTAATAGGTGGTAGCGGTGAGGGAATCTGATGAATAGTAGGCGGTCGCCAAGGGCGACGACGTGGATCGCTGTTGTGTGCAGCACCATGAGGTGCTGTGGCTTCTTCTGTCCCTCATGTAATGTGGAGGGGGGTCTTACTGCCCAATGCCATTTGGCCTGTGTTTTTTTTTTTTTTTTAATTATTATTATTTAGGTATAGTTTATTTATGGGTGTGTTAATACAATATAATCAGTATAATATAATAATAATAATATAATTAAATATAATCTACACTGCAGTTTGTTCTCCCTGCCATTGGTGCTGTCCAGTCAATTTTCTGTTGCGTGCTTGTTGTTCTGTGGCGTGCCAATAGTGCCTGCCTACCAGGAAGAACGGGGAAAAGGAAGGGATTGTGAATCATGCATGCCGCAGGATAGACACAGAGTGTTTGGATACCGCAAGCAGCTCTGCAGCAAAGATTCTAGAGTGGCGCTCTAGAATCTTTGCTCTGCAGTCTTGCGGTCGGCCACTGTAGCTAAGCAGGAGTTTAGCCGCTTCGCAACAGAGCCTGACCCCCCTGCCCTTGCCCTTGACCCCTTTTCGCAAATGCAGAAATGGTCATCTCTGGCGCCTGACAATCAAGGAAAAGGAGGTCTGGTGTCTGGAACCCAAGAGGTGGCCATAGTCAGTGCTATGCTTACTAGCAGAGACCCAAGTGAGCTGAGTTACACAGTGTGTAACAGTGTTCCAATTCAGAGTAGGCCTAGTTTCTTGTTGATCGTCGTGTCTGAAAGTATGTGGGTGCGGGCCAGGTAATTTTTGATGATACGATAGCACTGGAAATGAATAAATGGAATGGTTTGAATAGGTATGGATATTCAAGCTATTCTGCGTGCGCATACATGCTATGGATCTTGGGTAACTAGAGACTAATAGTCTCTGTTCACAATTCCAGTTTAAGAAAAAGAGGACTTAGCTAGGCTGTTATTTATTCCTGTCGGACACGGTTGCCCCTGTAAGCTTTACAGGATGACAACTAGGCTAGCTGCTGTTACTGTGGCAATGCCTCCCTTATCTCAGTGGCCACAACTATAATCACATCTTTCTTAATCCACGCTTGTCCTGTCAAGTGTCTCCTCAGTCGTGGTTATTTCATTAGGTACATGTGGTGCTATACGTGTTTCAATATCCTGTGGCATTTTTTTCATCATAATGCGGACATTGAAATTTTTTCTTTTTAAAAAGTGTGTCAAAGTTAACGACTGTGCCTTGTTTTACCCACATATGTATGCACACAAACACACACACTTATTACTTATAATATTATAGTTATTAAATTTATATATTGATATAGATATAATTACTTAATAAATTACTTACATTTTGTTACACTTAATAAATTGACTGTCGACTGATGCTGGAAGTTTCCATGTGAAATATATTAAAATTGAGTTGAGTAATTCTCTTTTTTTTTTTTTGAGGAGAGGCCCTTGGTACTAAACCATTGTTTGCCTCTGTCTTCCTCTCCATTTCAGATTCCAGAATCCTCCTTGCCTGATCCATGAACAGCTCATTTTTAAGCATTATAACATTCAGGTAGGACCTATAATTGGATTTATATACTTTTCATTTGTAAGCTCCATAATATTCTGGTAGGATATTTTTTTATGTGTATGCAAGATAAATTACGCCTTGATTACTAAAATTCATGTAGGAATCATAGAGTTCATTATGTGCATCATCGTTCTGTGGCACAGATATAGGCCTGTATACGGATATGTGAGCCTAAGTATTTTGCAACTGCAATGTTGTGTAATAAGAAACCGATCTGTTCATCTTGTTCATAAAATAAATTGTTTTGTTTTTTTTTGTGCGAAACGGATGCTTCTTGATAAATGCTAACCTGCCTATTAGATTAAAGGTCAATTGGCCCAGGTCCAGCCTGGACCATCCGTTCAGTCCGTGAGGCGCAGCGCAGACAGAATTTTTATATTGCCCTATTGACAGCATTGCATAATCCCTGCCCCCTTTTGGCGCAAAGAGGAACACACTGCCTTAGCAACCTGGCACCGCGATTGGCTGAGGCCGGCAACCAATGAGGGTTCAGAGGGGGAGGAGACAGAGGCTGCTGTGTTTTCCTGCTGCTGCCGCCTGTCTGTGTGTGCCTCAGTCTACAGTGAGTGCGCCGACTGGGCTGTGACGCAGGACGCCCTCCCTGACTGACTGACTGCATGACTGGGTGGGTTGCTTTCTGGCTGCCTGGGAGGTGGCGTGTGGGCCAGGCGTGGGCCAGGACAGGTCTGGGATTGAGCTTTGGTCAGAAACCTCTGCCTAGGCATTTCTGAGTAGTTTTGTGGATTTAGAGACGTTTTTATGTTTTGTGTTCATTTAGTGCATTGAACACTTTTTTTTTTTTTTTTTTTTTTTAAATGATGGGTGTATGTAGCTGCAGGCGCCTGGCTTGGGTTGTTTTAGGCCGAGAGAAGATCCAGGGGAGAAAAAAAAAAATTGGGGGAAGTGACTGCAGAGGTTTTGTAGTGCCCCCTAGTGAATGAAAGCAAATACTGCAGATACGGTACAGAAGTTGACATTTACTGACCTTGTTAGTTTAGCTTCACAGCCGTATTGATCGTCAGCCGTTGTTAACCATTGTTAACTTCAGTAACTTAATCTCGTAGAGCTTGTTTGGAGGGCTCATTGTACTAACAGAATGTGTTTGTGCTTTTTTGTGATTTATTTTTGTCGTCTTTCCCTCTCTTTCTCCTTGTTTCTCTCGCTGTCTCTATCTGCCTTTTTTGTCCTCAGGTGAAAAATGGAAGTCGCTGTTCCGGAGGAACCGCAAAAGAAAATCTTCCGCGCCAGAAAAACCATGAAGGCGAGTGATCGGCAGCAGCTGGAAGCTCTACATAACACTTTGTCAGCGTCTCCATCCAGCTCCTCATCCACGCCGCCCTCGGCGTCCTCTTCCTCTGCCTCGGCCACGGCGACCCCGATTACGAACGGCACGCATTCGGATGACAGTGCGAAAGGGCTGGGCAAAGGCCGAGACAAGCCGAAAGACAAGGAGAAGCAGGCCGCGCTTAACGGCTCACGCTCCAACTCGCCCACCGTCCCCTCCGACGCGCCGTCCCCGCGGTTGGGTCTGTCTCTCTCCCGCTCGCCATCTCCTTCCACCGCCACCCAGAGTCCTAAGAGCAGCGGAAAGGAGAGTGCCAAGGGAGAGAAGGCCAAAGACGCCGCCAAGGACAAGCAGGAGGCTTCCTCTGAAGGCCTGGAGGAGGTGGAGAAGAAGGAGGAAAAGTTGGAGAGGGAGAAGGACAAAACCAAGGAGAAGGAGCTGAAGGTGTGTACCAGGAGACCTACTGTACCGCGTTCAAATGAAGCATCACGGATAGTGTGTCAGATGGGAACAAAATCAAACATCTGGATCGAGGGAACAGGCATAGTTTTAACAGCTCAGCCAATATAGGCTAATCTAATACAGTCTGTTAGCAAGATGATTGGTACCTCGTATGAATTCTTGTGGCACAAAAAAAAGAGAGTTGTTCTCTTTAAAACTGCACTTCAGAATTGTTTAAACGAGAATAACTAACAATTAACGCAAAATGGTCAAGTTCATGAGTTAATTGTCTAGGTAACCTAATCGGCAGACATTAATTAAAAACTGACTGTGTCTGCAGAATCTCTGCTGTGCAGATGACTGCTGTAAATCAGCGGACATCTTCCGCGCCTGGGCTCCCCCAGGACAAGCAGATTTTTATATCTGGGCGGGTGGGAAAAGTCGCCCCGCGATGACACGTTGACAAATGACCTCTAGTTGGACCCTACATAGGCCCCCGGGGTTTTGAATGGTTTCCCATGTACAAGCGGCACACAGTCTAAGATAAGGTTGATGCTCAGCGGGCTGGTGTAATGAACCTGTGATGATCACATGCAAATGCAGCAATTACAGCAGTCTTATGGCAGCAGTAATCACTACAACGGGCTGCCCAACACTAAATCAATACTGGGGTGGGGGGGGGGGGGGGGGGGGGGTATGAGTCTTCAAAAGTGTAATAGAAATGTGGATTTCCCTGGGTTGTTTTACTGGCAGAGATTGGACAGTGTTAACTTTTTTTTTGCTCTCTTTATGACTTGCAGAAGTCCTCTCCATCAGCCAGCCCTTCCATAGGCTCAAATGAAAAGACCGGAGCGGAGAAAGACGCCAAAACCACAGCAGAGTCTGGCAAAGCTGCCGAAAAGACGGAAAAGGCCAAAACGAAGAGCCAAAGGTCATCCCCGTCTCCTGAGTCTTCCCCGTCAGCGCCGGCCGCCCAGGGGTCAGACCCGGATGTGAAAGAGGGCTTTCTCTTCCTCAGCGAGGAGGATGAGGGCACGGTTGAGAGAGAGGAGAAAAAATTGGAGGAGGCGGAGAGCAAGATGGAGGTAGACACGGACGCAGAGAAGGAGAAAGAGAAAACGGAAAAGGAGGAGGACGAGACGAAGTCGAAGAAGAAGAGCGAGGGGAAGACTTCTCGATCATCCAGCCCCATGGAATTAGCCTCAGGTGTGTAAAGGCGCCACTTAGATTGAACAGTAAAGCTGTGTGTGTGTGTGTGTGTGTGTGTGTGTGTGTGTGTTAATGAGAGAGAGTGAATAACCATGGAGAATAGTCAAGGTGGCAGATGATGTAGAGCATGATGATGCCCTACAAAGGCAAAATGCATTAACTACACTTTTTGTCAAAATTGAGTTAAGACTTGGCTTTGTGACATCTGTCCTGTCTGCTGACTAAATATCCCAGATATTTGATATGAGTGAGCAATATGAGTGCCAATTCTGCCGTAACTAAGTTAATGCTCTTCCTGACGCACCCCTGTGGCTAGTTTTAAGTTTATTTACATATATATAAATCCCTTCTAAGTTGGCATCAAGTGAGTGATCTATCTTCCGACAAAACATTTTGGAGGACACTAGCCTATGTTAAAAGTCATTTTTGTTACGTTTCACTGCTTTTGTACTACAGTTACTGCACTCTGGCTTTGTAGGGCAGCATAAGGTTCCAGCCTTTTGATTTGATCTTAAATGTACATTTTTCTGCCTTCTCCTAAAACAGTCACTGATGGCACATCCTCGGCCAAGAAGCGTTCCTTTTCTCCGAACCAAGAGGAGAAAAAAGAGAAGCCGGGCGAGGGAACGACGCCCATGGAGAGAGGAGGCAAGCGTCCGAGGGTGGAGGGTCTGGAACTGGAGGTGGAGGCTCAGTTGGAGCTAAAGATCCCCGATGGCGCTGCCGGCAGCCGTCTGAAACTCGAGAAGGTCAGTGTGACGCTGCTACACACCAAGCTGACAAGCACACCCTATACAATGTTGCATAACGCTAATGTTTTTTCTTCTTGTGTTGTTGTATGGTGCCTGTGCGAGGTTGACAGAAGGAACATGACACATTTTTATAAAATTGTGCTTTTAATTTTGATCGTTCAGTCCAAGTTCAGTAGTTGTTTCAGTTCTAATATTTAGGTATTGTTGAAGATTCCGTGTTGGTCCACTTGGTTTTATGACGGTGTTGTACACTGTTGTAACAGAATAGTTTGAAGGAACAAAAAATATGACAATACCTAACACAGACTACAGATTTTCTTGTTTGCAAAATTCACTTTAATTTTTGTTTGGCTTGAATCTGACATTCTTTCCCTCCCTCCATTTCTTCTTCTCTTTTTATTCCTCTTTCTTCATCAGGTGGTGCAGAAGCTGGTTGAGGAGCGTCTCCGCGTATTGGAGTTAACCGTGTTTGACCGGAGTCTTCAGGAGCTGAAGGAGCGCGTGGAGAAGATCGACTGTGCCACCAAACACCAGAGCACGCTAAACACACTACAGGTGAGATGTGCAAACAATCGACCGGTAATGCAGAGTTATGAAGCGGGGCTGAAGTTGCGTGTTTGTTTGTTTTTTTCAAACAATGACTTCTTTCGTAACCATTCTTGTCTTTGCCTAATATTTTAGGCCCGCATCGCTCGACTAGTCAAGAAATTCGGAGCTGCTAACCAGGCATCGGAGAACAATAGGAAGGCCCAGGAGGTGTGTGCTTCAGCTGGTCTATTCATATGTTGCTTGAATGCAAGATGGCCATTATTGACTAGTTACCAGTAGTAAGAATTTTTTAAGCCGGTCAAAAATTTGTGTGAAGTGTTCCCCAAGACAACAGCCAAAACAGACAAACATAACCCCAGTAATCAAGAAATATTTGCTTGTTTCCAAAACTAAGGCCAGGGGGTCAATTGCAGCCCTCTGCTATGTGGCAAGCTATGAAGCCAGAGAAAAGTCACATGGCCTGGCAACCACTGGTCTAGCACATAACAGTATAAAAAAAAATATTTTCAAATTTTATTTTCAGGCACTGAAAAAGGCTGCACCCCAAGTGACCGCTGCTGCTACTGCAAACAGTGGCAATAGGTATGCTATATTGCGCTACTACACGTGGACAATTTGAGGAACATGGACTCTTCTATAGTCTTTTACAATGCCTGTCTATTCACTCTCATCAATTTCATTCTTTCCACAGAACTGTGCGTACGCTAATAGACGAGAAGAACCAGAGAGTGAACCAGAGCCCAACGACGGGGGCGCCTCTCTCCACAGGTGAGCAGCTCAAGCTCAAGTAGAGAGGTCCAGCCTCAGATAGCAAAAGTTACCTGGACGTGTCCAAACTAAAAAATTAAAGTAGGGAAGTCCTGTTTTTAGAAAGCAAACATTACCTTGACATGTCTTAACAAAAAAATGTTTTAGGTACAGCTATTCAAACATTTCAAAAAGTAAGGAAGTCTAGCCTATAGAAAGGAAAAGTTACCTGGATTTTATCAAACTAAATTGTTTTCAGTTTCACTCATTCTGAAATTTCTCAATAACTTTTTTAAGTAGTTATTCAAAAATGTATAATTAGGAAAGCCTAGCCTTTTGAAAGCAAAACATACGTTGTGTTTTAACAAAAATATTTTAGGTACACTTATTTAGAAAATTTTTAGAAACTGTTTTAAGTATGGATTTAAAAAAAAAAAAAAGTTAATTGTTTACCTATCCACCAACTCTAACCCTACTTAACCCTACAGCATCCCCAGTCCAGCCGAAGCCTCTCTCAACCCCTGCCACCCCCACCACCTCGTCTCCGCTAGCATCGCCAGCCGCCCCTGCCCCTGTGCTCCAGATTCTCTCCACCACCACCCCCAGTGCTGCCGCGGTCTCCTCCGTCACCACCTCCGCCGCCGCCACCACCACGCTCCCCCAGGTCCAGGTCCAGGCAGCCCAGGTGGCTCAGGCAGCGGTTCAGCCCGGCGGCCCGGGTCAGACCCAAGCGCTGCTGCTGAAAACCACGCCGACGAGCAGCGGGGCCACCGCGTCCCTCCAGCCGCTTCTCATCGTGGCCGGCGGGGCTATGATCCCCGTCTCGTCCCTGGCCACGGTCACCAACACGCTGAGCAACACCAAGACCACCACCGCCTACATCCTGCAGCCCAAGGCCGCCATGACGGCCACCGGCGCTACCGTGGCGACGACCCTGGGCGGCGCCACCACCCAGGTGGTGCCGTCGGTGGTGGCGGTCTCCTCGGCTTCGCCCGCGGTGGCTTCAACCTCCACGGCGGTGGCAGTAGCTGCGGGGACGCCGGTGACACTGGCGCGAGCCGTGCACCCTGGTGGCGGCGGGGCCGGAGGGGTGGGTTCCGTGACGACGGCTCGAGCACCCATTCAGAGCGCCGCCGCGGTGGTGGGAGTGGCCACGGCCTCCCCGGGCAATCCGGCCAGCAGTGTCCCCGCCGCCACTGGAGCTGCCGCCGCTGCCACGCCCTCTGGTAGTGCCATGGCCTCCAAGACAGGTGAGGACGTGTGTGTGTGTGTGTGTGAGAGAGAGAGACAGATTATAAACCCTCTGCCTGTGTTCATAGTAGCAAAAAAAGTAAAAATTCATGTTTTAGTGGGTGTCAGGTGTACCACTCCATTATTTTCAGCATAGTAAGGCTCCACTGTCCTTATTCTCCACAGATAATCAAGCATCAAGCAACACAGCAGCCAAACCTGTTGCCCAGGTAAATAATTGAATTAATTAACACCTCTGTGTGAATGTTTCTGGTTTGCCGCCTGCCATTCACTCCCTTTCCCCGTCTCTGCCGTAGCCTGCGAAAGCTGCCGGTTCCGTGATTGATCTCACCGAGGATGATGACGACGTGCTAGGTAAAGGCCAATGTCCTCTCTCCTTTAAAACCTTCGATCTTTGTTGTGTTTGGCTCATTGGATTGCTTTGAAGTATAGCTGCACCTGACGACCATCACACTCACGTTATCTTCCACCGTTTTTTCTCTCTCTTTTTCTCTCTCTCTCGATACAGTGACTGGTCTGAAGAAAGCTCCGGTTTCAACTGTTCCTGCCAGCCAACGTCCAAGTAGGCCTCCTCCGCCTCTCATCTCCTCCACTGGTGTGTTCCCTACCCTTCCCTCCACCCCTCCATCCTTCTCTCTACCCTTCCCTCCACCCCTCCATCCTTCTCCCTACCCTTCCCTCCACCCCTCCATCCTTCTCTCTATCCCTCCCTCTATCTGTCCATCACCCTGTCTGTACATTTCTTCCGTTCTATGTCTCCTCCCTCTTCTGTACACATCACCGCCCTTTTACCTTGGAGTCTCTAACCTGTTGTAACGATTATTTAGTTCTTGACTCCTGATCATTAACTTTTAAGAAAATGGCCTCAAAATTTTTTGCGACTTATTACACTTAAAAATTGATCACTTGCTCTCGGCTACAGAAAATGTGTCTTCCGCTTGTGGTTTAGGAGGACAAATTGCAAAACGTATTTAAAGTTTTATTGGTGGCATTTTTTACATTGCCGTTTTTCAAGTGATAAAGCACTTAATTGACAGATGTATTAGTTAATTTCAACACAGTTTTTTTGTCCTTAACCAGTTACTGCTATGTACTATGCCCTACTTGAAGCCTGTCATTCCATTCCATTCAGTCCGTCGATTCATTAATCCATCTGTCTGTCTTTCTGTCTTGGCTTGAGGTTACGTTTACTACAACGCTGCTGTGTGTGACTTGAGAATTCGCACTTCAACATTTTAAGGCTTTGCAAAATTAGCAAAGTTCAAAATGAATTGAACGTGACACTTTTTTGCGACAAAATTTTGTCCTCTAAATTAATTATTTGTAACTGTGTAGTCGTGTAGAGATGAGATGCAAATGCTTACATGCCCATCTACCTTTTCAGGTAACTCTTCAAGGGCTTCTCCTCAGACTAACCAGAGGCCTCAACTCACAGTACACCATCGCCCCCCACTGGTAAGTCAAGGAACTGCAACTTGCTCCTGCCAGAAAAATCTAAAATCTAAAACCGAGCTTCAAATAAAAAAAATAAGTTTGAAAAAATATATTAATTGATATATCTGATCAACTGTAAATAGGTGAAAAGATCCGCATTTATTTGATGCAGTTGCAGATATTTGTTGTAAATGAATTGTGTCTGCATTATTTTATGATCATTACTACGAGTTACAATGGTGTTGATAAATAACTAGTAATGGTGGTGACGATAACTAATGTCCCTCACTCTACCCCCACCCCACACCACCCTCCTTCTCGTTTGCCTCCACAGGACTCTCCTTCTAAATCACGTCTCGGCAGCTCATCCTCCACCCCTCCCTCCTCCTCCTCCTCCTCTGCCCTTCAGTCCCTTCCCCCGCTCCCGGCCGCCCCGGCTCCCCCCCGCCTGCCCCCCGAGGCGGCCCACACCTCCCCGCCGCAGCAGCCGCAGCTGAAGCTGGGCCGTGTGCAGAGCCAGAACGGCATCGTACTCTCCTGGTGCGTGGCCGAGACGGACCGCAGCTGCGCGCCCGTCGACTCCTACCACCTGTATGCGTACCACCAGGAGTCGCCTGCGGCGGGCGCCGCCCCCGCGCACTGGAAGAAGATCGGCGAGGTGAAGGCGCTGCCGCTGCCCATGGCCTGCACGCTGACGCAGTTTGTGTCGGGCTCGACGTACTACTTCGCCGTGCGCGGACGTGACGTGCACGGCCGCTTCGGGCCCTTCTGCGAGCCGCAGTGCACGGACGTCATCGGGGCGCCACAGAGTAGCGTTGCTGCGGCGGCAGCGGCATCATCATCGTCTACCTCTGGTTAAAGACAGCGGGAAGGATTTTTGGGGACTGGGGAAGGGGGGTTGATTTTGAATAGGTCAAGAGCGAACATTGGACACTAACATCAGTAATCTGTAGGCCTGTGGGTATTTTGGTGTCTTGAAACTCGGTAGAACAAGGAAAATGGAGGGAGTCCATGGAAATGGTTTCTGGGTCAGCGGACCAAGCAGCAGATATCAGGAGCCCAAAAACATATCGCCCTTTTCAATCTGCACTCAGCAGCAGCGGAGGCTGGGAAAGGAAAGGACAAACCAAGGGACACTGTAACACACTCACTGACCGGACACGTCGTCCTGATGAACGGATGATACTCCGCATTACTGACGTCGGCCTTTTTCCTATTTATTTCTTTTTAAATGCTAAGGGACAACCTGGCGAATGCACGGACGCGTGCAACGCTGTTCGCCTCCGCTTTGCACTCCTCAGCCAAGCAACAAAGGAGTGGATATGAACAAGACCAGTCAAGGGAGAGATTAGCTCTGCGCTGTTTGTCGAGAAATGAGTGAATATTAACGAGACTAGTCAAAGGGAGAGATTTGCTCTGCACTGTTGTTGGAGGCAGTCAGCCGCAATGTGTGTGTGTGTGTGTGTGGCGTGAGTGTGTGTGTGTGTGTGTGTGTGTGTGTGTATGTATGTACAGCCTTTATTGCAACTTTGGGACCAATGTTCTGTCTCGGTTTTGTTTCATGCATTGGAAAAGTTTAAGTACTGTATGCCAGCATGTGTGCGCCCACACACAAACAAACACACACACACACACATTCACACCACACACACAGTTTGCTACACAGTGGGTCTGACTGAAATGGCACTTTTTTTTTCATCGGCAAAACAAGGTCACTTCAAATTTAGCCTGTTAAACTGGCCTTGTTTTGTTTCTGTTGCTGACTCTTTTTTTTTTTTTTTTTTTTCCTTTCACTATTGTATGTTTATTTTAAAGCTTTTTTTAAGCTTTTAATTATTTTTGTCTTGTTTTTTTTTCTTAAATGCTGGCTAGAATAGCTTCAAGTGTTGCATGGCTGAGAACGCATTAGCTTTCATGCTCTTTCTCAACATACCGACACGAGACACTAAAGTTACATCGGAAGAAAGACCGCTGTGTAGCACTTTTTGTGCTTCAAAATCGTTTCTTCCGTGTATGTAGATTGATTGTACAGAGGTTACACTTAATGTTCACCTATTGCCCCCCCATATGTTTGTTTACATATATTTCCGTGTTTTTGTTGATGCAATTCTTTTTTTATTTTAATTGACAGCCATGTCTTTGAACACTGTACAGAAAAGTATGGCCCCTCTCTTTCAAGCTATTAAAGGATGGTGTTAATTTTTCTATGTTTTTTGTCTGGTAACCAGACGGTACATCAGTGCAAAGAATGAATAAACGCGTTGATACAAAAAACCTATTGGTGTTTACCTGTGTTTATGTTCAAATGGTGTGTATTGTGTTGAATTAAATTGTGTTATGTGCTCCACAAGCATGATCGTTAAAAGGTCTCAAAAGTATTATCGTTGTTTGGTCTAAATGACATATGATTAACAAGAGGTCCAAAAACTATGATCGTTAAAGGGATAGTTCGGTTTTTAACACATTAAGCCCCTTTCACAGGTTGTCTAAAATGCAATAAAGTGGTCGAAATTTTGACGATTGCTTCTGTCTCGGCTATTTGGGAAATGTAGAATCGCCTCTGGCTGCCTTCAACATGGCTAGCAATGGGCATGTGTTGTTTCTATCCTTAAAACACTGGTTTTAAAAAAGTGCTACTCACGTGGTTAGTGGTGCTCAATGATGTTCCAAAACATGTATCATAACAAAATAAAGCTTCCGTCATGTTTTATTTGGCACTTTGTTTATATGAAGGAGCAAATAGATCCCTATGGGACTTACAAAATGTCAAATAAAACATGACAAACTGTATTTTGCTACGATACTTGGGTTGGAACAACACATGCCCATTGCTAGCCATTTTAAAGGCAGGCAGAGGCGATTCTATATTTCCCAAATAGCCGAGACAGGAGCAATCATCAAAATTTTGGTGTCAACCACTTTATTTCATTTTAGACAACCTGTGAAAGGGGGTCAATGTGTTAAAAAGCGAACTATCCCTTTAAGAGGTCCAAAAAAGTATGATTGTTATGGGAGTAAGAAGAAAGAATCAATGAGGTGCAAGGAATGAACCCAACCTATAGACAGATGTCAGATAAAGTACTTATAAATCTTCAGCCAGAGGTTAAGAAACATCTCAAACTGACATTGCTTGGGATGCTTTGGTGGGCCTACTAGCAAGTACACTTGATTTGGAGGTGTCCTACGGTATAGCTAAACATACAGACCGGATTCCAAAAAAGTTGGGGCACTAAACAAATTGTGAATAAAAACTGAATGCAATGATGTGGAGATGGCATATGTCAATATTTTATTTGTAATAGAACATAGATGACAGATCAAAAGTTTAATCCGAGTAAATGTATCATTTTAAAGGAAAAATGTTTCTCAGTGTCATCAAATCCCAAAGAAGTTGGGACAAGTAGCAATAAGAGGCTGGAAAAAGTAAATTTGAGCATAATGAAGAGCTGGAAGACCAATTAACACTAATTAGGTCAATTGGCAACATGACTGGGTATAAAAAGAGCTTCTCAGAGTGGCAGTGTCTCTCAGAAGCCAAGATGGGTAGAGGATCACCAATTCCCACAATGTTGTGCAGAAAGATAGTGGAGCAATATCAGAAAGGTGTGATCCACAAGCTCAGGGGTTTTCACTGGGCCAGGGATCATTTAAAATGGAGTGTGGCAAAATGGAAGACTGTTCTGTAGTGAGACGAGTCACCATTCGAAGTTCTTTTTGGAAATCTGGGACGCCATGTCATCCGGACCAAAGAGGACAAGGACAACCCAAGTTGTTATCAACGCTCATTTCAGAAGCCTGCATCTCTGATGGTGTGGGGTTGCATGAGTACGTGTGGCATGGCAAGCTTGCATGTCTGGAAAGGCACCATCAATGCAGAAAAATATATTCAGGTTCTAGAACAACATATGCTCCCATCCAGATGTCATCTCTTCAAGGGAAGACCCTGCATTTTTCAACAAGATAATGCCAGACCACATTCTGCATCAATCACATCATCATGGCTGCGTAGGAGAAGGATCCGGGTACTGAAATGGCCAGTCTGCAGTCCAGATCTTTCACCTATAGAGAACATTTGGCGCATCATAAAGAGGAAGGTGCGACAAAGAAGGCCCAAGACGATTGAACAGTTAGAGGCCTGTTTTAGACAAGAATGGGAGAGCATTCCTATTTCTAAACTTGAGAAACTGGTCTCCTCGGTCCCCAGACGTCTGTTGTGTGTTGTAAGAAGGGGAGATGCCACACAGTGGTGAAAATGGCCTTGTCCCAACTTTTTTGGGATTTGTTGACACCATGAAATTTTGAATCAACATATTTGTCCCTTAAAATGATACATTTTCTCAGTTGAAACTTTTGTTCCGTGATTTATGTTCTATTCTGAATAAAATATTAGAAGTTGGCACCTCCACATCATTACATTCAGTTTTTAATTCACGATTTGTATAGTGTCCCAATTTTTTTGGAATCTGGTTTGTAATTGTTAATAAACATCACTCATGTCATTGGACTTTATTACTAGCCTGACAAGCTAGACTATACTGCCAGGGTGTGTTTAGATTTCAAGAATACTTCACGGCCACCGTCAAATCATAAGTTTATAGGTCAAGGCCTCAACAAAGAACAACTAGAATATTCACATTAGTTAGACGAGCTTCTCACTGGCAAGATTAGGGTCCACTGATTCTCAGCATGATGATACAGTAATCACTGTAGGGATTAAAAACAACTGGAAACCACTGATTCTGGAGCTTACACTCCCTGTCAAGAATATTTGCTAGAAACTGGTGTGCAACCTGTGTGTACTTGTCTTCATACAAGAACATTTCAGTGGTTTGCCAAGGCCTCCTGGTGGCAATGTTTGAACGAAACGTTCTTTTGAAGTTTCTTAGAAATTTCTTTTGAAGTCTATACTGATGGCAGTCCACTCTTCTTCATCACACCAGAACAAATAAAATTAGGAACCCGCTGTCTTGCTTAGCTTGACCATCTTTGATGGGACTTCTGAGACCACTGGGAAACCTTGTTTTATCTTCCTTTTAACAAAGCCTGTTAGGGGCTTTTTGTACCTCAGCCGTTCTATTGAATGTTGGTACCTTGGGATTTTAGCTGTTGCCAGCTTTCCTTTACACAGAGAGACCTGAACAGCATTTGTGTACTGTATGCGTTGTTTATTCCTGCATTCTCGTGTAAGAAGCTGGTGTCGGTAGCCCTGCAGGACCAATATCTACTATCTGTACGGGTCCTTATTTCCAGAATCTTCTGATTGCTGGAGTATGTTCACAACTCTGTGCCTTTAGTTAGAGCAGTGGTTCTTAACCTGGGTTCCCTAGGGGTTCGGTGAGTCGGTCTACGGGGTTTGGCAAAGCCTCCACCGCGAGGTCCGGACACCTGAATTCCTGTGTAAATTCGTGATGACACACCCCGAGGGGTTCGGTGAGAGTGCATATGAAACTGGTGGGGGTTGGTACCTCCAAGAAGGTTAAGAATCACTGAGTTAGAGGCTGTGAGATCAGTAACCAGGCTAGTGCCACCTACTGCTTATGCTCAACATCTATTTGAGGGCCTAGGTGTCTCCTAGTCAAGAACAATGTATGAAGTCCACGGACAATCAAGGAACAGTAAGAGGGCTCAGTCGAAGGACTGTGAGCAATTTCATGACCAAGCAATTGTGAATGCTTTTATGACGAGGCCAAGTCATACTCAGCGGTTTTCAAAAGATCACCGGAAGTATCTGCCGCTAACTGCTTGCTGTGCACCACAGGTAGCCACCGGAATTGTCAGATTGGGCAATAATGATAGAGCCAGTGTGTGGACCTGATTCCGTTCAGTAGGTACGGCATAATGGCCACTTAGGTGCCCTGATGAGGTGTAATCCGAAGACGGTTGATGAAGCGAAACGATATTTTGGTGGAACCAAAATGGGTGATGAGGAGGAAGAGCAGAATGAAGGTTCCTTCATTTTGCCTGATAAGCCAGACAATAACATCAAAATGTATAGCCTGGCTATGACTGGACTCTATCCAAGAGGTGGAAACGGTTGTTGTCTTTCGAAGTTCCCCTGCTGCCACCCCTAAGCGGTACCCTGATGAAGCGGAACCAGAGACGGTTGGTGAAGCTCAACAGCTCAAACTGCCTTTGCATGTGTACTGTATATCAGTGGTTCCCAACCTTTTTCTTCAGGGACCCATATTTTTACCATTGTAAGCTTTGGTGACCTCCCCCCCCCCCTCGCTAGGCAACAGCGCCCGCACGAGAAGGAGTCTCGTGATACGCTTCCTGCGAAAACTCATTTCATTTTATTCCTCAATTTGTCTTTGTTCAAAAACAGAATAAATGTTTAGTGTAGCACTTAAATTGTGTTGCTTCTATGCATATATTAATTAAATGCTTTGCCATTTATTCAACATGGGCTATATATGGTATTAAAATTAAACTCCTTAAAATCAAGAGGGCTTTGCCACCCTCCGTGGAGCTTTGGCGACCCATAGGTTGGGTCGCGACCCATAGGTTGGGAACCACTGCTGTATATCAAGAGGGAATCCTAACTGGCGGCAAACTGACTGGCGGAGGTCTGTCGATACTGAGGACACTGTCTATACTTTCAATATTGAAGGCAGTGTCAATACTGTGGATATTGAACGCAGTGTCGATACTGTCAATATTGAATGCACTACTGCTTCAAATTTGGCAGATCTTTACAAGTGCTCTTCTGGCCAATAGCTCAGGCAGTTGGTGCAATGTTTCACGCTTGTAGTGTAGTTGAACATGTAGTTCAAAATGAGCTTGGTGCACACCTGAATTATAGTTTTGAGTTATGAGTTATAAAAAGAGTGGCATACTATCACAACATGGGCAGCATGGTTTAAACATTATCCCCACCCATCAATCCTCAATTGTGTGATGGTGGTTTCAGCCAGTGGCTTATCATGAAGGACCTTACCTTGTCTATAATTTTTGGTGATAACCCTGTTAGCCTGACCATATACATTCCTTTGGACTTCCACTCGATTCTCATCTCCCAACAGTGCTAGTCTGAATTTGATCCTATTGAGCTTGTTGTCTTAGACATTTTTACTGGATCCAAACAGCAAATAGAGTAGGGAGTGAATTTGTGAGGTCAAGGTCTGATCCAGCATTTTGGACTGGCCTTTGACTGGAACTAGGTTTGTCTCCCAACGTGATGCCACTTCTCCTTGAACTCAGCACCCTCAATTAGTTGCCTAACATCAAGGTGTCCTGAGCATTGATTCATCCTTCCAGCATTAGGGTGCTTTGAGCCTCAGTCCAGCCAACCCTCTTTGAAGAATTCAGCACTGTAGCAAAGTATTATTAAAAACATATCATATTACACAGATATTACACAAAAATACAGGATGTAAGTACAACACTAGTACATGCTGTTACATGTTGTTACACCGGATATACCACTGTACCTAATTAGGTAGATACACTGTAACAGTGTCACCTTAAAATAAAGGGTTACCAGCATTTAAAATAGGGTTTTATAACTTAAACACATCTAGCAAGCAATCATTTCTTGCACCCAAATGGCCAGACCCTCTATAGTCTACAAGACAAAATCTAGAAAAAAGTTCTGGTTTTACTAGGCTAATTTTACTAAGGCCATAGACCTATAGATAAAATATCAGTATGCCTAAGGAGTATGTATACTCAGAATATACTTAAACATTAAAAAAGCTTTAGAAATTGTTGAACCCTCAGCACAACGGTAAAGAACAGATGATGAGTGCTCTCACAGTTCTGTGAGAACTGTGTGTACCTTACTGAATTGACCACTAGGTGGCACCAGTGTTGTTCTCGACTTCATGTGATAATTTGTTTCCTGCCTTTTTCTGTTTACATGATAAAACTATAAGTGCTGTTCCATTGTCAGCTTCCAGATTGGTACTAGTGTTGGGTCTTCTTGTTCACACATTTTCTGTGGTAAATCTGTCTGTCTTCATATTTTTTTTCAGGGCTGCTGAGAGTCGAACAAAGGAGTGCAAGCATGAGGACAGATGCCAGGAAAGAGAAGAGATCAAAAGGAACCCAAGGGCTGTAACAGAGATAACAGCTGCCTCTGCTCTGGCATTGGTCCATACTCATACTCAGCAGTCAGCATTTACAGATGGATAGATCACTTTGTTTTTATTTGTGTTTGTGTGTGTGTGTGTGTGTGTGTGTGTGTGTGTGGCTGGGTACATATGAAACGGGCATGACGTGATGAAAAAAAAGAGACTAAGGCCCTTTTTTTAATCACTTAGTTCACTTTGTGAAATTCACTCAGAAAGTCACCCGTCCTTTTCAAAGGCTGCATTTTGCACAGAGAATCAGAGCAGAACAGATTTTCAATAGAATGCAGTGCAAGTCGGTGGGGAAAAAAGGGAGTCCTTCCAGACCCTACACCAATTAGATCAAATAACTCAGTCTTGCATATATATCTAACTACTACCTGCATAGTTTTAGTGTTATTTGATATGTAAATGTGGCTCTTTTTGCTTTACATTCTTAATGTGTCTTCCGCCCGTCTTCAGTTGCCATAGGCTTCTCCTTCCTTCTCATGCTTGACCATTTCTGTTGAAATAGAAACTCACCCGTTGACTCCTATACCAGGAAATATGGTAGGTTGTTTTGAGGTTAAAGCTGTACCAGGTGAGCCAGCTATTTTTATTTACATGGAAATTCTGAAATTCAAAGTCATGGAAATCTGTAAATTTACTGAAAGTTTTTGAAAAGTCTTGAAATTTTTGTTTCTCTTTAATGCAACGACAGCATTGATTTGAAGGTACCCTATGACATTCTGTGGAATTTTAGCACGATTTTAGGGCGTAGGCACCTTCCCTTGCACCAAGACATAACAAACTACAGCCAACCAATCTGCAACAAGATGGTTAGGGGGAGTGGTGAGGGTTAATGCCCATCCCCAACCTCTTGTTGCGATTGGTTGGCCGTGGTTTGATTTGTTTTGGTGCACAGCCTGCGCCCTTAGTGTTTGTTTGAGGATTACAGCCCCTGTGTTGTCTCTCAAGACCGGATTTTTTCCATAATGTATTCACGGGGCAGACAGCAAGCCGATCAAGGGGTGATGCCTACGATTTGAGACAATCTCATAGGGCACCTTTAGGTTATTATTAGGCAACAATGATTACAATCGTCTTTGTTCAGAAAGCCACTACTTAAACATGAGCTTGGAAGTCTTGGTCATACTTGGTTGTATAGGTCTTTTGTTTAATGAAGACTACAACAAATGCTTTGACAGTATGTTGATATTTAAAAACTTTACGTTTTTAACGTTAACGTTTCTTTTCCTTTGGCCATAAATGTCTGCTAAATTCTTCATTAGATTTACTACATACTACATTACTAAGACCATTAAACATCTTCAACTGATTCAAAATGCAGCTGCCAGGGTTTTAACATGTACAAAAAGAACCAGCCACATTACCCCAATTTTAAAGTCACTGCACTGGCTTCCTGTAAGTTATAGAATTGATTTCAAAGCATTACTACTTGTGT
Source organism: Limnothrissa miodon (assembly GCA_017657215.1). Lineage (NCBI taxonomy): Eukaryota > Metazoa > Chordata > Actinopteri > Clupeiformes > Clupeidae > Limnothrissa > Limnothrissa miodon. The sequence continues at coordinate 77,624 of JAGFZM010000297.1, read as the reverse complement.
TTAAATCACTAAATGGGATAGGACCTTGTTACTTGTCTGACATGTTTCAAAAATACATACCACCTAGGTCTCAGGACACAAGAAAAAAATTTGCTTGTAAAACCTATGGTCAAAACAAAGTGTGGCGAAGCAGCTTTCAGCTACTATGCATCTCAGATTTGGAACCAACTTCCTGAAGATATAAAAAATGCCCCTACTGTTCCCAGCTTCAAAACCAAACTTAAGACCAAACTTTTCTCTGATGCTTTCTCTTAATGATTAATTTATTTTGTGAATTTTGGGGAAATCCTTATCCTAAAATTATTTTAATTTTCTGTCCTTTATCAGATAATTCTTTTAACTTTTTACTCTTTCCTTTAATCTTATTTGTTTGTTTTCTTACTTTATTTTATCCACTATGTTTTTATTTTCTGTCTTTGTAAAGCACATTGAATTGCCTACTTTGTGTATGAAATGCGCTATATAAATAAACTTGCCTTGCCTTGCCTTACACACTTAGGTTGTCGTAAAGTCATAAAAAATTCACTTTAGGTCATGAAAAAATCAAGGAATAGTTTTGACATTTTGTCAAGGAACCCTTCTCTCTACTGATAAACAATATTTAAACAACAAATCCATGTGAATGTGATGGCAAACCAATTTTGGAGCAAGTTATGTTAGAGTTGAGACAAAATAAACTTGATTTTGGTTTCGATTACGTTTTCACTGTCTGACACTCACACAGTTCTAGTAGCACAACGGTGCTTGGCAGTGGGTCTGTGACGAACACCTTCATTCCCCCACCATAGAAGCGACTACAAACCTAACCTAAAAACAGCAAATGCTTTGTTTCCTTATTAAATGGATTGTTATGGGAGGAACAAAGACTTGTTTTGCACCCTCTGCTTATTCACAGCATGCCATTAATGACAATCTAATGGCAATGTCAAAAACCTTGAAATCCAGTACAAAACCCTGAATAGCGGGAATACCAGTCGATAGTCAATGAAATCATGGATTCGAACCAAATGAAAAAGATTACATTGTTTTGGAAATACCAGCACTTGGTTTTTAAAAGTCAATGTAATCTGACTAACACATTTTGTCTACACTGAGTTTGCTTTGGAACCAGACTGTCATAGTCAGTGTTTTGTTAATAAAATGTGCTTGGCTCATTGTGTAATGTAAGTGTTTACTTGCAGTGTTGAGTTAAAAATTCCACATGGATTGGTCAGAACCAATTTTGTTTTGTTCTTGTTTTAAATCGACACCTGTAGGGGGAGCTTCTGAGGCAGAAAAGCATGCCTGCTGTGCCTTTAAGGGGTTTGTAGTAACTGACTTATGGGTTGCCGGTTCAAACCCCGACCAGTGGAAAGCGGCTGAAGTGCCCTTGAGCAAGGCACCTAACCCCTCACTGCTCCCCGAGCGTCGCTGTTGTGCAGGCAGCTCACTGCGTCGGGATTATGCTTCACTGTGTGTGCTTCACTACGCTTCACACTGTGTGCTGAGTGTGTTTCACAAATTCACTAATTCACGGATTGGGATAAATGCAGAGACTAAATTTCCCACACGGGATCAAAAAGAGTATAACTCTTATTCTTAATTAACGGTCTTAAATAGCACAACACCAACTAACGCTTACTGATGGGGGCACAGCTGTTCCTTGTTTCCCCACCCGTTAGCGTCATACAGCGATTCTGGAACCCTCTTGTTCTCGTATACTGACAGCTGTAGAAATTTAAAATTGGGGTTGGCAATTCATTTCTACCGGGGGGCCACATAAAAAAATCTGAGCTGTGTTGTAGGGTCGAAACAATGATAACTTGAACGTTATTCTGCTCATTAATAATTTTCTTCCATTGTAAAAAACAGTAATGTTATAAGCTGTTACTGATAATTCTTTGTATAAATTTATAGTTTCCAAGTGGAAAATAAACACTAGTCACTGAACAGACAGATGCAAAAGTATTACAGTTGTATTGCATACACAGAATAAACACCTCATGTGTATTTATGACTGGCATATTGCAGGCCAGACAGGGATGCCCAAAGGGCCACATACGGCCCCCAGGCCGCAAAATCCCCAGGTCTGCTTTAAAATAACAGGACTGATTCACAGTGAAGTCCTCATCTTCTTCCTATAATGACAAGTTAAGTAGCATTAGATTTCTGTGTCAAAATAAATTAGCAAAATCAATTTTTGCAAAATACTGATGTTTGCTGTTTCAATTTAAGGTTTCACTAACTGTGGGAATCTTTTTTTCAGTATTCATCTCATCGTATATCGTTGGGGATAGTGTTTGATTGCAGTGTGTGAAACTGCTCAAGAAATCTGAATGAACGATTATTTTTCTCCAGCTTCTACCACAGGAGGGTTTGACTAGATTGCAAATCTCCTGGAGGCTGCAGTCCTCTCAAGCTCAGTCCCATTCCCATCCTCCCCTGTGAGTTTCTGTCTCCGGTTCTCTGCTTGTGGTTATTTGTTGGTCATTTGGAGAGCTGGTGTTTTCAGCCGCAGTTCTGTCTTTTTGCCAGTAGAGGGCGCCATCTCTTAGCTTCTCACAGGCTGCCTCTCTGCCTCTCTCTCTCTCTTTCAATACCCCCCCCCCCCCCCTGCTCTCACTTGCAGACCCTCGCCCACTTGATCTTTCTCTCTCTGAGGGAGGGGGAGGAGAGAGATGGAGACTGAGAGCGAATGAGAGAAAGAGAGAGAGAGAGAGCGGGTGGGAGGGAGGGAAGGAAATTGCGAGGGATTGAATCCACAGATGCGGTTTGGCATTCTTAGGCAGGCAAGCGCTGATCGCTCCTCCACTTCCAACACGCTTCACGTTCCGTTATCCCTCCTCACCGGCAGATGAGAAGGGGTTGCCTCACGTTTGCCTCTCTCTCTCTGCAAAGGACCCCTTTGTTTTCTTTATTTTTTTTTTTAAAGACCACGGCAGGGGGTGAGAGAGGCAAAAATGGAGTGAAGAAGACCCCCCTCTGAAAGAGAGACGGAATTAATTTGACCACTCTTTCTCCACCTGCTTAGAGCACCACAGCCTTCACAGAAAGAGAAGAGAGAGAGAGAAAGAAACAAAAAGAAAGAAAGAACGAAAGAAAGAAAGACAGAGACACAGAGAGAAAGAGAGAGGAAAGCACAAAGAAGAAAAGACGGAAGGCGCGGAAGGACTATTCGCTTTTTTCTTTCGTTTTGTCTTTTTCTTCTTCCTGATCGTGGTGCTGGGCGGCGCTTCATCCTTTCATTTATTCGCTCTCTCCATCATTTGCTTGCTGATCTACTTCTCCATCTACATGGTGTACAATTTTGTCTATTTATGACCTGCAAGAGAGGAGGAGAGGGAGAAGAGAGAGAAAGGAAAAAAGAGAGGAGGGGAGTACTTTTCTTTTCTTTTTTCCCATCCATTACCTTATTTCTCCCCTCTTTTTTCTTTCTTTCTTTCTTTCTTTTTTTTGCTCCCCTCCATTCCACACGCCTCATCCCCACTTTACTTGCATCACTCTCCACACTCACTCTCTCTCTCTTTCTGCAGTTCCTCACTCTCACTCACTCCTTCTCTCTCTCTCTCTCTCTCCGTCTTCTTTTTCCCACGCTTTCAATCTGACTGAACAGCAGGTGGACTCTTAACACTCTTCCAGTTGTTTCTTCTGCCATTTCTCCTCCATCTTCTACATCCCTTCCTTTTTTTCCTTCTTCTCCTGGCCCGTTATCCCTCGTTCCAGAGTTATTCCGATTCAGTTTTTTCCCCCGTCCGGCTGCTTTTCGGTCCCTCTAGGTAGGTTAATGGCTATTTAGTGTCTGTCTCTCCATGTCTGTCTGTGTGTGTGTGTGTGTGTTTGTGTGTACCTTGTGTCTACACACACAGAAGAGAACACACATAGACACACACACGCGCACACATGTGCACACACCCACACACACATACATGCCCGCATGAGAGCGAGGGAAACTCTTTTTTTCTGACGACAGTTAGGTGTCACCCTCCGCCCACTCTTGTCCCTCCCCCAAGTCCTCCATTCATCCTCTCATCCTCAAAACTTTCTTTCTCTCTCTCTCTCTCTCTCTTCCCTTTATCTTTGCTCTCTCTCTTCCCTGTAAACAGTGAGGAAAAGGTTCTCAGAAAAAAAATCACATCAATGTAATGTCTTCTTTTTCATCCTCTCTTTTTCGTCTTCGTTAATCTCTCCTCAAAACTTAGTAGTGCCAGCTCTTTTTCCTGTTCTATATTAACACACACACACACACACACACACACACACACACTGTAGTCTTACTCTTTTCCAGCCAAAAAAAACCCAACTCCTTTGACACTATTTCACTTTTCCTGAACCCTGACAAAGCAACACTTTGAACATCAGTAGGTTGCATTACTTGTCTCCTTGGAGGCTTATAAATGATTTAGGTTCAGAGTGGCTTGCTCTACAGGAAAACATGCACGGGTCTAGGAGTAGGTTTGAGAAGAGATACGTCTAAGCCTCCATCTAAGCTGCCATGGCCTGATATTCAGACATGATCCAAAGGGCCACAAGTTTCTGAATTTCAAACCCACTCCACTGCTCCTATGAGTTATTTATTCATTTGTCTGTTTTTGTTATTGTCATTTATTTAATCTCACGCTTTTGAGAAGTGGACGTTGTCTTATTTACATTATCACTATTTAAATTGTTTCATTTCCTGTTTTTATTATTATTATTATTATTATTATTATTATTGTTGTTAGCATAATAATAATACTATTATTATTTCTCAGGCTTTCTGCGCACACAATCAAACACACACCCCATTGGTTGAAGATGGTTTTCATGTCTACCATCGTTCTTCCTTACTCTTTGGCTTCACACTGTGGTCTTTGTATATACTGCATGTTTATACGCCTATAACACAAATTTCTAGGTAATCTTCATAATTTTATTGTAATCTATAGGAACACAAAAATGTTCACACCTCAGTCTCCATGCAGGAAAGGTTTTACCAAGCGCTGTTCTGAGCAACCTTAATGGAGGTTCCTAGTGTATGTATGTGTATGTACAATATGTGTATGTATGTATGTATGCCATATGTATGTTTGTGTGCCTTAGTGTATATGCCTCTGAGTACGCGAGCATGACTTGCGGTGTGTATGTCTGTGCTCTCTGAGAGAAAAGGCTTGAGACAGACTGCCACGCATGGAGACTGAAGTCCCAGAAATGTGAGAACCACCATCATCACTGATCACCAACATCTCACCACCAGTTTTTCCGGTTCCTCCTCTTCCTCATCGTGCTTTCTTGTAATCCCTTTTTCTCTCCTCTCACACACCTCATAACCCCTTTTTTGTGTGTTTGCGTCTTTTGTGACGGACGTCTAATGATATTTTCTCCGCCATTCTGGATCGCTGAGAGCTGTGAGACAGACTTGAGGGGAGAAGTCAATAAAATCCATATCAAATTGTCACTTCTATCACAGATCGGTCCGCTTCTCCACGCGCCCGTGTCACCTATCATCAACACACCCAGAACCCATCCAGTTGATTCTGGTTGGATGAGATGTGTTGAGAGAGGAATACCCTTCCTAACACCCCAAACAGGGGCGTAGGGTTTTTCTTTTTCTTTTTGAGATAAACCACAACAGAAATGTTCAATATCTATATTTGTTCCGCTGGACCAGGTCTGTCCTGTCCTTTGAAATCTTGTCTTGTGCTTCTCCTGTTTTTTCTTTCTTTCTTTCTTTTTTTAATGGTTGTCATGTCTTTCTTTGTCTCTTCGTCTCTGTCTTCTGTCCTGTTAATCAAATCTGTCAAATAAAATAGTAAATATATATAAACATATGAATGATCAAATGGAAAGAGAAAACAGTGGGTGAGTAATATATTTTACCTTGTGCATGATACTGGTAAAAGTCTTACAGTGTGCTATACCTTGGTTTTATACAGGTGAAACACACACACACACACACACTGAATTCTATTGCAACACCATATTGAGGCCCTCATGTAGGTCCTTTGAACTTGTACAGTGCTGAACCCTTTCACACATTATCACTGCATCAATGGATGCCCTTACATGTCTTCAGTGTATGAAAGTAAGAACTTTTGAAAATAGTTCAGCTTTGAATAGGCTCCCATCCAGATCTAAATGAATAATTTAATTGATCGTTATTTTGGCTCCAGGGTTCACTTGGCAAGATCCAGTGTTTGATGCCATATGGGTCCTGTATAGCCTATGCATTCCGTCTTCACATCTTTTTTTCTCAGTTAGACATTTGTGGGGGGACGGCTGCCATTGTTTCATACAACGTGGGCAAATGCCTTACCTATTTGATCATAATCTAAGAGAGTATAGGCTACACAAGGATAGCCTACACAGTCACACCTATAGGTGGCTACTAAGTGGAAAAGATTTTGCTCAAATAAGCTAAAAGGTGATTTCTCTTTTTCTTTTGTGCCCTTAACAGTTAAACCTCCCAAATCAAACTGCTTGAAGACTTATTGAAGCCAATGACTGGGACAAGGAGAAGGCCCATTGAAGTGACGTGCATTGGACAACTACAGGCACAATTGAAGCACTAATAGACATTTTGTGCCATCTGCACTCCATACATTTCTCTCATCACCTTATCTTGTTTGATTTTTTAGGACTACTTGCCGCAATTTATATTTCACCAAACTCTAGGAACTGGACATAGTCTTGGAGGACTTTTACAGTAGGTAATTTTTACAGACTTTATTTTCTCTATTTTAATCTATTTTGTGGCAATTGTTACACATTTGATGGACATCAAACAGGGTAGCCAAGACTACCTTTTTTCTTGAGCATTTTTTTTTTTTTTTCAAATTCGGCTACTTGATCAACACGCATCAATTTCAGCACTCACTCAGGGTCCTCTGTCAAGACAGCACGAGGAGCAGCATCAGAACCTCGGCATGTATAAACGTGGCCAAACTGACGTTAAACTTTTGCGGTGAGCTTCCCTGAGTTTTTCGACGTCTGACTTGTCAGGTGGAATATCTTCTGCCTGCGGTAGCGTCTTCTTTTTCTCTTTTACAAAAAAAACTGCTGCTCTCTTCTTTCCGTGGCTTCTGCGTTTCTTCACCCCTCCACTCGAGGATATGAAAGGAAGAGAAGAGATCCAGTCCACAGAACCATGCCAGAGCTGAGCAGATGTGGTGAGAGTTGGGCTGACAATGTTCAAGGTAAGAGGAAGTAAAGAGAACTGCTAGCTAATCACGACTTTCCAGATTTACAGACATTCGTGAACTTTTCCTTCCTAGGTGTGTGTGTAGGCTATGTGTGTGGATTGGCCTGTGAGTGGGTGTGCATGAGTTAGATGCTGCGCGCCCCAATTGCTGTCAGATGGGTGGTGGTGGTTGTGGTGTTGACTCGCAGATAAGCGAAACATAGACGTTTCCTTGACCAGGGAAAGCCACCATTTGCCCGTTAAAGGCACTGCTCTTTTGCACTTGCAATCCCGCTTGTCACTCATGGCGTATCACCTCAGCAGTAGCACGCTCCTTTCGCCCCCCGCCAAGATGGCCAACGGACACATGCCAGTCACGTCTTGTTTGAGTGATGGCCGCTGGAAGAAATCCGGTGAGGTTAAAGAAATATCACTATTTCTATTTAAATGCCTCTAAATGGTTCTCATTGCTGGTTAAAGCACCACTTAAACCCAGCATCTCTTAATGTAGCTTAGTGTAGCCAACCTATAGCCCAATGTTAAATAACAGCCTAAACTTAGCAACTGCAGAACAGCTGTGTGAGGACATAGGTTGCAAATTGCAAAACAGAAAAAAGGAAAGTGTCATAACATTTTAAAAGAGAAAAGACTCATACTCATAATGTCACAATTTAGCAATCCAAATGGTGACAGTAGTCAAATAATAGCCTAATAGGCTAATATTCATGTTTTTTTTTTTTTTTAGTAAATCAGGATTGCAGTGATACAGTAAAAATAACTTAACATCTTTAAATTGCTCTATCAATCCATCTGGTGACTGTCTATGAGTCCTTGTCTGCCAAAACCCATTTTTTGTGTTTGCTGTAAAATCAGTCAATCAATCCATGCAAAAGAATCATTATCCTTCTTGGCACATTGGCTTCTGAATAGGCCTAGGCCTATAGGCTGGTATGTCTTAAGTGAAAGTAAGTTTATTTACAGAAAGAAAATGGTGGATCTAAGCTAAACCCCCCCCCCCCCCCCCCTCTCTCTCTCTCTCTCTCTGTGTGTATGTGTCTCTTTGTGTGTGTGTGTGTGTTTGTGTTTGTGTTTGTGTGTATGTGTCTCTGTGTGTTTGCGTGTTTTGGCTGTCTGTTCTCTTGTTTACACTAGTTGCTCCTTTGACACGTCTGTGCCCTTTTCCTCTCGTTCTTTTTCCCTTCCCACTCTCTCTTTTCATCCTCCCCCCTCTCTGCCATCCCCATTCTCTCTTTCCTGTTCTTTTCCTCTTCCTTGTACCCTCGTCCTTCATTTCTCTCCCTCTCTCATTCCTTCTCTCCCCAATTCTCTCTCTCCTTTTCCATCCGCCTGGCTGCCTGATCAATCGAGCATGTAAAGAGTGTCCAGACAGACGATAGATAGTCATCCACACTATTATCTGTTGTTGTGCTCATTTGAATGGCTTTAAAATATTGACAGAACAGTTAAAGGATTTGGATGGTTGGAGCTGTGCTTTCTGCTAGCCAATAGTGTGAGGTTTGTGTGTGTGTGTGTGTGTGTGTGTGTGTGTGTGCGTGCGTGTGTGTGTGTGTAGTGTAGTGTAAGGTGCACAGTGTTGGCTTTGTGTACGTCAGTGTGGCAACACAATGATGTGTTGATTTGTAGGGCTAATTGTGTTGTATGCACATATGTGTGAGTGAATGTTGGTGGTGCCCATCTCTCTATAGGTAAGCACATAAATTCTTAAATTCTGTGTTTGTGTGGAATGTACTCATTATTTATGGATAGGTATCATTACATCTGTGATTCTACTCTTCTCTCTCTCTCTCTCTCTTTCTGTCTTTCTTTCTCTTTCCCTCTCCGTTATTCTCTCTCTCTCTCTCTCTCTCTCTCTCTCTCTCTCTTTCTCTCTCTCTCTCTCTCTGTGTGTGTGTGTGTGAGAGAGATGTGTGTCGATGCATGCCTGTAATTATGTGTGATTCATGGATGTGCCTGTATCTCTGTTGATTTGTGTATGTATATATATATACATATATACAGTATATATGTGTGTGTGTGTGTGTTTTCTGATTTTCTGAGTGAGTAGATTGGTGGGCACATGGCTGTCGTATTCCTCCAGCTCATCTCTTCAATCTGAATTAGCCCGACGTGTGTCTCTAAGGCCTCATTGAGTTGCATTTCCCATTATGGCTCATGTTTCTTACATGTGTGTGAGTGGGAGTGCGATAAGTATCCATGTGATTTTAATGCGGCACAATGGACACAGATTATTCCAGTTAAACTGGAACTCATGCTATATTTATCAGGTGTGTGTGTGTCTGTGTGTGTGAGAGAGAGAGAAAGAGAGTGTGTCTGTGTGTGTGTGTGTGTGTGTGTGTGTGAGAGAGAGAGAGAGAGAGAGAAAGAGAGTGTGTCTGAGAGCGAGAGAGAGAGAGAGTGTGTGTGTGAACAAGAGAGAATTTATGTGTGTGCGTGAATGAGTTAGTGTATGTGTGTCTGTGTGTGTGTGTGTGTGTGTGTGTGTGTGATTGTGTGTGTGTGTGTGTGATTGAGAAGGAGAAGAAGGGAAAAGGAGGAATGGAGTTCTAGATAGGAAAGTCAGTGAAGCAGGAGGACGGCAAAGCTGAGATTCAGTCTCTTGATCTCGGAAGAGAGAGCAGAGTAAACTCGTTGCCTGAGCGTGTGTGTGTGTGTGTATGTGTGTGTGTGTGTGTGTGTGCATGTGTGTGTGTGTGTGTATGTGTGTATGTGTGTGTGTGTGTTTGTGATTTTAACCGAATGTGCTTGGTGTGTGTACGTGTGTGTTATTGAGTGGTTGCACCTTTAACCACTGCAATTTGACGCCACCTGACTCATCTAAACACAGCGATGAAACATCCCTCTCATTCTCTCCTGGCCTAAAACACACACCCAAGAACACAAAATCGGGTTAAATGAGTCCTGAAAGCTCTCTCTCTTCGCATTTCCTGCGTTCGGCTCTGGCATGCCAACGCACAATCCCACGATGCCTTGCTCTTGACCCAGGCTTGCCTTTTTTCCTTCCCCTCAGTAAGGTCGAGCCGGGCAGCTGGAGTTGTTCCCTCGGTTCATGTGTCGAGGCGCGCCGTGCAGCACTCACTCGTTTGCTTGCTGGTGGCAAGCATTGTTGTTGCCATGGTTTTGTCTCCGGGAAAAGCCACGGCGACCGAGGGACCGGGAGAGCTTTTCTCCGTTAGCTTGCGGAGACGCAGTGAGCGGCCATTTTGCTGGAGAGTGCTCAGAAAATGCTGGGGCTGTTGGAGTGAATGGAACACAGGAATGTTCATTCAGCCCAAAGCATAGGAGGAAATGTCTCTCTCTTTTCTCTCTCTTCCTCTATCTTCCTCTCTCTCACTCTCTCTCTCCTCTCTATCTCTCAATGTGTGTGCAAGAGAGAGAGAGAATCTGTGTGTGTGTGTGTGTGTGTCTTTACCTTTGATCAGTTATGTCAGTGACTCATACCTACTGATGAAAGTCTCATTGCCATGGCCTTTGGCTTGGGAACCAGAGCAATGCAAACTGGGATGACTCCAACTGCACACCGCATACTGACACTACCATAATAAAAGACTAAAATGCACCTGTCCCTCATTGGTCAATTGGAATAGAGGTACACAGATACCCTCAGGAGTTACAGTATTGTAGAAAAATGAAACCATCACAGGGGAGGATTTCAGGCTCTTTATGCTGTGTGTGTGATGTTCGCCACAGATTGCTGATATGCTGTTGTGAAGGGATTCCGTGTGTCAGTAAACAGGTGTGTGTCTGTATTCAGGTGTATGCGAGTAAACAGGTCTGTCAGTACTGATATGTGTGTGCAGTACACAGAATCGCATAACTCAGCTCTTAGTTGTGGTTGTAGTCCGTATATGAAACATGGCTGATGTCACTTTGGAAAGTTACCCTTTAGGGGTGTTCTCCCAGTGAGCCTGGTCTTTGGGAACTCAGACATAGACGGATCTCACCCTGTCCTAACTGCAAGCGACTGTGCGACTATCATGTCGCGCTGAATGTTTTGTGTCCACATTAAACATGTTTGATGTGTGCCTTTGTAATGGCACATACTGATATACAATATACATCTCAACGCGACTCGCACGACTAAAATAGAAACAGACTGAGCGAGAAAAACTCTTTTCCCGTTCTCTCGCGCTGCTTCTAGTTGCATTCAGTTAGGACAGTTCAATAGAGAATCGAGTGAGCAATCTGAATTTGTCGCACACCTTCGGTCGCATCGCTTGCAGTTAGGACACAGTGTCTGTCTGCTGGAGTCACAGCATCAGTCAGTATGGAGGCCCAGTTCATGAAGAACGTGGTAACGTTGAGACTTTTGTGGGTGATGAGGAGTCTGGCTTCAGCAAGCTGAGCTGGCATCCATATTGCAGTGGGAGGCAAACTGCCATTTGCTGCATTGTAGCTCACAAGGTACTTGCTAGAGTGGCTTCTGCAAGGGTGTCTGCTTCTGCAAGTCTCTCCTTCTGTTTCCTCTTCTCCTTCAGTTGAGTGTTTGACGTCATCCTGTTTCTTCCTACATCTCCTTTTTCTCTCTTTTTCTCCTTTTTCTCCCTAGATCTCCCTATTCTCTAGGCCAATATCTTCTTTCTCCCTACACCTCCTGTTACCCCTACCCCCCCTGTTTTTCTATATCTCCTGTTTCTTCTTATACTTCCTGTCTCTTCTAATCTTAAATCTTATCCTTTTTTCCTCATATCTCCTGTTTCTCCTTATATCTTCTCCCCGTTTTTCCACACATTTCTCGTTTTTCTCTCTCCTTATTTCCACTGTTTCTCATCATTTCTCTTCCTGTTTCACTATCATTTTCCTGTTTCTCATCATATCTACTCCTGTTACTACTCGTTTCTTGTTCTTTTTCCTCAGTCTTCTTTCTCCTAGTTTCTCCTCTTGTGTTTGTGTTTCTCATCTACCCGTGCCCCTATCTAGACCCCTCCAGGCAGTCGTATCTAAAATGCATTAGGTTCCCCTTTTGGATCCACCCGAGAGCCATCGACTTTTCTTCCCTAAAAACACCAGTTTTTTTACACACTGGTGGTTTTCATTTTACTCTTTAAGTCAGTGTTTTCGGTGCATGAAGCAGTGTTGTACTGTGTGTGCTACAGTGGGTCTTTTTATGAAGCACTGGATGGAAGGGATGAGTCATATAGGCAGAATGTGTGTTTGTATGGGTATGGGGATACGTTATGCTCTGTCTGTAAACTATGCTCTCAGAAATAATGTTCAACTTTTTGCTATCTATCTATCTATCTATCTATCTATCAATCTATCAATCTATATTTGTCGTTATATCTATCTGCCAATATACTGATTAGCTGTCCCTTATTCCATCCATCCATCCATCTATCCATCTATCTATCTATCTATCTATCTATCTATCCATCCATCCATCCATCCATCTATCTATCTATCTGTCTATCCATCCATCCATCCATCCACTTGGGTTCCTGCTTCCCTGAGTTCTGACCCAGGGGGCCCCACCATCGCCAGCCTCTATATGGGTAAATTAGCCCCCCATAGGGGGGCCTGCGGGTGAAACCCAGCTTTGGGAAGGGGCGGGATGGGATGGGGTTAGTCATGAGGTCTGACGTCACCCCATGCTCTGACAGAAGCCATCATGGTCTGCGCCAGATCTCCGAGCAGTGGGGGTGTGACAGTGATTCGTGTAAGTAAATAATATGGTTTTGTACTCCACATCCTTGAAGTGTGTCACTTCAGACTGCAGTGTCATTAGGCCCTTTAAAGAGCTCAGTGATCACAGACGGCAGACTCTTCGCAGACCCTTTGATAAAGCCCCCCAAATTCACTCTTGCACTTAACAAATAAAAAGCGTTAAATCAAAAAGATCTATTCATTTGGAGCATATAAAGGTGCCACTTGCAGAATACTTTTATATATTTATTTTTAGATAATTTGCCCTTTGAGATATTCTTGAACCATTAGTTGCAAGGCCCTTAACTAGTTAATCTAAATATTTTAATAGTTTGAATAGCTTGAATAATATATAATTATAATTTATAAGATTTCTCACATGCATTTGGAACCTAACATGGTTGACACAACAACTAGCTTGTTGCAGTGAGAGATATGTAACAAGTACAGTACTTCCTTCAAAGTTCTCAAAATCGTTTGGTCTTCAGATGGAAGCTT
>JAGFZM010000297.1:15606-26708 GCA_017657215.1 Limnothrissa miodon | reverse complement strand
TGTGTGTGTGTGAGTGTGTGCGCGTGTGTGCATGTATGTGTGTTTGTTTGTGTTTGTGTGTGTGTGTGCGTGTTTGTTTGTTTGTGTTTGTGTGTGTGTGTGTGTGTGTGTGTGTGTGTGTGTGTGTGTGTGTTTGCTAACCAGCTCACGTCACAAGGGCCCTCTCCTGCACAGGATAGTGATTAATGGCCGCTGGTCCTGGCTAAAGCACATGAGCCAAATGAAGTCCCTGTGACATGCCTGTTAATTAGAGGCAGGGGTGAGAGGTCGACTACAGAAGGCCTGACACTTCCTCTTTATCTCTCTCTCTTCTTCTTCTTCTTCTTCTCCTTCTTCTTCCTTCCATTTGTCTTCTCCTCCGTCTACAACTTTCCTGACTGTCCCTCAGTCCCTTTTATCACTATTTCAGTTCAAAGCCCAATGCAGTTTGTCATTATATTCTACATCTAGGCTAAGTGAAGAAGCATTATATAGAGGTAAACAAACAGTTCAATAAGCAAGGACATGTTCTCATTCAAAGCCCAGTGCATGTCCTCATTGTAATCCTACAGGTAGGCTAATGACGCTAACATTGTATACGGTTTAGCAGACATCTACATGTAAAACACAGAATGGTACAGAGTCATTTAGTCTTAAATAACGGTTTGAAATATCATAACAGACAAAGAAGCAGGACAGGAAGTTACTCCTGAAAGTGATTATGGTGTCAAAGCAATGCACTTTCACGGTGTCAAAGCGATCAAGGCCCAAAGCAATGCACTTTAACTCTTTATTGTTTTATTCTTGTTCACCTCTATCTGTCTACATTTGTTTGTTGTTTGCGCAAAGTTAAAAAGGCGCTTTTAAATTCCCTGCTACTGATGTTTAGTTCAGTCAGCAATCAAGGGACGAGTCAAAGCTGATTTAAAATGAAAGTAAAATGCTGTTTTTTATATGTTTTTGTTTGAGTCAAACAGGTGAATTGCTTTTTTGCCACAGAATTTAGTGTATAAGGAGGTGATTATAGGGTTTCAGGTCATGAAAGATGTTTTACAAGAGAGAATAGGGAAAAAAAGAAAGAAAAAAGATAGCAGATTCAGGTCAATGTGTGCCTGTGTGTGTGTGTGTGTGTGTGTGTGTGTGTACACTGTATGGGTGTAAATATTTCGTTGTCATAAGGGGAAAATGACAGGACAATGATGGAGACATTTTATTTGTTAAAAACATGACTGATTCTCCTTGTCACACTGTGTCTCTGTGACCTGTTGTTTTTGTTTTTGTTTTTGTTGTTGTTGGTTTGTTTCCTTACAGTAGATGATTTTAAATCTCTCTGCCACTGCCATTCCATTAGTTTCCACTGGAGTCCTAATCTGTCTAGTCTACTGATGTCACTGAGAAAGAAAGGAACTACCAGGGGGGACCTTTGTGTGTGTGTGTGTGTGTGTGTCTGTGCGGGTGTGCTTGTATGTGTGTGTGTATTTGTGTGTACAGTATGCGTAAAAAAACAGAGCCTACTTGAACATCTGTAATTTATGATGCCTTGTTATGATTACTGTGTGTGTGTGTGTGTGTGTATGGGCAAAAAAACAGAGCCTGTTATTAAAAATATGTGTGGCATATTTTCCAGTCAGGTTGTGTGTGATAGGCCATGTACATGTATGTTGCATATGCCTTACAGCCTGCGATCAACTGACCAAATGACCAAATGAAAGGGGCCAACGCTCCTCTCTCTCTCTCTCTCTCGACTCATCCCTTATCGTCTTGTGTCGTCTTGCCGGCCTCCTGTCCGCTTCACTCAAGAGGTCATTTGTAACTGTGTCGATCAGCGTATCCCTTTTCATGAGGTCTGGCATCACTCGCCGCCAGTGAGGCACCGCAACGACGTCAGCAGTCAGTGACTGTTAGCCATCGCCATGGCGATCATGCATGTCAGAGCAGCTCCTTGGGTGTGTTTGTGTTTGTCGCAGCGGTGCCACTGTGTAAAAGGTGCTTTAAGCCATGCACTGACCCCTCACTCTCACAAGGGTTGATGGGTAATTGCTGGGAGAGCTTTACAGTCTGCCTCAGCTGTGTGTGTGTGTGGAGGGTGTTTGGATTTTCTTTCGAAGATGAGGGGCCAAGAAGGATTGGTGTGTGTGTGTGTGTGTTTGTATGTATTTGTATGAGTGTGTGTGTGTATGTGTCCGTGTGGGGGGGGGGGGTGGGGGGGGGGGGGGTGGTGGAGGGGGTCGCAGTCAAGCTGAGCAGTCTAGTTCCTGCTGCGTAAAGTAACTTTCTAACGCTATTTTAAACAACAAGCAATTAGGAGTCTTGTGCTTGGAGTCACTTCACGCTTGAAAACTTAGAGTACCTATTAAAGCAAAAGTGTGTGTGTGTGTGTGTTTGTGTTTTAGTGTCGGGAATGGGTAATGGGTTTGGTATCATACACAGACTTGTTTTCTCTCTGTTTTCAACTTCTCTTTACGTTGTTTTTTGAAAAGGTCCTGGTCTGGCCCCTTTCTTTCTGGAATGTTCCGGCAAGCGTGTAACGTCGGGATGGGCTGTTGCATATTTAAATGCGACCATATCGGCTTAATTGTTTACTGGGCCTGACCCAGGAGTGCTGGCGTCAAAAGTTGGCCTTTCAAAGTGCCAGCCGCTGTTGTTGAGGAAGGTCCCTGCGGAGAACACCTCAGACTCTAGACCAACGTTCCTGCTGTCAGACTCAAATGCATGGGCAACAAGAGAAAGACAGATGGAGAATGGGATAGAGAGAAAGAGAGAGAGAGAGAGAGAGAGAGAGAGAGAGAGAGAGAGAAAGGGCAGAGTGACGGGCAAGAGTGGAATTTCTAAAGTCATCCAAAATATCCTTTATTCTGAAAATAAAAACATATGCATACGTAAACCCACTGTATTCAACATAATGTCATATACGTAGAATGGGTTTGAATTGAGAAAAAAGACAGAAGAGGAAGAGGAAGAAGAAGAAAAAAAGAAGTAAAAAAAGAAGTAAAAAGAAGTAAAAAAAAGAAGTAAAAAGACGACGAGAGGAACGGAAGGAAGAATGTCATGTCTGGGAGAGTGCTCGTTTGAACTATTTATGAGTTTTGATAGGATGTCTTTCTCCCACACACATATATTGAGACACTGAGCAATAGCTATTTGCTGTTTTAGGAAACTACTGCTGTGTTGGGATGGTTACAGTGAGCACAATCTGATATCACCAAGTAATTAATGTCAAGGATCCATGTAACCAATCAATTTGCAATCCCTTGTTAGTGGTGATGTCATTCATGTGCTGTTTTGTCCACCTAGAACACATGTGACAGTAAGAAATAGGTTTCCGTTCTGGTCTGGTATATCAGCGATTTACAATATCAATAAGAGTGTAGTCTTGGCAAAGTTTTGGCCAGGAATAGCTTACTAGTTTTTAGCTAGATTAGATCAATTTACAATTCTAACATCAGTGTTTAACAGGTAGCTACCTCAAGTCCTGTAAATTGTATTTTTCACACTTTCTTTTTTTATTTTGAATACAGTTCAGTTCATAGTCAGAAAATTACTCTTTTATAACTGATCGGTTGAAAGTCATCTTTGTGGTGCACTCTAGATGACATCACCCTCAAAACCTGTCAGTGATTGGTTGGTTCTCATTTGAATCCTGGACAAACAACTTCACACTTGCTCCTGGAACAATAATTACTCGGTTAAGCCACAGTCAACACACACACACACACACTCACACACACACACACACACACACTGGCATGCCAGGAAAAGTGACTAAGAAGGGATAACTCATGAGAGGACATGGGTACATACAATGACTCACGTAGCACAACACATACATGCGCATGCACACAACACACAACACACAACACACAATACACAAAGAGCTTCACCCAAATGGCACATGCACACACACACACACACACGCAAAGCTGCTCACAGGCACATACAGAAACAGTCTCTGTCACTTCTGGACATATAGTTCTCAGCCACTCATGATTGCACACGCACACACACACACACACATTAACACACACACACATTCGCTCTTACACACTCATAACCACACGCACAGCACATGGTGAAAGCATTGTCAACTCTGAGGACACCAGGGTCCACACACACACACACACACACACAGGAACACATGCTCAAGTGCACAGATGTACACACAAGAGTGCAGGGGTACTGTATATGTGTATACTCTGACACAGTGATACAACATGCATTATGCATCGGCCTTCATGTTGTAGTCCATATTTGATCTTTGTTTTGGCATTACAAACATTTGTTTGTAAGAACATGGCCTCACAAGGAATGATCTGAACACAGTGGACCCAGGATGGAGAGAGTGAGAAAGAGAGAGAGAGAGAGAGAGTGAGAGAGAGAGAAAGAGACAGAGAGAGAGAGAGAGAGAGTGTGTGTGTGTGTGAGAGAGAGAGAGAGTGAGAGAGAGAGAAAGAGACACAGAAAGAGAGAGAGGGAGAGATGAGAAAAACGAGAGAATAACTAGAATGGAGAGGAAGAAAGTGTTCAGACAAGAAGGTAATGTAAATATGTTTTTAAAAGAGGTGGAATGAAGTGATGAGAAGGGTTGTTTGAAAAGCAAGAAAGACAAATAGATTGATAAAGAAAATGGATATCAGAAGGGGATGTAAGAGGGAGCACTTGCGATAGAAAAGTGGGAGGAACAGATGCACAGAATAAAAGCTAGACTGAGAAGAGATGAGAATCTGGTGTGATCACACATAAGTGGAAGAGAGGGATGGAGAGAGGACAGGCCAATAGAACAGTGAGAGGAAGACAGGAGATGAGAAGAGAGAAAGAAATAAAACATTTTACTGTATTTATAAGGGCCTACATAAGGGTGACACAATCCTGTTAAACATGACATGATGCGTATTGTTAACATTAATGACACCTTATAACACCTTATAACATGTTTATAACTGTCATTGAGTGACATTCATTCCTTACTCATGGTTATAACATATTAATAACTGTCATTACATGTCATTCATTTTTTAGTGATGGCTGCATGTCTGCATTTCAAAAACTGTGGAGGGTAAAGAGATAGTAAAAAAAGCAGAGAGAGTGTAATGGATAGAGTGATGAAGGGATGGAGAGAGGGGGGTGGGTAATAGAATAATAGATAGAGGTAAAGCTTGGCTTGCTGTTGTCTTTGGTCTACGAGACACACTACAGTGGTCTGTGTTGCGTCCCGTCGTTAGGCTTGCCCAGCGGTTGCCTAATCAAACCAGCTGACGGACTGGCACTTTCCTTTCTGTCTGTCTGTGGCACTGCTGTATGCGAACAATAACATAATGCCATAGCAACACAGGGAACAATAACATAATGCTATAGCAACACAGTGAACGCCATGGCTGACACCAGGTCAGTGGAACTTGCTGGCAACAAGGTTGATTGAGTAGAAGTAGCCAGGTAGAACCCTGACCTATTTTAGGCTACAGTATTAAGACCATCTCTTCAGCTTCTCAGCATCAGACAAATAACATGTGTATATAAATAACAGAATTAATCATATAACATAATATAAATTCTTATCATTTCTGTTATTAAATAATATACATTCTTGTTTGGCCTTTCAAATGTTCTTTTAGAACCAGTGAAAAGGAAATGCACATTAAATGAATTCAAGAGATATTGGGAATAGAGAATGGCTTCAGACACAAAAGATAAGCGATTGTTTCTCTGTATCAGCGGATTTGTTTTTACTGTAGCGCACCTCCTCTGGCTTTGAAGATACACAGAGATGGGGGGATAGAGGAAGGGTGAATGAAGGAGAAGGATGGAGAGGAGAAAAGAGAGAGAGAGAGAAAGAGAGAGAGAGGGTTGAGTGCAATTATATACAGTCTATGGTTGAGTGGGTGAGTGTGAGTGAGTGAGTGAGTGATTGAGGGAGTTTGGAAGAGAGTGAATCAGTGTGTGTGAATGAGTGAGCGAGTCAGTCAGTTAATGGGTGAGAGAGTGAGTGTGTAAGTGACTGAGTGAGGGGAGAAGAGAGAAATAGAGAAGAGAGATAGGGGAGGGAGGGAGAAGAGGAAGAGTATAGACAGAAGAGAGAAACAGAGAGAGAACGAGAGGAGAGAGGGAAAGGAGAAGAGGAAGAGGAGAGAGACGGAGGAGAGGCTTGGCACTCATGTCCCTGCCTGGCTGCTTCAGGGAAAGTGTTGACGAGCAGAAGGAGGTCGCCAGCATCTCTCCTGACACACACACACACACACACAGCCAGAGATGAGGAAAGGGGCAAAGTGTGTGTGTATCTCCCCTGCCACACACTCACTCTCACACGGAAGGAAATGAAGAGAGGGGTGCTGACTGGGTGTGCCTGTGTGTGTGTGTGTGTGTGTATGATTTCATCCCCAACACCCCATTTCCAAAGCATAGAGACAGCACCATCCCACACACACACACACACACACACACACACACACAGCACCACTGTGTTGATGTGTATTTAAGACACATGGTTGAGATCGTTTACTCTCTCTCACGCCCATACACATTTTGACCATATAACGAAAGTGGAAGAATTCAGTAATGTGTATTAGGGGGTTAATGGTAATGTTAGTTGCTGTGGCAAGTTATTCAGCCTAGCCAGCTATCTTCTTTTCTTTCCATCTTTTCTTCTTTTCTCTTCTCTTCTCCTCTCTCCATCTTCTGCTCCTGTTAACCTCTCTTAAGTTTTTACCCTTCAGTATTTTCTCCTCATCTCGTCTGCTCTCCTCTCTTTTTCGTTTCCCTTCGCTTATCCGCATTTTTGTCTTTTCTTGCTCCATTCTTTTCTTCCCCTCTCCTTTCCTCTTCTGTCTTGCGGAGGCCTCCTTTCATCCTCCTCACATCAAAGGCGAGGTAAGGGTGCGCTTGTCAAAGCCTCTGTGTAGCGCTGCTTAGTCTTTGACACTAATGATGTTGTTTACCGCGCTCCCCTGCCCCCCAATCACCCCCCACACAGAACATACACACACGCACACACACACACACACACATCTCTGTAGGCAGGCAGACAGGTGACAGGTGTCTTGTGGGTGGAAGGGGGAAGAGGTTGGAAGGGATGCGTTTGGAGGTTGATCGCTCATGGTAACCAGGTGTCTACAACGTCACTGACACAAGTCAACCTCACACACTCACACACATACTGTACACACACGCACACACACACACACACACACTAGAGTGTGGATCGGGCAGAATTTTTCTGGCTGTGACCGACCCGCACCCGACACCGCAGTGATCGAATCTGACCTGAACCCGATTTGTGTCTGAATCCAACCGAGCCTGACACACTTAAAATCCATCGTATTTTCATTAATTTTGTGGTGGTCTCTTGTCTAAAATAATGTCATGAGAGTTGGATTCGACAGAATTATGCTGTGGTTGTCTTGTTTCAAGCTATTTTAGTTAAGTGAAAACGAGAGCAGGGATAGCACGAGAGGATTCTTATAAACTGAGCACTGTGACGCTCCCTCTAGTGGGTCTGTCTGCAGGCTGCCTAATAATGTTTTCTTGAGGGCGGGCTAACTGCATAGCTAATGTTTAATGTGACGTAGGCTTGTACGGCTTTTCCGATTCACTCGTTTTTCCCGGCTGTTTTCTATCATAGGCGAATACAGACTACAGGGGTAGGAAAGCATTTTGAAGTTAAGTACAACTTGGGCTGACCTATGGTAATGTAAAAAAATCAAGTATTAAACGGTTTGTTTTGGAAGGAGACCTTTAGTAGGCATTCTAATGACACGTTGATATTGCTTGAGTGGAAAGTCCGATTTTATTAATCAATTGACAAGCATTAGGAATCAGCACAGATAAGCGGAGCATGAGCCCACACACGGAGCAAGAAGTGCACGTTAAAACAAGAGGCCAGGCACAGTTATGTCGGCTAACCAAAAATTAAACGAACATATAACAAAATAGAAATAGAAGTAAATAACAAGAGCTTGTATGGGCCTATATCTGTAAATGAAATGGACACTTCAGGAGCGCTCCAAGTGCTGTAACAACACTGACTAGTTTACAGAAATAATTTCACAGAATCACTTTTACTATGAAACAAAGGAATTATTCACATAATCCGTTCAAAATGTAGGCTAATCCATGTTCTTGTGGAGAAAAATGATTGAATCGACCGTGGATGGCTTCAAGGCAGTCCTCCTCTGCTTGACTGTTCTGCCAGCAGCGCTGAAGTTGTGCTCACTGCTACTGCTGCACGTCTCACAACTGCACTCAGGGCTGCACGTGTTTCATTGCCACAGCGATAGAAAAATCTCGCGCACAGGAAGAAATATGTTACGCTGTTATTTATTTTTGAATCAGGATAATCTGTCACAAACCTATGACTAAAACGATCATCAAGTGTAATAAGTTATTTTTTCATTTTACATTTCATATGTCTGCTGATGTGTCTGCGTCTGACCCAAGCCCAAACATAAGTTGGGTTCGGACGGGTCCCGTCGGGTCCCGTCGGGCTTTGGTCGGGTTTCCATGCTCTAACACATACACACACATACACACACACACACACACACACACACACACTTCAAACTCCCCACTGGATCCCCTCACCTTTAGTCTGCACATCACTCACGTCCGCCGCCCTGACATCACCTTCCAATTACTGATTTTGTGAGAGAGCAAGAGAAGCAGAGTAGAGGAGGAGATGGATGGGAGAGAGAGAGAGGGAGAGAGGCAGAGAGAAAGAGAAAGGAAAAGAAAAGCTACAAAGAGCTGGAGTGATGGAAAAGCTTTGGCTGCTATGACCTCTTTTATTGAACTGTGTTTCAAGAACCTAAAAAGGTTACAACTTTAGCTACACCTAAACCATGGTTACAGACCTAACTACACCCAAACCATGCTTATAGACTCAGCTACACCCAAACCATGGTTATAGACTCAGCTACACCCAAACCATGGTTACAGACTCAGCTACACCCAAACCATGGTTACAGCTTCACCTACACCCAAACCATGATTACAGACTCAACTACACCCAAACCATGGCCAACTGTAGATTTAAACTGAGAGAGACATTTGATTATCTGACAGATCCAGTTTTGACTCTTGGTCATTACCTTAATTTCACAGGTATTAAATTTAAATTGACTTGAAAAGACGAGGAAGAGAGAGAGAGAGAGAGAGGAGGCAGAGAGAGGAGTTTTATGTTGTTTGATTCACTTTATTTTACAAGTTTTTGAGTCTAAGTATAAAATGTCGAGGCTTAGCGAGGACTAGAGGGACTTGTTTGGCACTAATGAATGGGTTATCACTTTAGGAAAGATGCAATCAGAAATGTGTTTGAAGTAACTACCTGCCTATTCACAGAGGTGGGAAGCAAGGGACAAAAAGAGCTGAACGGAGACAGAGCAAAAAAAGAGTGAGAGAGAGAGATGATTTTGAGTAATGTGAATAATCTTGCTGGCTCAAAATAGCACTCACGTTTCAATCAAGGCCAGCCTGCCTTTGAGCTATGAAGACCACTGTGGGAGGGAAGAGTGTGTGTGTGTATGTGTATGTGTATGTGTGTGTGTGTGTGTGTGTGTGTGTGTGTGTGTGAGTGTGTGTATGAAGGGAACATTCTTATGTGTGTGTTTGTGTACTGTATGTGAACATTTGTGTGTGTAAGAGAGAGTGTGTGTTTGATGTTGGTATCTTCAATGAATGCTGTCTGGGTGGTCCAAAGGTAATTAATGTGGTGTCTGTTTGATTAGAGAGACATTATCTGTAGCACTGGCTTGGGATCTGAATATGTGTATGTGTGTGTGTGTGTGTTCCAGAGACATGCTTTAGTATGGATCTTCTAAGGTGTTGCACAATTTTATACAAATTACAAAAAATAACACAATTACAAATGACCAATAACATCACAAAAGCACGACATCACTAAAACATACAGTAGTATATTATTTTAAGTATATTATACATTTAAAAAGATTACTATTTCAAGGAGAACGTGGAAGAAAGAAAAATGAAGTTTAAAAGACAGATACCTGATAGCTGATCGAATGAGTTAGAGAATAGAAGAGAAGAGCAAGAAATGATAAATTGAGAGAAAGACAAAAGAAATGGAGGGGCATTGTAAATCTGAGTAACATTAGCAATATAAATCAGAGGAGGAGGGGATGAATTGAATGAGGGAAAGAAACGGAGGGGATACGATGGTTGGAGGAGGAGGCAGTCGAATGACAGAAAGAGTGAGGGGGGAACAGGAAGTGATGCAGAAGAACAAAAGAGAAAGATGGAGGGAGAGAGCGACAGAGGAGAGAAAAGAGAAGTAGAGAAGAGAGAGAGAAGAGAAGTAGAGAAGAGAGAGAGAAGAGAAGTAGAGAAGAGAGAGAAAAGAGAAGAGATGGAGAGAGGCTTAACACTCTGCAGTGGTTGATTATATCAATTTTGAGTTAAATAATACAACCAGCACAATACAACCTTCCAGCCACGCAACACACACTGTTACAGTTTTATGACCAATGTACTAAATCAGATTACAATTTTCATATTTTAGAAAACATATTTCCATCCACCCCAGGCTCACACAGCAGCTCATACAACCCTCATATAGCTTTAAAACCCACAGTCTCTTCCATGTGGCCATTTTGTGCAAAACTCAAAAGTAAATTATTAAAAAGTTAATAAAAACACACTTAGCCTTGTTATGCCCCCCACAATAAGCTCAGAAATTGAAACCTCCCCCTAATTTTCCAGGCTGATGCTTGTGAGAATCCCAAATTGCTGAACCCCCAAATTCCACCCGGTGGCAGGTTGGCACCTTGCATGGCAGCCTTTGCCCTTGTGTGAATGCATGTGTGTGATTGGGTGAATGTGAGGCAAAACATTAGAAAAACACTATATACATTAAATGTAGTCTATATACTATTTGCCATCCTCACCTCCTCCAAGGCTTTCTCCAGCACTCTAAGAGGCTGAACACCCGTCTCCCTCTGAAGAGAGGCCTTTTGAAGCAACGTCACTTTGGAGGTAGACGGGCATTCGTTCTCGGTCAAATGGCGTTATGCAACCTACTGAATTTCAACGACTTTGACACGGCTCTTGGTCGAGGCGAACAAACATACTAGTAGTCTATATTATATTAGTGAAACACTTTATAGATTATGTTAAAGTGA
>JAGFZM010000296.1:0-23253 GCA_017657215.1 Limnothrissa miodon | reverse complement strand
ACACACACACACACACACACACACACACACAGACTAATATGCACCTGCAGTAACCATACAACACACACAGTCACACTCGCTTGCATATATACAAATACAAAGATAATACACACACAAATACAAAAACTAATACACATTCACACACACACATACACCATGTTCTGTGCTTTTTATTGGCCATGAAGTCTTTCCACTAAACTTCCCATCCCGATCTCTAGCAATGCCACACATTATACAAACAGTCATTATACAAACACACACACACTCACGCACACACACACACACACACACACACACACACACAATTTTCTTTCACAACCACACAATGTGTTTGTGTACTGCTGATAACACTATACACACTCATTATATCTATGAACGCATTCAGACACACACATGCCCACGCCCACACACACACACAAGCTGAACAATGTGTTTGTGTGCCGTTGATAAGTCCATACACAGTCTTTGCACTCACTCTCACTCTCTCTCTCTCTTTCTCAAACACACGCACATACACACACACACACACACAGGGCTAGATTCACACTTTCATTACTTTCATTACCACACAAGCTGTGCCGCTGATAAACAAGTGCAGACACAGCGAGAGACAGACACAGACGAACCCAGACAGACACACAGACTCACACACACACACACACACACACACACACACACACACACACAAGTGCCAGTCACAGACACAGACAGAGACGGAGAGAGCGAGAGGTGGTCTATCCGACTGGGCAGTCTCCGCGTCGTGTCAAGGAGGAGAGGAGGGGGTGTCAAGGGCTGGCAGAGCCAGGGAAGGAGAGAGGGTAAAGGTCAAAGGTGAAAGATCACAAGGTCATGGAGCCGAGCATTTTCGAGGGAGGTCAACTCTCCAGCAGATGCAGCCAGTGTCCCCAGGTCCACACAGAGACACCAGACAGGGAGGCCCGCGCAGCTTGTGCCAAACACCCCGACATGAAACCCGAGAAGTCTTGTAATGAAACGGCCCTGGGGGGGGGGGGTCGGTGGGGTTGGGGGTCGTCTGAGTCGTTCACGGTCCACTCTCACTGCTCTTGTAAAAGCCAAAAAGGAGACTGATTGCGTCCACTCAGAGTGCTTGCGCACTTCTGCAATTCCCTCTGTCTAAAATTAGATTCGCTCCCAGACTGGCATTGTTAACGTCTCTAATGAAACCGCACACAATGCGCTGACGCACAACGCAGTGCAGCTCCAGATGAAATAAACTAGAGTCAATGGATACCAGCAGCTCAAACCACGACTATGAACCACTGGGTTGTATTTAAGACCAACATATCAGATAGACATAAACAAAAAAAACACAAGAACAAAATTACTAGCAATCAATGTCTACTTATAGCCTTGTTTTCTGTAGCCATCGGGACATAACAGGCTCCAGATCAATTAAGTCGATCGGTAGAAGCTATGGTCAAATATACTGGAACATCACTGATGATAAATGGCATTTCACTAATGTCAGCTTTGACAGGCAGCTTATTTATGGGGAAATTTGCTCTCAAAGTTTAGTAATACTGACAGCCAAATAAAAAGCATCTCAACATTAAACTTGCTCATCAGCACAAATACACTCGAGCAATGGTGGTCGGCTGCCGAAGAAATTGGAAACTCATGTTAGGCAAAATACTCAGCATATTTCTATGGATAGATTACTCTCTTAATTGAATTAGTCAGTGATGGAAATGATTAAAATGTCTACGCAAATATTTGAGGTGTGTTTTGACATATTGCGCAGAGCCACATATATTCGTTGGGACATAAGCTAACAACAGTGACCCCCTCCTCCCCCCTCCCTAAAGCCACATCCCTTCCCCCATTTTTCAACCAAAATCCTTTTGTCCGGCGACATCAAACATAACACGTGGCACCAGGGCAAAACCCCACGCTCGGGGTAAGAGAATGAAGGCCACGCTGCTCTTTTCAAATCACCCAAAGGACTGCTTAAAGGGTCAGAGGGATGTCTCCGCTCTTACAATCCCACACACACACACACACACACACACACACACACACACACACGCACCAGCCTTGGCTATGGTCCGTACGGCAAGGGAGTTAGCAGCGCTTCTCCAGATTAAATGTTCTGTCAGCGTTTACCCCACTAACTTAATCCCCCCCCCAAGGCAAATCCCATGACAAAAAGAATGCTGGCTGAGAATGAGGTGCAATTCTGTGGTGCTTACTGCTAGCGCAGATGCTAAAAGAGGCAACAATTTGGCAAACAGAGCAGCTTAGTTTCAAACGCAATATCTCAGGTCTTTCCTCACCAGTCAACACACACACACAAACACACACACAGACACACACACACACACAGTCTATTCTTGACAAAAATTCCACAAATAAATATAAAACTCTCAAATCTTTGAGAAAAAAAAAAATCAAGCCTTTATGCTTTTTTAAAACATGATTTAGCTTCCAGATTATTTCAGAATCACTCCTGTCCATTCCGGTTTTCCACTCTGACTGGCATCCAGAAGTTTCTGTCAGAGGCGAATGTGGACTGATCTTGCTGCATGTGCGAGCCGCAGAATACATGTGTGGTGTATTGATTGGCTGGCGAGGTGTTGAGAGGAGGCTAATATCCTTCCTTTAGCACACGGGAGGCTCATGCCGTGGAAACATGCAGCAAATTGATCCAGTCTGCTAAATAAAATATATACCACTTAAGCCCCAGGAAATAATGATCAGTTGAAGGGCAGGGAAAAATGGTGGAATGCAGTTGTGTGTGTGTGTGTGTGTGTTGCATGTGATCTCTCCTTAACAGTGCGATAAACCAAGATCACTAGCAATGCTAAAAGACGTTTTTTACTTCACACTTCTTCAAGGTCGTTCACTCTTTTTTTCATAAAAAAAAAATCTATAAAAGATGGCACATGACAAGAATATAGACAAAATATATAGAAAATATCCATACACGGGCCTGCAAGAGAGAATATATCCACACACGGGCCTGCAAGAGGGAATATATCCACACACGGGCCTGCAAGAGGGAATATATCCACACACGGGCCTGCAAGAGGCCCTACATTTTTACACAACAGGTAACCTTTTCTTGCTATTTCAGATACAAGGCCTATTTAATCCTGTGCATTAACAGTGACGGCATTATAACTACAGTGTTTGCTGGCAATAAACTGAGCAAATACGGGATGATTCAGCAGTGCAAACAGACCATGTAATGAAGACTCGATAGCTGTGATTAGGTCTCCTTCAGTGGCTGAGGCTCAGGTAAGTATGTTTGTGTGGAAACAATATGGAGCTGAGCTTTTTATGCAGTGGGTGAATGAAAAAGAAAAGAAAAGAAAGAATGAAAGAAAGAGAGAAGGAAAAAAACAAGCACCTACTCTGCTCTGTGTCGTCCGTGATGCACTCCCGAATGGACTCCTTGAGGCCCAGGCTGGCGGCTGAGGGCAGGGGGCCGAGGACGGACCTGAGGGGGACGTGGCTGGTGTCCGGGGTTCCTTCTCCGCCATTGTCGTTTCCACCCCCACTTCCCTCCTCCGGCCCCATGTTCGGGGAACCCTGAGGGGCCTTTAGTTCGGGCAGCACCTGGCTGATGATCTCTTCGCCCAAGTGCTCGGCTGCGGCCTCCAGCTCCTCATCCTCCTCATCCTCCTCGCCTCCCACCAGACTCAGCGATATAGAGAGCTGGTCGCTCTCAGGGTCCGCACACGAGGCAGCTTTAAGCAAGAGAAGAGATGTTGATGCTTCAGAACAGAGAACTCTCTAGCTCTGTAGTTATGTGCAACAGTGTTGGTGAGGTGCAGGACTATAGTGTCATAAAATAAATGTAGCCACAGCATATTTGTTTGAGCACAAACAAGTTTTAGCTTTTTTTTCTTCCCAGGAGGAAGTAAACAAGACAAATGCGTTGTTCACTAAGACCAACAGATATTGACATGTTTGTATTTAGCAATTAACGTGACATTTATATTAATCATGAGTCTTGATCAGTAACAGTTGCAAATAACAAGACTTAACACTGGAAATTTGTATGTCATTAGCAGATGGATGTAGTTGTGTAGAACACCTAGCCTAACGCAGTTAAGCCCATTTTTAAAGTGCTTTTAGAATGCACAACTACAGGTGACTACAGGTGTTACGTACTGACAGAGACAAGTGTAAACTTGGTATCACCTGAAAGGAGAAATGTCAAGGCTAATCCTGACAAGGTGTACTGGGGTATCATATCATCATGCCTGTTCAAATACATTGCCACTGTCTTGTCTCGGCCTGGTTCTTTTTTTTGTCAAATGCTCGATATCAAGTTTGCTAGGGCATGCCTCTTGTAAGTTCGAAACCATGAGTGTTAATAATTCTTTGTGTCACCATCATGATTGGAAGCGGAAGTGTTCACTTAAGAGGAGAGGCACTCATGCTAACTGCTAACTCCATCCCACCACACACACCAGCAGAAGTGCTGCTCTGACAACACAGGCTCCTATTTAAAACTAAATCTCCTGGCTCCTGACAGTGCCAAGGGGGTACCATCACCGACGGAGTAAACAATAATTATTATCACGACAACTGCCGTTTCCATAGCTACAAGCGCCTTTCATCACATCATGATTACGGCTGCGTGCGGAGACTGAAGTGCTTAACGAGGCGCTGGAGTCGGATTACCGCGGCGGCGTAAATTGGCCCATCTCGTCCCCAATATGATGAACTAATTCAATCAAGCACTAATGGTGATGCACAGAGCAGCCTTGTGAGCAAATCGGCCCATGAAAGGAGTACGGCGAACAGACAAGGTGAACATGACTGGGATAAAAAAGAAAAACATGTGTAAATGAAGGAGGTTAACAACGTTAAAAAACGTCTACAATGAGAAAACGCTTAATTTGTGTCAGAATTACTATTTCAATTTAAAGTGATAAGAACAGAGGGTCGTGCACCCTTCCATGCACTTAGGCAGACAATGACTAATACAAGTGGATGTGCTTATGCACACACAATGAACCACATTGACACACATAAACACATGCATTTACAAACAAGTACATAAACACAGAATTGAGTAGAGATCAGCATATACACAGACACATGCACACAAGCAAAAACATTATGAACATTAAACAGAGATGTCATCTGAAACAGTATATGTACACAAAGACACATGCACACAAACAAACACATTATGGACATTAAACAAAGATATTAACTGTGCAAATACACACAGACACACAGACACTTAGTGTACACACAAACACAAACACACACATGAAGCCAGATTTCTATGCAGTACCTTCCTTGGCGTACGCAGCGTAAATCCCTCGAGGCTTGGGCCTGCTGTTCTCCAGCTCTGTCTCGATCTCGTCACGGTACGAGCTGATCTCCCCTGCGTGGGCCAGAGAAAGACATTATGCCCAAGCTCCGGGGCGAAAACATGCACACTCACGACACGGCTGTGTGACTCACAAACGGATCAACAACAAAAAAAAACCACACCGTGGCCGCCTGGCTGTTCAGCTGGGACTGCGAGAGCCACGTGTGAGTGGTATCGCTTCGAGTCAAGTTTAAAAAAACAAAACAAAACAAAAAAAAACGACAAAACGGGCAGTTGGCTATTTGCCTGACGTCTCGCAAACCCTGGCTGAATAAAAAAAAAACCTGGACTACCTGGAGGAGTTAACACAGCCTGACGTGTGTCGGCATTAGCATGCAGCAGAACATACTGACCTTGATACTCGTCGAGTTTCTTCGCCAGCTCCTGTTCCAGCTGCAACAGAAGGATGGGAAATTCATGAGACTATGACTAAGGCAGGAACATGCCAACAATAGATCTAATTGTCCGCGCGATATATTCGAGGAGGCATTGCACCACAATAAAACATGCGTCCATTATTCCACGAGGCCTACGTGACTTTGTGAGTCAGTTAACTCTGGATGAGTCCTACCTCTTATGTCTTTTTTTGGCCATTAAAGTTACTCAGTGCTCAGTGTTCTCCAAAGCTCCATCTAGATGCAAATATATATCCGTTCGTTCATTATGCTAATCGGAATGATCCCGGTTATTCGCTTTACTTTTTATCTTCTCAAAAAGGCAACGCTCTTGTGGTTGACCAAGGTCAACACCCCTACTCTGCATAAAATATTGAGCTAAATATACATGAAGACACACATGGATTTTTTAATGGATGGATGGATGGGATGGATGGAAGCTTATGGAGCGTAGGTAGACAAACCTGCTGTAGTCGGATCTTTTTCTGGCCGGCTGTGAAGGACGGTGGGTCGCACTCCTGCTCCAGGTCCACCCGCATAAACTCATCGATGGTCAGCTGGCTTGTGGGGGTGTCCTCAAACTCTGTTAGTCTGTGGGGCAAAGGAGCACGAGCAATGGCAGTGTAAGGGGGCTTGTACTCCATGTCCAGGGGCAAGGCTATGTGCAAACTTTAAATACACTGATAACAGGAGAAGTTTGGTGTGAATTCATAGCCCTGTTGTTCCAGGTCACCAAGTACTGTCAGTAGGGAAAAGAACAAAAACAACTGGTAACGCCAACTTACACATAAGGAATAGGGCACAGTAACTTACTTTCAGTTTCATTTCGCTATGCCCTGTTCATTTAAAGGGATAGTTTGGTTTTTAACACATTGAGCCCCTTTCACAGGTTGTCTAAAATGAAATAAAGTGGTTGACACCAAAATCTTGATGATTGCTCCTGTCTCGGCTATTTGGGAAATATAGAATCGCCTCTGCCTGCCTTTAAAATGGCTAGCAATGGGCATGTGTTGTTTCTATCCTTAAAACACTGGTTTTAAAAAAGTGCTTGGAGTGATTAGTGGCGTTTGCTGATGTTCCAACCCAAGTATCGTAGCAAAATACAGTTTCTGTCATGTTTTATTTGCCATTTAGTAAGTCCCATAGGGATCT
This sequence comes from Limnothrissa miodon, assembly GCA_017657215.1. NCBI lineage: Eukaryota > Metazoa > Chordata > Actinopteri > Clupeiformes > Clupeidae > Limnothrissa > Limnothrissa miodon. The sequence goes on along the minus strand of JAGFZM010000296.1, from coordinate 16,350 downwards.
ATTTGCTCCTTCATATAAACAAAGTGCCAAATAAAACATGACGGAAGCTTTATTTCGCTACGATACATGTTTTGGAACATCATTGAGCACCACTAACCACTTTTTAAAAAAACAGTGTTTTAAGGATAGAAACAACACATGCCCAATGCTAGCCATTTTGAAGGCAGCCAGAGGCGATTCTACATTTCCCAAATAGCCGAGACAGAAGCAATCGTCAATATTTCAATGTGAACCACTTTATTGCATTTTAGACAACCACTGAAAGGGGCTTAATGTGTTAAAAAACCGAACTATCCCTTTAACATTTAACAAATTATCAGCTCGTTACTTGGTCTATGTTGCCTCAAGTTTTCTGGGGTTTTTTTTCTACAGACAATGTTCGGTGACCTATGATGAACACATTTACCTCAAACTCCTCCTTTACTTCGAAATTTTTCACATTGAACACATTGTGCCTGTATGTGAAGGGTTTCAGTATGCTAGCTAATCTTGTGATGAGCACAGGCAATGTTAAAAACTGCCACATAAAACAGCAGTACACTGGTACCTCATTTTCTGATACTAAAACAGAAAAAAGTTATCTGCAGTATTTGCAGTGGTTCCTAAGTATGGGAATTGTATAAAGAGTATTTAAAGAGAAGCCAGCAGGTTTCTGGACCCTGGTTCCCAGCATGCACCTCTTCCTCAGCGTGGCCTCGCACACCTTCACCACGGAGATGACCTCTTTCACCGTGCGCCTGAAATCATGCATGCGGGCAGCAACCAGCAGGGCTAGGAGGAGAGAGAGAAGGTAGAAACAAATAGGAAAAAGAAAAGAAGAAAGAAAAAATGAGAGAGAGAGAGAGAGAGAGAGAGAGAGAGAGAGAGAGAAAGGGAGGAGAAAGTAGAGACTGTTAATTGTGTCGTGTCAAAGCTCTCCAGTAACTGCAGGTAAAAGGTTCATGGTGTAAGGGTTTCAAGCATTTTTGCTACAACCACATGACGTGTGTTTATCTATGCTGCTTCTTCTGCATTTAGGTGGCTGTGTGCGTCTGTCTGTACAGGCATAAACACACAAACACACACACGCCCGCACACACACAAAAGTAAGAACATTTTTAAACAAAAACACAATTTCAATCAATAGATGCCTTATGTAAGCAGTTGAGGGCTTATGCGGATTCAGAAAACCCAATCCTCCTGGTTCTAACCCAGCTTTTGCCATCAAAATTCCCAGCAGCACTTCAAGGAGAACAAAAAGGAAACACCTAAATGATGCAGAGACCAGGAGACGTTTACGGCGTCTTATTTGCCCCCGTAGAAACGATCAAATTCTGCACAGACGGGCCATATCTAAACTCACCAACCACACATACCCCCCTCGCCTCAATACTCCACTCCCGGATCCCGTGAATGATTAATGATGAATTATTAATTATTCAGATATTGCAGCAGAGGATATTAAAGAGGAAAGAAAGTAAGGCAGTGGTGTGTGTATGTGTGTGTGTTTTCCAGCAGAAAGTTTGTTTAGCTGCATGAGGAGTCTTTGCTGTCGGCATTGAGCGGAGCCTGAGCGGTCTAGTTTAGGGCAAAGGCGGACGGGCTGGGAAACCAACCTTGGATGATGCATGGTCTCATTACAGGCTTGTTATGCAAAAGGCTCCTTTCCCATTCCCCATGCCTACAATATCAAGAGGCATTATATAATACAAAGGCCTAGGCAGAGAGATACAAAATGCCACTTACTTCTTGAAAACTCAAAGTACTTCTAAAGCAAAGATGGGACTGGGTCTCACTTACACAATAGCAAGGTCTGACTGCAAGTCTACCTGACACTAATCATGTTGATTTAACACAGTGGTCAAACAGTTACACAGAAATCACTGATAAGCCACGTTACATGTGATGTGTGTCACTGGCCCAAATCTAAGTGGTGGTGTGCGCAGCTTGGTCCATCAGCAGAGCTTCGCTGGTTCAGTTGTGGCTGGTTTAACATGTTGAATATTGTCGGTTGGTGCCACGATCAGATCTGTAGTCAGGCGATAGGGCTCCACCACAGATGACTGTCTTGAACTTGAAATGACCACAAACTCATGTAGGTGGCTACAAAAGTTGTAGATGTTTTCCCTCTCACAGAGCAAGAATATGCAGCTTTCTGAAAGCTTGCTACATTTAATCAGCCACGTGTTTTGGGATGCCTTATTCCGACGCATGTAATGCAATTTTACCTGCATATTTATAGCCCACCCCCTGCTGCGGACACTCACACACAGACCAATAGCATCATCCATTACAATCTGAATGTACACAATGTAAATTGGCAACAAAGAGGACATCACATTAGTGTACACACTATTAGAGTGTTGGAGGTTTTTCCTGTATACATAGTAATCAAACTAAACAAGATAACAGTAACACAATAATAAACCGCATTATATTGTTATTGTTATTAGCTATGTTTGTATGATACATTTTAATGAAATCTTGTGTGTTTATATAAGATAAACTGAGACATATTACTGGTCTTTTCATGTGTAGTGCATCTGATGCAAGTACGATGAGTCATTTGGCTGCACAAACACACACACACACACACGTATAAACACACACACACACATACGCACGCACGCACACACAACACAGGTGAGAAAGTTACCAGGGATACACACCTGCGCCACACAACCCGGACGGCCTGCGTCCGGTGTGCATCCAGTCCCGCTTCATCCGCTGGAGTAACCGCAACGCCGTCATGGAAACCTCGTGCGTCTTCTCGCCAAACTCCAACATGTGGGCGAAGCGGGGGATATACAGACAGGGGTCTGTACAGGAAGCACGGGAGGAAGGGGTGAAAAAACATAAACAAGGATTTGACATTGACATGTGAAAACACACACCCACACACACACAGGTGAGACTTCTCACGGTGCGCCATCTGAGCTCCTTTTGAGAAGCTTGAGGAGGTTTTAGAGGCATTTGAAGTTCAATTATCTGTGTGATGTTAATTCAAACTAGCCTTTGGGGACACAACGTACATTAAGAAATTAAGTTGTCAACTGTGACAACAACAAGTTTTAGCCGCTTAGCTCCATAGACCACAATTCATTTTCACTTGCTCAACAGAAAAACTAGCGGAATTTGAACAGATTGCAGGCAAGTTAATAGAGAGTGGACCGGCTCCCTGTAAACGGGCACTGGTGAGAGTGTGTGTCTGTGTGTGTGTTTGAGAGAGAGAGAGAGAGAGAGAGAGAGAGAGAGAGTATGTTTGTGTGCCCATCCAAAAGCTATTGGCAAGAATTGGGCTTAACGACTTAACTGGAGCATCCAGGTGATTCAAGTAAAAATGCATGGTGTGAGAGAGAGAGTTTGAGTGTGTCAGTGTGTGTGTTAGAGTGCCTGTGTGGAAGTGTGTCAGTGTGGTTCTGTACCAGCGTGTGTGTGAATGTTAGTGTACCTATGTGTGTGTGTGTGTGAGAGAGAGAGAGAGTGAGAGAGTGTGTGTCTGTGTGCTACTAGTAGTCTTCCAATACCAAACTGTTCCCATATTATGGCACACTCATTGACTCACTGTCTCATTGACACTATCAGAGATTGAATGATTGGCCAGTGTGCACACAGTTTTAGAGTATGAAAGCGTAAGAGAAAGGCCACAACTCCAGTGGATGTTTGGTTTAATTAGCTGTGTCCTTTTTCGCCGCCACCCAGTGAGAAGGTACAGTCAGTCCCTGCCTTCCTCGCAAGGGAAGAATCTGGAGCAGCGTTTCTCTGTGGGGATGGGCAGACGGAACAGACACGCAGCATGGGTGCCCGGTCCAGCATGGGTGCCCGGTCCAAATCCATTCCCTCCCTCCCTGTCATGGCCACCTACTTCCGAGTCCCAGGAAGAAAAAAAAAAAAACTCTGCATGTGCAAGTTCTCTGCCCCACTAAAAAATTAAACTGAACATTATGCAACCCTGGACAACTGAGCGGGAAAATGAGTTCAGCACAAATAAATGGAATGAGTAAGTGAATAAGTAAATAATCAGAATCCAATGTGACACTCCTATTCAAAGAGAAGGCAGGACAAAACCCACCTGGGTTTCAATGATATGTCAAGTGTATCATAAGAAAAGGGGGAAGGGGAGGGGGGGACTCCATATACTCTTTTCATGCCATTCAGTGCAGAGCTGACACTGAGTGACCAAAATCATTCATTGCTGTTGAGAGGCACATGACCACCCCCCCCCCCCTCCCCCCTCCGCACAAACACACACACACACACACACACACACACACACACCGTATCTATGGAAACCGTGAGAAAGAATGCAAGATTCCAAGCTCTTTTAAGGAAACTGAATTTCCACATGTGACAATTTTCTGAGATGCTCGGGCGCCATACCCACTCAAAATAGAAATTGATTTCTGAGTCGCTGATTCACTCTAGCCATGGCGATTATCAGATTTTTATGTGTGTGCCAGTGTGTGCGTGTGCCTGTTTGCCAGTGTATATGAGAGTGTGAGTATATCTGTGTGTGTGTATGTGTGTGTGGCTGTCAAAGTTTGATAAAAAAAGTTGATGAGAGTCAGGGAGAAAGAGAGAGCAAGTTTCCAACAATCACGGCCCACTGCGATTTTCTCAAGCTGCTGCAGTGCCAACCGACCATCCAGGTGCCGACAGGATCACATTACAACAATCATACAACGGAGCAAGGTCACACAACCATCACACAACCTTAGCTTACACACACACACACACACACACAAACACACACACACACACACACACACACACAGAGAGAGAGCAGTGTTCAAGGAAGCAACATAGTTTAAGACTAGATCACACATTTCACCCAGAATGACATTGGCCATTTCTCAATAGAAGTTGGCGAATGAATGCGGTCTATTGTGCTCCAAAAGAAGCGCCAACATTCAAAAGTGTTTCCTTTCTTTTTTGTTAGTCCTTGCAACAGGATGCTCAGATAAGGTCAGTGCAGCCTGTGCAATAAAAGGTAACAGCTCTGAAAGAGATGTGGATAGTGCAACTGAACCTAAGCAAAAACACAAGCATGGTGTTACATTAAACCAGCTGCATTTGGTAGGTTTGATTGGTGATGATAGATGTGCAATGTTTAGGGGCAGCCATGGCCAACTGGTTAGGGCTTCAACCTTGAAAGCAAGGGGTTCACACTTTGATCCCTGGCCAGCAGACCATGGCTGAAGCGCCCTTGAGCAAGGCACCTAAACCTTCACTTCTCTGCAGGTGCCTTTGTAGTAGGCAGCCCCACTGAGCTAACAGTGCGCTTTACCACACTGTGTGATGTGTGTATTTTATTAATTCACGATTGAAGTAGATTGGCTTATATTTGTAGTTATATTTTGAATTATATTTATAGATATATTTAGAGTTTTATCTATTTATTTATGTATTTATTTATTGTTGGTTTGTTTTGTGAAGTGGGTTTTACTGCACCATTCATATTACATAATACATACATCTCAATCTAAAGCCACGACATTAGTTAAAAAATGTGACATAAATAACTCGCGAACTAAACTTTCCTCCTCATTCTGAAAGGTAGAGTTGGCCACTAATATCAAATGCGGTGACGAATAAGCTGCTTAATGCGAGTCGCCCGTCCCTAAACCTTCCCCAATGATCCATTTTGTTACGCCGGGGCCCTCTATTGGAAAACCGGGAAACCGGTCTTGTAACAGGACACAACAAGCCCAACCCCCTCCCTCTCATACCAGTCTCCGGATTTAACATGGCTCCTGGCTGCGATCGAGCGTCCAGAAATCAAACCTGAATGTTTCTTACAGGCAAATAGGCCTTCGTCATCACCAAAAGGTAACGATTTTAGCGCTATTTCATCTTGCCTTTCCCGTCACTTTCAAATTATCTTTAATCCAGAGCAATGGATGATGTTACTTCGACTATTTCTTATGTTGGTTCGGTGAGGAAGTCGTTCGCAGAGCCGATCAGCACGCTTAGTAGGCTACTTTATCTTCTTTAAACGCACAGATTTTGCAAAGACAAGGGTGCCATAGATTTTTTTCGATACATATTTTGGTGCTTCAGTATATAGTTCGCGGTGTGCATGATGAGGTTTACTTAAAAGGGACTTGTTTCAATGGTCGTGCGAAGCTTGCACTTCGTTGCAGATGTTTATATCTACCCCAATGAACAGATTTAAATCGAAGTCGAATGGCGAGACCTTTCCGCAGCCAGCAAATCAATTAATTGTAGATGTTAAACTCTACCATAGTAATGTGGAAGAAGTCGTGTATTCTGAACTGTCCTGTCGTAAAACCCGGACATTAGAAATGGTCGGATTTAAGTCAGAAACAATGGTCCCTGACGAAAACTAACTTCGTGAAATATCCTATGGCGCTTCGGCAAACTAGACAGCTTACATTTCCGCCGATAATCATAATGGCAGTCAGCTGTATATAAAACTATCGTTATGGTGAGTTTCATGGAAAAGGTTTAGATGTAACATTTTTCTAGTTTATTTTCAACGACTCTGTGGAGGTGGTGACGTGAACGTTTCTTGTCAACAATACAGCAAGGGTTAAACCGCTGCCTGAGTCAGTCCGGTTGAATATTATGGTGAGGGAGGGCAGGGAGCTCGGATGTGGGAGGCGCCTCAGGGTAACTGACGTGAAAGGCATCTGTGTATCTGATTAGTCAACACAGGATAGGGCGTCCGCTTACTATACACAAAACCGACGCATCAGTAAATTGATACGAAACACACCGGACTGGTTGAATGAGAACGGACCATGTATGCACATCATGTCGGGAGAAGTGTGATTTACGCACGGACATCTTCGGTTTATTCTTATTTTATTGCGACAGCTCGGAACGAGCAATTCTAATCGGTAATCAATGTTTCGCTTTGGGAATTAAAGGGATGTTCTGTTGAAAACGGGTGCACTTACTGGGGATGAGGGACCTCAGAGAAACTCGGATCCCCATCCAGGAAGGACGCTCTAAAAACGGAAACACACCAATGGTTTTGGAATAATTCTGCGCGCATAGAATAATGATTCGTACGTTTGTCTGGCATTATTAGATGCTTTTGGAATGGTTGACGGTATAACATCCTTACCAATGCGGGGAAGAGCAGTTGTTGTGTTTGAATATTTAGGAGAGGATTTAACATCAAGTTAAAAAAAAATCCTACATCAGCCACTCCGTTTGAACTTCTGGATATTTGCTGATGCCAGCATCTCCCGATTGCCTGTATGGCCGGATCATGAAGTTTCTGACGTTTTTCCTTTTGCTTCCAGAGACCTTAAAAAGGACTAGAAAGAGTGGCAAACAATCTGGAAAACTGCCAGTATGCTATGAGATCGTGACTTTGTCCTTGAAGAAGAAGATGGCTGCAGAACTGTATCCTGCAAGCATAAACACCAACCTTCCGAACAGTAACGGCACCGCAGTGACTGCAGCCAGTAAAAAGACTATCGTTCAAGTGACCGAGACCGTAACCACACCGACTACCACTACCACCCAACAGAATATCAATAACAACAACGTCGAGACCGCCAGCTGGCAATCAACTCATCCGACATTACGAGAAAGGTAAATAGTGTATTTATCTCTAAAATTCCGTCGGAAAAAAAGACTTTAAAACAAAGAGGCTCAGTTTATTTTTAATTCCATTTGCATTTTCAGGAATGCTTTGATGTTCAACAACGAACTCATGGCAGATGTTCATTTTATTGTTGGTCCTCCCGGTGAATCCCAGCGAGTTCCAGCTCACAAGGTGAGAGCGCATCCTGTTCGTTTTCCTGACGCTTCCCCGCTGCGCCCCTGTGTTGCATGTGGAAAACAAACCTCTTGCAGCTTGCCTCACTCTCGCTTCCTCTTGTCATTTCAGTATGTTTTGGCGGTGGGCAGCTCCGTTTTCGGTGCCATGTTCTATGGTGATCTGGCAGAGGGGGAATCCGAAATCCATATTCCAGATGTGGAACCTGCTGCTTTTTTAATTCTATTAAAGTACGTCACTCATCTCTTCTTGGTACAGATAGAAGCACCGTTCATTGATTTACTTGATTTTAGCCACACAAACATACTGGTCTGTGTTAATTTTAATGAGTTCTCTTGACTGTATTTTGACATTTAACGTGTATCCATGAGAAATGTAACTGGCATGTCTTCTGTAGGTATATGTACAGTGATGAGATTGAATTGGAAGCGGACACGGTGCTGGCCACTCTGTACGCTGCCAAAAAGTATATAGTGCCTGCGCTCGCCAAGGCTTGCGTCACCTTCTTGGAGACAAGCTTGGAGGCCAAGAATGCCTGCGTGCTGCTGTCCCAGAGCCGTCTGTTCGAGGAGCCCGAGCTGACTCAGCGCTGCTGGGAGGTTATCGACGCCCAGGCCGAGCTAGCACTTCGCTCAGAGGGCTTCTGCGAGATCGATCTGCAGACGCTGGAGATCATCCTCCGTCGCGAGACGCTCAACACTCGCGAGGCCGTGGTCTTCCAGGCCGTGCTGGAGTGGGCCGTGGCCGAGTGCAAGCGCCAAGGCCTGGGCCCGACGGCGCGCAACAAGCGTGCAGTGCTGGGCAAGGCGCTGTACCTGGTGCGTGTGCCCACCATGACACTGGAGGAGTTTGCGGACGGCGTGGCCCAGTCGGATGTGCTGATGCTGGAGGAGACACACAACATCTTCCTGTGGTACACGGCGGCCAACAAACCCAAGTTGGAGTTCCCGCTGACACAGCGCAAGGGCCTGACGCCGCAGCGGTGTCACCGCTTCCAGTCGTCGGCCTACCGGAGCAACCAGTGGCGCTACCGGGGCCGCTGCGATAGCATCCAGTTCGCCGTGGACAAGCGCATCTTCATCGCCGGCCTGGGCCTGTACGGTTCAAGCGGCGGCAAGGCCGAGTACAGCGTCAAGATCGAACTCAAACGCCAGGGCGTGATCCTGGCGCAAAACCTGACCAAGTTCGTGTCGGACGGCTCCAGCAGCACGTTTTCCGTGTGGTTCGAGCACCCGGTTCAGGTGGAGCAGGATGCCTTCTACACGGTGAGCGCCGTGCTGGACGGCAACGAGCTCAGCTACTTTGGACAGGAGGGCATGACCGAAGTGCAATGTGGCAAAGTGACTTTCCAGTTCCAGTGCTCCTCGGACAGTACCAATGGGACTGGGGTGCAGGGGGGGCAGATTCCAGAGCTGGTCTTCTACGCATGAGTGGTGTACAGGGTTGTGGTTTCGGAACTCATCCGTTTCACTCAAACAAGTGCATTCCACCCCTGAAAATGTGTTGTTTTTGGGGGGAAAGTATACCGGAGTTGGGGTGCATAATGTTGGGGACCTGCGAGGGTTCATTGCCTTCTTATACAATGTAGCCATGGAAGACCTTTTCCAGGAAGTTGTTTAGTCTGTTGAAAGACTGTTGTCTTGACGATTTTTTGAGTAAAGGAGTGTGCTTCAGCTTTATTTATTTTAAAAAAGTATATATTTGTCTTAATTATTGATGCTGCATCATGCAGACTTTATATAAATATAAATATAAGAGTGTGTGTATATATACACACATACATGATTAGATGTAATGCACTTCTAGTGGACGATGACCACTAGCGTGTTGTGTTTTGTACATAAGTCAAAGCTAACTTGTTTACAGCTTGAGGCTGACTGACAATTGAAATGTCTTGTATTAGTGCGCAGCTTCAAAAACTGCAAATCATAAAAGTTTTTTTGTGACTCAATGAGTTATATTGTGAATGGTTATTTCCTGACACACAGTAGCTTTACATAACAATAATGAGACAGTATCAATCACTGAAAAATGCATATTCAACCAATTCTGTGTTGGAATGAAAAAAATTCACTGATATAGTGTACTTCATAATGGCTATTTTGAGTCTAATCCTGTCATAACAGTGTCCTAGTGTTTTATCCATGGCTCTTACTGTCTACTGTTCCTTCCTCATAACTTTGGTTTAATGCCTCCAAACATGGCAGACCTAGCATGACCGAGTTTGATTTGTAAACTTCATTCAAAAGTCCTCCTCCTGCCAATTACGACATGGGAAAACTTGGTGCTACAAGCGGCCGTCGGTGTCACCAGGTGGTCTAGCTCAGCTGAGACGAGAAGGCAGATGATCGCTTGAATTCAAGAGCGAAGGCAGAGGCGCCTCTCTCTATTGCTTGGCTCGGCTGTTGCCTTCTGATGTTTGATTCCTTGGCCAGCACAAAGCACCTGCCGCCCGGTGACATGACAGATTTCTCTCCTTGCTGCCAGAAAGGCAGGCGGAGAAAGGAAAACCACTGCAGAAGAGATCCTGTTTGCCTCAATCCCTCAGAGGGATTACCAACCTCAGATCATATCACCCAAGGGCTGTGTGAGTTTGTGTGTGTGCATAAGGAGGAATCACTGCCTTGCCTACTACACCAAATATCCAGTGTATATGACAATATATGCAGTTATTTAGCCTTACAGCGTGTGTGTGTGTCTGTGCGCTTAGGAAACACTGCTTTGAAAACACTTCAACACATGCACATTTGTAATCGCATCATTTTTATGGTTGTGTGTGTGTGCACAGGTATAGACATGTGAATCCATTGTCTAGTGATGGATGTAGAAAACACTCCCTATATGTCCAACATTAGAGTGTGTATGCCGGGAGTCGGGTTAGCTAAATTGCCTAAATGACTGGGTTGGGCACTGTTAGGCACACAGCATTTAGCTGTTGCTGGGAAACACATGGAGAACAGATAAAGCAACTCCCTGAGCCACTGTAGATGGGAGTAGATTTGAAAAAAATGAAATGAAATAAAATATATAGAAAGGTTGCCAATGGTGAACAGGGAATGGTGTGGGTTTTCAGTAATGCCTCCCTGGCATATTTTGAGTGTCAAAAGTATGGAACACCTGTGACCTGCCTGATCGTTCCTCATGCCTAAGGTCACGAAGCGCCAATCCAATTGGAGTAACTACAGCACTGTTTAATCGGATGACGTTTGGGACTTACCAACTGCAGGGGCATTGATGCACAGCTCTCTTGCTAAGAGAAGGAAGGTCTTCCCCAAGATGTACACATTCACCTGCAAAACGGTGGAAAGTGAAAGCTTAGGTGCAGTGGTCAAGTGCTCTACAGATTCTACAGGTTCCTGACTGATGGATTATTCATTAAAGAGCAATAACTACAAAAAAAATCAAATTAAAGCAAATGACTATATCTGCAAGAATATATCTGGGACCACTTTGAGAATGATTTCTAATTTGATAAAAAGCCTGACAGCCAATAAGAAACAATACACTTTTAGTCTCTTCACACAAGATGAGATGAGTTGTTGGCCAGTGTGGAAGCTAATATTGTTGAAGTTACAGTTGTTATTTTTGTAGTTTTAGTTTTTTCGTGTAAATGAACCTTCAGAAATAACCACTGATCCTCAATACAACTGTGTGTGTCTGTTGCTTATGAAGTAACATGTTGTTTAGAGTTTGAAAGTAACATTTGATGTTATCTGGGTAAGCCTGTAACCTTGCTTCAGTTTAACAACCCTTAGGAAAAAGACCAGTTGGTCAAACAAGTCCATCATAAAACATAAAATGAATGAGTAGAGTACTGCACATAGACTGAAGGGAAAGGGAGTTCCTTGGGGTTTTGTATTCCGCTATTAAAACAGAATATATTCAACCTGCTACTATTCCTGCACTATTGATTCCAGTTTAAAAAGCATTAAAAACAGTAGTCAAGTGAAGGTCACTCTCCATAAAACACTGTCCCTTTGAGCCTGTCAAGTAAACTTTGACCTGTTTCTGTCCGTCTCCTTGACTTGACAGCAATTAGGGCCCCTAATGGAAAACCAGGGTCATGACCCTAGCACCGGGGATCTACTTAGACGGAGACACGGCCCATAAGTGACAGGCCTGGGAGGGTATAAGGGCTGGACTAAGTGTAAGTGTGTGTGTGTAGGGGGTATGTGGGGGTAGGAGGGGTAGTGTCAGCCAGTAGGGTGGGGAGTGGCTGCACTTGCTCGGGATTCATGGCATATTTTCCTCACCCCGGCTCCACCTTCGGATGATAAAACACTCGCCTACTCCCCCCCCCGCCCCCACACATCACCCCATGAATCCCAGTGCCCCCACCCAATACCAGACGGGGTTGAGTAGGCCAGGGCTCCCAGCCCTGACAGCTGGGGGACTATAAATAAAGGCTACACCAGCTGTGTCTCCCTAAAATGCTCTCCCTCTGGAGCCACCCACATTTAACATGAGAGCGAGCAAGAGGGAGGAAGGAAGAGAGAGAGAGAAAAAAAAAGAGAGAGGGGCCATTAAAGTTGACGTTTATGATCTGTTTTCTTTTGCCCACATTGCGCTACCAAAATGAATATTTTAACAAATGTGGGGATAGACTTAATTGTTACTTATCATCATCATCATCCTTGCTCTTTGAACTTCACAGAACTTCACAGTACCTGGTCACCATTCCCTTCCATCCTAAAGTAGATCCACTACATTTTCATTAAGTAGCCAAGGGAGAAATGATACACATATGGAAAGCCATTTTACTGGCAGCAAGCTATCGTGTTAATCTCTCTCAGTTAATTCACCACAGAAAGAGTCTGCTCCATCAACAGCTTGCTCATTTACAGCATCTTCCCATAACTGAAAAATGGACCAATTTCAGTAAAAGCTTGGTGGTCACTGCCAAACACCCATAACAGAGGGAATTACAGTTAAACAGTATAATCTCAGGATACAGTAATTAAGGGCGAATATGGTCGATCTGACTTTGACATCTGCCTATGACAAGCAGCCTGTAAGTGTCTTTTTACTATTTTTTTTTATTTAATTTATTTATTATTTCCCTTTGCCCTAACGTCTTAATCTACTATGTGATGTGTCTAATACTTCCTAATTGATCAAATGTGCCTGAGGGTTGGGGGTGCTGCCTGGCGTGATCTGAAGACCGCTCCTTGTGCTTTTGCTTCTCAATTATCTATCTGAGATCAGGGCTTGGGCTTTTTGCACATTCCAAGCGGCCATGCGCTGGCTCTCCAATTACCCACTCTGCTGATGATCTGCTCAGCTGGTCTCGGAGTGATCGGCTTGTTTACAGGGAAGACGAGGCAGAGGGCTCAAACAGCATACTGGAGCCGCACTCATTAAGATGTGTGTGTAAGTGTGTGTGTGTGTGTGTGTGTGTACCAACCTGGAGGAGGTCACTCAGGTCCAGAAGCATGTCTGAGTAAGGCCACTTAAAGCAAAAAACAAAACAAGAGAAACAAAACACAAAGAAAACACATCACAATGTGGAGTACTGTTGAACTGCTTTGTTAGGAGCCATCAACCAAACACTCCCATATCCCAGCAGACCCCCCTCCCTCGCCCTAACCATCTATCTCAACGCACCTGACCACACCTGACAAGCAAACACTAGACAAAAGCACGTGTCTCCATGGCGATAAATGCCCTCCTTTCGAGTGTGGCGTGTGCGTGTTGAGGGCTTAGCCACTCTGAAAGGGAAAGGATGATCCTGTGTTTATCGGCAGCTAACGCTGACAATCAGCCTCGGGGCAATCAGCCTCAGTTAATTACCCCCGACGATCTACGAGAGCCGACGAACAAACAAACAAATGCCCGGGTGGCCCTTTGGTCTCCACTGAAGCAGTGTGTGTGCATGTATGTGTGTGTGTGTGTGTGTGTGTGATCATGGGGATCAATATTGCTTTATAGAAACAACCACTAGGCTTCTTGTGTGGCACATGCACCAGACACCAGGGCTAGATGGTGCATTTGCATAATGATTTACTGTACACTGCTAGTCTTTAGAAGTCATTTTGAAGATGGCTGATGCCATACAGTAGGCAGCCAATCAGCCAATGGATTAAGGTGTGTGTGTGTGTGTGTGTATGTTCTTGTTGAGGGGAGTATTAGCCAGTCTTAACTCTGTATCATACAACCTAGTGGTACTGGAAGAGATTTCTAATGCTATCGACCATCTATTTGGATGATACATTGTGTGACTTGTTTGCTAATGACTGAATATACTAAAATACTGTATGTTAAATTACATTGCACTGTATATCACAGCATTGCATTGATTAGATTCTATTGGTGATGCTTCATATTTGACTCTTGTGAACTGATCCAATATACCAAACCAGATAATGGTTAGAGGTGGGAAATAAAAGATGATTTTCACGACCAAATTCTCACAGCACTACTTTTGACTTTTGACTTTTGACTGGGGGCGACAGTTGTACAGGTGGTAGAGGTGCCATTCGAGAACCAAAATGGGTACAAGTTCGAGAACCGCTCTGCCTGACCCCTTCAAGGTGTCCTTGGGCATAATTCATAACCCATAATTGCTCCCAGTGGCAGGTTGGCACCTTGCATGGCAGTTCACACCCCCCCGATGAGTAGATGGGTGAATGTGAGCCATGTGAGCATTGTAAAGCTCTTTGAGTGGAAAATCGACCATATAAATGCTGTCCATTTCCCATCTTCCAGTAAAGGCAGAAGTGCATGTGGTTGCATGTGGTTTGTGCTGTGGCCCATCCTTTTCAGGCTGAATGGAGCAATGGGGGATTGTTAGGAGGGAGTGAAGGTTAAGTGCCTGTAGTGTAGCGCACACAGCCATGGCTGCCACCTGCCGCCGCTGCTGGTGAGACAGGAGAATATAAAAATTCACGTGTTGATTTTATCCAACTGACTCTGAACGGAGCCAGAGGCCACAATGCAGAGCGCTGGAGGGGTGTATCGTGGGGACGAGCGACGCCAAGGGAGGAGAGAAAGAGAAAAGGCACGCAGTCGCAAAGACGATCCAGATGATGTTTATCATTACGTGACACGCCAGCAACCCCCCCCCCCCCACACCCTAATTCTCAACCCCTACTCTCCTTCCATGTCTTTCAAATCTCTAAGGCGTCGTTAAACATTTTGGAGCGAGCTCACGCTCAATCCGCTGCTGACATGCAACTCAGCCGCAGCAGGGGTCGCATGGCCAGAGAGACCTGAGCATAAACAATGATGAGGCACTGTGAAAAAACTCCATTAGTGCTACCCAAGAGGAGAGGAGAGAGAAGGAGAGAGAAGGACAGAAAAAAAGAGAGAAGGAGTAGAGGAGGAGGAGGAGGGGAGAGGAGATAATATAGCCTGCGGGATGGAAACTCTCCTTCCCCTGTCAGTCAGTCATCTCTCCCTTCTGACACTTTAACCTGCTAATGGGATCCCTTTTACTTCCACAGCTCAGATGTCAGACAGCATTTAGCTGTTCTGAAAAAGGTGGTCACTATTCATTACTATGTGGGTCTATGAACTATGTACCTCAAGAATGAGTGTGTGTGTGTGTGTGTGTTTGTGTGTTCAGTGAGAACTGCGATTTGGTTCGGACAGGTTCCTAAAGAGGTGGGTCCTTTTGATCAATTCCTAACTAGCAAGCAGACTGGTTGGTTAGACAGATTTCCTCTGTTTAACTAAAAGGCAAATATTTGTGAAGCATATCTCTTATGACTGAAGCTGAGTAGATACTGCTATTCCATTGACAGAAGCTAAAAAGCATTCTCCTCCATCGCCACTGACCAAAGCTCTGCCCTGACATCTCTACTGGGCTGACACTGCATCAAAAACTGTTATGAGGTAAACCATTCTAAAACCCTGACACTATAATGCTGAACATGTTGAGTGTTTAGCGACGGCTTGAAACAGCTTGCAACGACATGGAACGTTTTGTTCACACCACCGCATCCCCACTCCGAAGCATGCTTGTCTCGTCGTGAATCTTAGGGTCTGTACTGGCCTCTCCAAAGTCTCTTTCCCTTCTCTGTCATTGTTAACCATCGTGTGATAAATCTGGTGTTGGAAAATCGTCCAGTAAATTCTTTCCTGAGCGCACACTTGACATGTACATTTGAATGATACATTCTCACTGCTTGCTTATGTATTTATTTATTTATTTATTTTATTCACAGCTGTTCTGCAGATGCCTCCACAATGTGACCTTTGGTTTGTTTTATCCTTAGTGACTTATGGTATTCACCCATGGGCGACCTGACCTGCTCTGTTGGGCAAGGTGCACATGTTCTTAGGGTGGGCTTGAAATTCACCCCTCCTTACCTACGGGTGCCCGGAAGGGACACAAGTTTTTTTTTTTTTTGCCAAGGATACGGGGGGTGCCCTCTGTGCGGCAGACGAGGTACAGACAGGCGGCAATGACGTGGGTCATCTTGCGTCCGCGCGTCAAGTGCTTGCTGACCACCATCTTGAAGAAATTGAAGGCCGTGTCGAGGCAGTGCTGGTTCAGCTGCAGCTGGCTGCCCAGGTTGTGGATCTGCCGTTTCCCTGGAGACAACCACACCACACCATTGAGTAAACACCACGGGACACATGCAAACAGTCTCTTTCCAAAACACACACACACA
>JAGFZM010000295.1:0-10564 GCA_017657215.1 Limnothrissa miodon | reverse complement strand
TAGTGAACTACCTCTGCTCTAGCGTCCATACTAACCTTCTGTCTTAGCCAGACTCGTTTTAGTCAGTGTTGCCATGACATTTTCTAATCATCACACTTGTATTCCTGTGTCTGTTACCTTACCTCAGGTGATGACGTTTAAAAGAAGAGTCGATTTACTGTACGCCCGAGCACAGGAAATCCTGACTGACATTTGGCACAAGGCACTGGAAACTCACACACACACACACACACACACACACACACACACACACAAAGCCCTAACACACAGGACAGGTATGAACCTGCGGAGGCAAGTCAGACTCACGAATGCATGCTTCAGGGTCCTCCGCGGATCTGCTGGGGTCCTGGTAGAAGTAGGGCCTGCACTGCTCACACTGCGCTCCCATGCGGTTGTTGCGGCAGTCGTCACACACGCCGCCGCTCACCTCCCCGCTGGCCGCGTAGCGCTCCATGTCAAAGTGACACTTCTCAGAGTGGCCATGACAGTTACATTCTGGAGAACAGCAATGTGTCTGTCGTTAGAATGGCACAAACGTAGCAAAGGCTCAAATGTGTAAGAAGACATTTCACCCTACGTAAATAAAAAAAATAGAGATTTTTAGAATTTTTTTTTTTTATATTTCCCTTTATCACTATTACGTCACCATTTAAACAAAGTTTAGTAGAAGCATTGTGTAATATCCATGCAATGAGTATTTTATAATTAGTTACTGAATTCTTCATAAAGACTGGTAAGTGAAGTGTTATGCACCAACACGCTGTGGCTTAAGCTCTAGCTAATTTAAATGCAGTGACCGTGACAGTGGGTATGTAGTGAAGAGCATTAGGTGCCAAGTGCAACAGTACTTCTGCACACAAAAGGATCAGTAGCTCCTGCTGCCCTCCAGGGGGCGTCTTGGTAGAAGTCATGACATCTCTCACAGTTCAAGCCAACTGTGTGGTGCTGACACACACACCGACCGTGCACCTGGTCAACAAAACACACAGAAAAGGCATTGCAGCAATAATTCAGTCATCTCAACTCAACAATCAATCGCAATGGCACAGTTAAGAAAAAAAGTAATGGGATCTGATCTAAAACTTTAATACAAACAGGCTTTGGCACTGTGGGTAGTGATGAGGAGGTTTGTGTTGATATTATCGATATTTACATGGTCATACATATAATATAATAATATTATGGATATTTACAATGAGTTGAGACCAAATTCACTGGTTTGTAAATCATGTAAGTCAAAACTGAACACACAAAAACCATAAAAATATTTTAATGACTATGATGATTAGATATTAGTCAAGTAAATCTTCTACAGCCTTCAGTTTTTGAATGCACAAAAATGACAAATAATCAAATAATCAATCACAAATAATCAAATTTAAAAAAAAAGGTCTTGAGGTTAAGGATTGTATTGAGTATTTTTACTTTCAATTCTAAGACGAGTCTGAGCGAGAAAGCAAAAGCTGAATTTAGATATCTGATCATACATGAATATGGACTAATGGAGGACATTATTTGTTCACGCAGCAAGATGTACAAGGGTGAACAGGCTGTGGCCATGCCGTTTGAAATCATTACATTATAATAATAAAGGAAACTAAAATTCCACTCTTTTAGGGCCCTCCCCCCACTTGGGGCCCTGGTAACTCAGCCATCCCCCGTTATGACACCCTGGTCATGTAAATGTCATAGAAATCTGTCAGCATGTCTCCTCTTGAGCACCACATCCCTCTGAGGGTGTACTATACATAGTCAGCTGAGCACTCTATGGTTCAAGCAAATATCAAAGGTAAAAGGACAAAATAAGCGTCTTGAACAAGCAGCTACAGTATTTGGTAACCTGATTTCTTGACTCACCATGCCTGGCACGTTGAACACATCCCCTCGAGCGTTATCCACAGGTATGCACTGGCTGGCATGGCCGTTGCAGAAGCAGCTACCCCTCACCAGCATTTCATAAAGAGCGTAGTAGTATTTGTCCTCGGGGTTTCGCCGCCGCCGGGAAAGCAGCGTGTCACCCAGAGTGAGAAGTTGTGTGAAGTTCACCCGCAAGTTTGTGATGGTGATTAGCTCTTGAACAAAACAACACAATAGACAGTAAAGGACAGTAAAGTGTTTCACCCATTTCTTGCTGGTTCAGCAGACATAAATTCCCCAATCTTACCTTGTATTTTAGGGTCATAAGGATCATGTATTTCAAACCTGGGATCCAAGGCTTTGAGTACAACCTGTAAAAAAAAGGTTCAACCTTATTGAACTCAATTGAGTGCTGATTCATTTAGTAATTTGTTAGTGCATGCCAGAGCCTTGTGAGATTTTGTACCTCTCCATCAGTGGAGGGCTCAGGGCCAGAGTAGCGGCTATCACAGATGACCTCATCCAAGCTCTCTGCTGGATCCTCAGACACTCCAGGGAAGGAGGTCTGACAGCTCTCGGCAAAGTAACGGAACACCTTCCAGGTCTGGCCAAAGTCTTTGGACCTCTCCACCAGCATGGCAGCAGGACGGAAGCTCTACACATTGGGCAATCAGAGCACGTACAGTAACCAAAGGCTTTCTCAAAGGGGCCCTGTGCAAATCCAGTGAGGCTGAATAAATGATAGAATTACCTTAAAAGCTAAAACAAGGTGGCTAAACTGGAACACAGTTTCCAGGTTCAGTTGGATGCTAACTTGGTGAACACCTAGAGAGGAGAAGAAGAGCTAGTTTGGTAGTTTGCAGGTAGTTATCCAAATAACCAGCGTATATGTAAAAACCCTGACATTTTTGAAAGGGTACCATTTTCAGACTGCCACCATTTCATCTTGCGCTGCGAGCCTTCAAAAGCTGTGATGACGTTCTCAATGCGATGGCTCTTGGGACTGTGATAGCGATTGTAAGGGTTTGTGGAGTCACATATGAAGCATTTCTGCTCCTCCTGCAGGAGACACAACACAAAAGACAACGTTCAGCCTGGGGAGAGAACTGGAACATGTCAGCTTTGTTAAAAGAGCTCCGGTGTGCCTGAAAAGGCACCATTATGGCTGCATTATGTTGCATGCTATTTGTACAGCGTTATTGGAGGGAATCTAAAGTGCAGTGGAGGAACTCATGTGAATGCTCAAGCAT
This sequence comes from Limnothrissa miodon, assembly GCA_017657215.1. Taxonomy (NCBI): domain Eukaryota; kingdom Metazoa; phylum Chordata; class Actinopteri; order Clupeiformes; family Clupeidae; genus Limnothrissa; species Limnothrissa miodon. The sequence continues at coordinate 7,457 of JAGFZM010000295.1, read as the reverse complement.
GTGCAAGCAAGACACTTTAGGAGAAAACTAATCCTATTCAGAGGTTTCTACTCTTTTCTTTGAGTTGTTTGAGTTGTAAACTACTGTTTATCATTCCCTAATGGCAAGGCAAATATGACTGATGATGAATTATATTTTTTTTACTCCAAGCCACACCTACATACCTGAATCCTCTGTGTGTGTGTGTATGTGTGTGTGTGTGTTTGAGTGGGTAGGGGCGTGAGTGGGCGTAAATTAGCATTGAGCTCTAGTAGTGAGAGGTGAGAGGCAGAGTAATGACCTATAAGTGTGGCAGATCAGGACATGTCTGTAGAATGCATCCCTCTCCAGCGTTAGCAGTTGAAGACAGCCAACTCAACCCACTTCAACTGCACTTAAGCGATTTTGACTTTTGACTCCTGGTGTCTATGGAGCAATTGGTAGCAACACTGCAGCCTGTTTACATGCAATTATCGCCCTACTGCTTCTGTCATGGGGCATGGCTAGTGTAGTCATGCCACATACCTGTTGGAATGTTATAGCTCAAAACCGACAAAATCAGACCCATAAAAGTCTAAGTTTATTCAAGTTTCTGTAGTCTACAGCATAACATAGAAACACTGCTTCCTCAGTGAGCAAAGAACCACCACAGCTTCCAGTCAGTTCTACTGATTTTGTAGTGAAGTGGAAATACTTGACAATGTGCCACTTTCATAGCAAGTCCATAGATTAGTATGACACGTGTGGAGAGAGAAGAGAATACGAGCTATGCTTATACATCATCACACACATCCTGAGAGCAGAAAGGGAAAAATAAACAGAAAAAAAGAACAATGGCAGTGAGGTGCCCGTCTTCCGCCTGTGCATGAGATTCAAGCATTCCTTAGGCATTAAGCACACTTTACCTTGACACTGAGTGACACTGAGCTTTATTTATTTGCAAGTGAGAAGTGGAAAATTTCCCCTCAGTTCTCTCAGTACCTCCAGGTATCCCAGGATGCAGTAGTTCTGGGGTCCTACGAGTCCGCAGGTGGAGGTGGCCGAGAGCTGCGCGGAGCGGCCGAGCATTAAGTCTCCCAGCTGTGGGTGACACGAGTTGTCATCGCACTCATCCTGAGCGAGCAGTGGGATGGGCAGACCTGGACACAAGCACAGCAGAGGAGGGCCATGGACGCCGTCCAAAAGAAATAGTTCAAGGAAGACATTAGTCACACTTCCCTCACACACACACACACACACACACACATACACACACATACACACACACATCAGCAGGAGAGCGCAAAAAAAGTTTCACTTCATCACTCCGCTTCTACTATTTCAAAGATGTTTGGGCCAAGGAAGCAAACATTAGAGGGCTCTTAAATGTTATAATGATGCTTTATGACAAGACATTAGAGGACTCTCTGAAGAACCACTAATGATTAGCTACACTGTTATCAGAGAGATTCTGGATTAGTGAGGCTGACACGCTAAAGAATCGGTTAGCCTACACAAACATCACTGCAGCTCATAAACTGTAAACAAACAGTAGAGCAAACATGAGAAGGCTTATTTAGAAACTGGGCAGCTAAAATCATTTGGCACTTCTCACAACTACAACCTCACAACATACAATCAAACTGCAAACTAGTGTTGGCAGATTAAACTGCCGTTACTCTAGCAAGTAAGTGCATGCCCTCCCTGACAGGCTGGTGTGGATGCTGGGCAATACTAGAGTCTTCTCGGCCCGACTAAAACACAAACCCTTCAACAAACAACAAACTAAGGACCTCTTCAAAATTGTGTATGTAAACACTATGGGACAGCAATTTGCACACAGATTCAGTACAATCGCCCATACTGTACACTACATCTAGAATGACTTACAAGTGACGAGGAACAGCATGAGACCCACGCGGTTCATGGTGAGGCTAGAAAAAAACACATAGAGAAAGACAGACACAGTAAAAGAAAGCACATTGTTTCTACAACCATAAAACAAATCAAATCAGGGTTTTACAAATGCAACAATAATACTAGTCATTTTTTTTATCTCATCTTCTTTCTTATTCTCTTTTGGAGAGTGAATTTGTTCTATAAACAGTGACAGTTTTTCCAAAGCCACTAATTTTTTACTCTTTTCATTTCATTTTCACTTCAGACCTCTCAAAAGAAAAATTGTGAAATTTTTCTACACTGCCATAAATCTGCCCAAGTAATAGAATATAACCTGAGCTGAGCTAAAAGAGCAAGGGTAGGGGCCAGGGTTAAAGGTGAAAGGGTAGCCATTTAACATACAAAGCGATGCCAACGTAAAACTACATTCATATTCAGGCAACAATATCTGCAGAAATCCCACTCCGCCTCCACGGATTCAATACCACCAGAGTGGGATGTGTGAAAATACCTGATCCTCACATTGCACAAGGCAACTGTAACATGAGCTCAAACTACACAAACTATCTGTATTGTGCTGCTCAGAGCAAAACATAATAGTCAGAGGGGTTCTGAGAGAGTCCGCACACAATGCAAACAGCACTATTCTCATGAGGCCCACCGCCACCTTCTCATTCAACTCCTTCACATTCCACCAAGTCACCAGACTTTTACATTTGCATCTCAAAATAGCCTGCTTGTGTGGAGCATAACATGAACTAACATTCATACATGCCCACAAGCAGTCAGACATCAGAGGCAGACTAAACCACAACAAGCTCTTTTCAGTGCTGGTGATCTTCATTCAATCAACACTGAAGTAATCCACTAAAGTCAAAACCTCACAAACAACCACCACTTCGTTCATTACACAGGTATTCTCATCCTTATCAAACCCTCAACATCTCTAAGTCATTTGTCAGCCATTAGAAATTAGAAATTAGAAAAGAGTAACGTGTACTTACAGTGTGCGAGGTGTGAATCTTGAGCTGTGGAGATTCTGCCTGCCCTGCATCCGAGCACACAGGTAGAGAAGTGTCTCTCAGCCCAGAGATGAGCTGTGCATTGAGACCCTGCCCCCCCCTCCCCGCAGCCCTGCCGATAATGCAGTGCACTGTTTCAGCATGTAAAGACACACCTGAGCTCCACCGAGCGTACAGAGTGGAAAGCATCGCCCTGGGGTGCCTGGAAAATGAGGATTAGGTTTCATCCAGGACTGATTTATGCTTGTCATGCCACATGGAGAAAGTGCCGTGGAAGAAAGCAGCACTGGCCTGCGGACAGGTATCTCGGCTTTGAGCTGTGCTATGTGCCCCAGGTAAGTGAGAGGCTTGCAGAAATGAGCAGTTGTCAATGCAGCATGCAGAAAACATCAGAGATCAACAATGAATTGACTCCTCTGAACCAAATACCACAAGCATGTTGTCAATTTAAATTTCTAATTCAAATGTATCACACACAAAAACAATAAATACATACTCAAATGATAGAATACAATATCTTCCTCACCTTGACATGCAAAATGTAAGCATAAATATTATGTCTATCTATCTATACATATACTGTACTGTATATATTTAACTTTATCATTACTTAACTAGTCCAGTTCCGGCTAGTGAACTGCATGTGTCCCCAGATGAATGCAGGGTATATACCGTAGGGCAGTGTGTGAACAGACTTGAGCACTTCAAACCAGTCCTTCACACTCTAAGCTTTCTGCATGGCATTGAGGAGCTGAATGGCCCTAATGTTGTGTGCCAGTGGTGGTGATTGTCCATTATAGAGCCTCCTGTCCTTCATTGATACACCCCACACTTGCAGTGCTATCAGAGAGCTTCTGCATATGGCTAACAGAAGACTGGATGTTAGGTCGCCCAGACTAACAAACAGGGGCTCTTCACTGGGGTCATCTGTGATCCACCTCACCAGTCTTGGGCCCACTCTCATCTGCAGAAGTTTGTATCTCAGCAAGAAGGTCTGGATGGTGCTGATAGCTCTGGGGAAGTCAAAGAACATTACATTTTGTCCAAAGGAGAGTCTGGTACACCCTGGAGATATAGAATGGCATCTTCCACTTCCACATTCCCCTGCTAAGGGAACTTAGGCGAACTTGAGCTCTTCATTAGGGATGGAGTGAGTGCAACAAGCCTAAAGTCTTTAAATATGAAATATAATTCTTCAACAATGTATTTATACACACACACACACACACACACACACACATATATATAGCAACATGTATTGATATTCTTATGTATATACTGGAAATCTTAAGTATTACAGAAAAGGTATTACAAATATTACAAGTATTACAAAAATCCTCATTAGGATAGTTTGGATATCACCTAACCTGGTGATAAAATCTGCACATTGTTCTACACTTTGTTTCAAACATGGAGTCTGGCCATTCGCTAGTGAGAGACAAATTTGACAGTAAACACATTTTACCCCAACTTTTTTGATGCATCACCAAACTAAGTTTAGTACCTGGAGAAAAAAATCGCCTTAATATGCAACAAGTGTGTCAAAGACAAGTACAGCCCAGTCAAGGTGAAGAGAATGAACCCCCTAATGGAGAATGAACCCTTAAATCATTTCATGTTTGAACAAGTTGAGATTTCATCAGCGTTGTAAATCCAAAATAGTCATATATCTGTCTGTGCTATACCCTACTGCATAAAAGGTAGTGATTGGCCTACAAGGGTGGCAGGATATAAACAGCAACAAACACTTGCTGTTGTACTATGATACTACACTGGGGCTTGGGAATATGGCTTCCATTATATTCACAGGTGCTTCAGTGCTATTGTAATAAATTCCTGACAAATGGAATGCCTGTCTCAAGGGCAAACACTGTTATTTGATGAGGAAGCGCTGGTCTTTTGCTCACTTTTCTCTTATGGAGGGAGGTGTAAGACACTTTCTGTAAATATTTACAGTCTACATGATTTGATTAACATGATTCTACGTACTATAACAACCATTTACATTTGTGTGATTGTGTGAACAGTAATATGTGCAATTTATAAAATGAATGTAATAAGGAATGCTATATAGAGGTTCTCCATAAATTGCTGAGGTTAATAAATAGGTTAACATGCATTTGTTCATCCTAATTAAAACATCACTCTGTTGCCAGCATCTGTTAACCTCTTCAGCTGAAATTGAAATTGGAGATAGTTTGTCATTTTATTTCTTTTTTTTTTAATTATCGATTTGTGGTTCCTTCAAGAGTTATCCTCTATCATCTACTGAACCGAATTTGCACTGATTCTAAAAGATTTGATATTAAATACGTATTATTAAATACTACTAATAATATTATTACATATATTATAGTAAATCTTATAGTATTAAATATTATAGAAATTATTTTACTGACTGTAGAAAGTCAGTGTCACAAATATTGCATTGCCCCAACAGACCAATGGTATGCTTGCTGATTGTATGTAGGTTTTTTTTTATTTGGCTAATAGTCAAAAGCTTGTTAGGAACAGGAAGGACAAATGCGAATACACAACAATTGTATTAAAGAAAGAATTTTACATTTATTATGCAGATAACTGACACATACATATGCATAGTCAACTAGGTCCTGTAATATTCTACAGAGCACATTTTAGTTGTTAAAACAATTGGAAGACTTTTTGTCTTAATTAATGTTTTTGTAAGGCACTTGATCTTGGAAATAGTTAAGCACGCTCTCAAGGCACAAAGCAAAAGCAGATGAATGGGCATAGCACACCCCTTTGGATTTAATAATCATTACAATCATTACAATGAGGGTGTTAATCCCCTTGATGTCATATTAAAGCCAAAACTATAAGCAACAAATCGCTAAAAATTGTGTTTAGTAGAGGGGAAACTTTCATTTAATTATTTGATTACTTTTCTCATGTTTTCCACAATTTTGGTCTTATAAAGGCTAAGGTCACATCCACACCAGTGATTAAAACAACCAAAATCAACAGCGTTATTAGTAACCAAGTTCAACTATGAGGACACTTTTGAATATTGAATATTGAAATTTCAAACACATAGCAGAACTGGAAATATAAAGTTCATTTACACAAACTAATCCATCAGGACAGTCAAATGTGAAGGCATTAAGTCGGTGCAATAAACCGAAATTGTAACTGGTAATTGTCCATAATCCACTGTTGCATCCCACTTAAGACCTTCATCCTGGCATTACAGTAAATCAATGGTGGAATGAGTTCCTCCTGTGTGTTAGTGTCTTTCTGATGCTTTGTATGGTACCTGAAGGTGGTGCTGGTGTTACATATCGTTACATATCTGATGGATCCTGGAACAAAGCAACATGTTCCCACCGTTTTCTTGTCACTTTTCATTTGAGTGTGTTGCCATAGAGATGGTCCTCCAGAAAGGCCAAGGTCTTTTGCCAGGCATCTTCCTGCGCCTTACAGTGAGGCACAGTCTGCCCTCCCCACAAAACCACAACTGAAATGCAAATCAAGCCCTTCACAATTACTCACTACCCACAACATTTTCATCATTTACACCCTCAACAGAACATGCATCTGAAGTTACAATTTTCCCATATCATGTTTTTTTGTAACATACTACATTGTCCATCCTCCTAAAATGGAGTAAGATCAATCAATGCTATTGCATAGATACCTTTCAGCAACAAACACACAAAAAAAACTCACAAAATAACTCTTAAATTTAAAAACGTAATTCTTCAGATGAATGATTAGAAAACCCTTACCCTTTGTCCTTGACTGGGCCACTATAAAGTTGCTAGCGCGGAAGTGGGGACAATAGGGGGGCTCTATCAAGTGGCCAGTCATGGGATAGGCGGCTATAGAGAGAAGGTGGCTGTTTCCTGCCTGCTCCATCATCTTCTTCATCTGCAGATACAATACACAACTAATCCACAACAGAAACAGACAGAGTTCCATATGCAGTGTGCATTGTAAGCTGCAGTTCAGTATGGCCACAAAGTCAATTTCATTTGCGTGAGGTTTTCCTGCTCCAGAGATATGGAAGAAGACGACCAAGTGTCCAATCTAAACTGTCAGATCGACAGCTTTTGAAACCCAAATTTACTAAATCTTAATAGGATTTCAGTCTAATTACTGAGATGAAGACGACACCCGATAGATAACATACGTCCTCTGCAGACTCTGAGGCTGGCCAGTTCTGGTCATCTTCCCCCACCAGTAGCAACACAGGACACTGGAGACGCCCCACCTGGCGGTGAGAATGGATAGAAAAAAAGATTCACATGAGTGTAAAATATGACTGGCTTTGACAATCAGAAGCCCTTTATGTGTGGTTTAATACACTTTAATACACTTTCTATACTCTGCATGCATTTGTATTCTGTGCTAAATGCTTATGCATCATGTGCACTATACTCTGGGTGTCAAGACATCCCACTGTGAACTGCAGCACTGGGAAAATTGTATGTGGACAATTCTATGTTATGGACGTGACAGAATGTGAGCCTGTAAAGACAGGGGAAATGTCTTCTTTTAGTGTGAAAACACTGAATGTTTCTCTAGGAACATTTCAAACCAAAACCACACTGCTTT
>JAGFZM010000294.1:0-22773 GCA_017657215.1 Limnothrissa miodon | reverse complement strand
CAACACATAGGCAGCCATAACACCGGGAAGGGAAAGGCCTACCGGCATTTTGACATTCAAATGTTTGTACAGTCAACTTCGGTTCAACTTCTCAAAATTTCATTGTCATGTTCACCACTCATCTGTATTAACTTTATCTTGTATTCATGTCTACAAATAATCACACCGGCTGTCTTAAACATTCTCATTTATTGATAAAACATTGTAATTACATTTCCATATACTGTTTACTCACCACCGTTCAAATTACACATACTTCCGGGTTTACGTGGGGAAACCGAGGGACCATTCCACTGGGGTAAAATAGAGGGGGTTTGTGGTGAGCGGTGGGGGAAACCATTTTGTCAAGGGAGTTTTCAATCGTTATTACACATGGTGATTGTTTATATGTATATAAGGCATCTGGGTGTGAGAAATTGGTTTTATGTTATTGTTTATTTTGTATTTATTTGTTTGGTTTGTTATTTTGTAATTACATTGTGATTATTCAGTTAATTGATTTTTGAAATGAAATGGTTTAATTTGTGGGCGGGGCTACAGCTAGCCTTTGTCTGTATTAGGCTCCTGGGCCTCAGTGTGGAGGAGGGTGTGATTAGGTGAACGTGTCTGTGTTGGAAGTTGTCGAAGTGATTTGTATTGAGGAGCATTTAGTGGTTCAGGGTCTGAGGACGTAGCCTGGCTACTTATGCCAATTTGTCTTCTTTTTGGACAGTTTTGGTTTTGGTTTTTGAATACTTGTTACACTGTAAATATCTGCACCGATTTTAAGAAAAAAAAAAAAGAACAAAGAAATAAACAAAGTCTTTTGTTTAAAACTATCTGGCCTCCTCCATCTTCTCCGCCGCTGTGGTCATCTTGCCACACTTACCTTATGAGCAAATTTGATTTCGCTTCGACTCTTTTGGGTCAGTGCACAGCCAGTTTCTAGCATCGCCATCCCATAATACCTCTCTTAATGAGAGCTTCTGAGACAACGAAGAGATGGGACCTCTGTATGCTCTGCAGTAATACAGTAATGCAGTGTTGTAGAAACAGTGGACGTGATTAGGCAAATTTACTATATCTGAGGCTTTTGTCCCTCTTTGGACAAAGGGACACAATTAGGCTCTTAGGGTTTCACGAGCTTCAGTTATATGAGCTCAGATAGTGGAGGAAAATTTTCGAACGCAGACGGAATCTTTTGTTACTTGGATATTAAACATGCTCTCCCTGTCAGCATGAGACAGTTAAGCTTTGTAATGTAGGAGCCTTTTAACACATCCGTAGAAACACACATTCTAATTGCATTTTACCAGTGGCATCAGATAGCATTAGACTCCATTATTATGAGACGTTGAGGCATATTCATAGTAAATGAATACTAAACTAACAGTTTACAGAATACTAAATGAATACTAAACTAACACTTGCAGAATCATAGTCAGGTTTTATTGACCAAATAAACTTGCATATATAAAGAATTTGCCTTCGGCAGGTGTTAGACTTAGGCATAGGTGTGTCGGTGGCGGTGCTGGGGCTGGGGCTGGGGCTGAAACTGAGCTGGCATGCTACAGGTCTAGAGATTGTGGGTTCAAATCCTGGCTGCCACTGTTGTGCCCTTGAGCAAGGCACTTAACTCTAAGTTGCTCTCGGGGAGACTGGCCTGAAGTAATTGAAAAAAGTGTCTGCTAAATGCATAAATGAAAATGTAGCTGTGTTAGTCATAAACTGACCCCAGAGCTGTCTTTCTGAGGTGAAGGAGACTGTGGGAAAAGACTGTCTGGGTCTGTGTTGTTATATGAATATGCATGTCTTTGTGGAGTGGGGATTGGATTGGTCCTATTTTAGGGCCTGCTCTAAGTGTTAATGAGTCTACTGTACTGTGAGTACTGTGTGTAGGCTAACTGTTGTTCCTGTGTGTGTGTGTGTGTGTGTGTGTGTGGGTATGTGTGTCCTTTGTGTCCTTACGGTGTAGGGTGGGGTGATGTTATGTGAAGGTCACAGTAGCATTCTGCACTCAGCAGGAAGGATAAATGCTTGCCACAGGAAGGACTGTGTGTGTGTGTGTGTGTGTGTGTGTGTGTGTGTGTGTGCATATGTTCATGCATGTGTGAGTTCATGCATGTCTGTGTTTGAGTCGAGTAGCTACACCACAGGAACTCTTAGGCTCCATCTGGACATTGGACAGAGGAAGAAAACAAATAGGCTACTGTGTGTGTGTGTGTGTGTGTTTGTGTGTGTGTGTGTTTGGTTGCATTCGTGTGTGTGTGTGTGAAACATGAACAAAGGTTTTACTGAAAAGATTACAAAGACGCATTTACTGCAACCATAACAAGTGATGAGATCTTATTGTTTTCAGAGGAACATCCAGTGAGCACTAAGCACAAATAATTGTGTAACAAGGAAAAACACACACACACACACACACACACATGCACTCACACACACACACACAACAAATGGTGCCACTCATCTGTTGTTTTAGTCAAGGGAATGCCAGTGTTCATGGTCGCGTCACTCTCAATCATGCCCTGTATTTTCTTTTTCTTTTTTACTCTCTCTCTCTCTCTCTCTCTCTTCATCTCCGTCTCCATCTCTCCCACTCTCAGCAAACACACTCAGATGAAGAGGAGACCGGCCTCCGCAGTGGGCTACAAACGACCAATCAGCCACTACGCCAGGGTTGCCATAGCGATGGGAGCCCATTCCAGATATAGGGTAGGTCTGGCAGGAAGGAGAGAGAAAGATGGAGAGGGGGAGGGGGAGACAGAGAGAGAGAGGGAAAGAGAGAGATGAAGGCAAAAGTGGGAATCAGCACTCCCGTGAATTGTTTTGGGACAAGAAGGTGCTGATGCATTCCTTCATGGTGTCACAGCCCTGCAGAACGACAGTTATGTAACCCCAGCATTGCATAACTCCGTTATTTATGCATCAGAGCAGTTGAGGTTCTGTCTTGCATGTATCATTTGTCTTGTTTGTCCCTCCTTTGTCTCCGTAGGCCGAGAATATCATGATCCTGGAGCTGGACATGACCCCGCCCACCATGTTCCAGCTGGAGTTCCCCAAGCCGGGGACGGACGGGGAGCCAAACCGAGAGCTGCACCTAGACAACGCCACCTGCTGGGAGAGGGCCACTGCCCCAAGAGTCAGGAAGTCCCGTTCATGGTCAGTGTGTGTGTGTGTGTGTGTGTAATGGAGGGAGAGAGAGTGTATTTGTGAATGCTTATATGTGTATGCCTGTCCACAGATATTGTACTTAAAGTACAACAAATAAACCAATTGGACAGTTGTTCTTTTATTGCGTGGAAGCAGGACATGCTTTTCTGTGAAGTGTGTTAGAACTGACAACCCTGTTTTGGTAAAGGCCTCACCACGGGAGGCCGTCTGCATTTCAAAAAGCGAGTTACTCTTAACCAAGCTATTGCAGATGGTGTCAAGATAGACCAGTGTCTGAGTGCTGATAAGCCTTGTTCATTTAACATACTAATATTGTGGTGGGAACTAGTGGCCCCCAGTCTACTCCTTCCCTCCTGCTCGTCCACCCAGAGAGCCCTCACATGAAGCCCCGTTACAATGGCTCAGCTTGTTACACTGTAAATAAAACTAAAAGCTATGACAGCATAAATTCAAGGCAACTTAACGCAGTTGACACAACACAAAACCTTTCTAGAAATATAGAAAAAAATTTACATTTCTAGAAATATCTTTTTTTTTTGTTGAGTAATCTCAAATATTCTGTGCAAATACTGTTGCCTTGAATTTTTAAGTTTTACAGAATTAGCATCCTCCTGATGCAGGCTCCAAAACTGGTGTCGCCACGTGTCCTGTTTTTTTTCCGGATTGTTCTTTTTTTTTCTGTCTGTCCTAAACAATTGATCATCTGTCCCAGGACACCATATTGTCCTGGTTTTTCATGTAAATGCACTTCAGGGGCGGGCCTCTGTGGCTGCAGCAGACTCATCCTTTGCATTCTGTAGTAAATGAAAGTCTGCTTCACCTATCACACGGCGGCCCGGTTTTCCACAACTCGGGCAACCCTAGGAATGTGGGAACCCTACCCAAAACAGTAATGGTAGTGCAGAGGTTAGGATAGTGAAATATGGGGGGCGCCATGGCTCGGGTCCGGGGACCCGGGTTCCGGTCCGACCCGAGGTCATTTCCCGATCCCACCCCTTCTCTCTCCCCCACTCATTTCCTGTCATTCTCTCCAGTGTCCTATCTAAATAAAGCCTTAAAGGCCCAAAAAATATCTTTTAAAAAATAAAAAGCATAGTGAAATATCTGAATGTTGTCTGTGTCTACCATCATAAAGGTAGAAATCATCTCCCTCCACCTCACCCCCGGCAGCATCATAGTGGGGGGGGGGAGGACTGAGTAACCAGGGCCCTGGTAGGTGGAGGGCCTTTTTATTTTCCTTTAAATATTAATATAATTCAAACATTTTAAATGGCATGGGCTCAGCCTGTGCAGAGGGCACATAATTTGGTGCTACACCCACCCCCTCCCAAAAAAAAAACAAGGCCGCCTCATTGCTCCTGTGCCTAATATATTACTGTGCTCATGCTGAGTCACTGGGAGATATACTGTGAGATATCCTGTGAGGTATACAAGGTTTAAGTGGGTTTGAAAAGCACAGGACTAACGTGGGAAGCCACTGATTGGATTAGGTTAAGATTAATCTTAAAGGTGTGTATAGCGGCTGGAGAGCTGGGATTAGCCGAGTAAGGCTAGCGGCAGCTCACGCTAACGCTAACACTAATGCTAGTCATCAGTCGGCCCTAATCCCTGGCTAACCTCTGTTTACTGGACCTAGCGTTGCTATCAGATGGGCTTTAGCAGGCAGCCGCAGCAGGTGGTAGACTAATTGCATTATGCAGGACTTGTATTACTCTCTGTGGGCCGCCTCATTGACTTTCACCAGAGAAAACCTGCTTATTAAGCCTATTAAGAGAGGAAATAAAACCTCCCTATCGCTACTCTACACTAAACACGGAGGGGAGAATCTACAGACAATCTAACAATGCGGTGACACTTTTTACTATTTAAAGGGGTCTAGATAAGGGTAACATGAGCCTGTTTTAAACATGACAAAACAATGTGTCATTAACATTAATGAATCTTTCGTGTTTACGATTGCTCGGGTTTTGTAATGTCTGCATCCCCAAAGTCAGCATTTCAAAAGGCGAGTGACTTAACCAAGCTATTGGAGATAATATCAAGATAAACCAGTGTCTGTGACACTAAGTGGCTAAAAAAATGTCTATTTGAACACTATGGAATAATGATTGGAGCCTTGCTGATTTAACATACTAATAATATAGTTTTTTAAAAAATTAAATTGCATATTTGTACATTTAGTCCACTAGAATGACTAGGAGATCAGAATATGGCAGCTGACTGCTGTATGGCCTTTTAGAGCATGCATTGGATGTGGATCTGTGTAATTGCGTCTCAGGGTCCTGAATTCTGCACTGGTGTGTTTCAGGTGCCAAGCGCCTCGAGCACTGTCCTCCTCCGGCTCCTCTCTCTCGCTGGCCTCCTCAGGGTCCCACAGCCTGCCCCATCCTCACAGCTCCACGGCAACCAAAGTCCACCAATGAGAGGAGAAGAAGATCGCCTGCTTCATGTTCTACGCCAACACAGAATAGTGATTGTGAACGGTTTACAACCTGTGAGGAAACACAGAGTTAATTAATGCTTTGTCATGCTTTCAGGCATTATTTGAAATCAGTCCATTTCCACTCCCATCTATCTATCTATCTATCTATCTATCTTTCTTTCTTTACCTTTTTCATTCATTTCTTCTGTTCCACACATTTGGATTCAACAACCCCATGGAACTGTCTATCAGTTGGAGGTCTCACAAACACTTCTGACACCCTTTCATTTTGTACATTGCCTTTTTTATTTTGAAGCAGTTGTGTCTTTTCGCCTGGCAAATAAATGTTTACCAGAAACGGGACGCAGGTCCCCAACACGGATGCACCAACCCCCTGAGATATCCAGGTCCAGTCACATACTACAGCCACGTTGGAGGAGGACAACAGTAAGGAATCGACCAAAGTCCACCCGCCATGAGAGGAACTGGCGTTGCTGCTTTCGTTTTAATGTAACAAACAAGTGAACTGTTTCCCCATCATACGTGGATTAAAGGAGCTAGAGTGGCAGTGTTTGTCACTGGGGGAGCTGAGGCGTGACACTGGAGTTTAGTCACTGAACTCTGACCTTTCCGTGACCTTTATCTCTCAGTGTTGACCTCTGAATTGTACAGAAAGGACCAAAAGAAGAGCGATTTTGGATTGCGGACGACAACAGCCTCCCAATCTCTCGTCTCCTCTATCTCTCTCTCTCTTTCTCTCTGTCTGAATGTCTGTCTCTCTGTCTATCTCTCTCTTTCTATCTCTCTTTCTTCTTTTCTTTCTGCATGTCTTTTGTGTCTTTGTGAATCTGGTCTGAACTGGTTTTTGTGAGTAGCTGGTTTGCTGTGCACCAAACAGCAGACAGTGTTAATGAAGTTTGGGGCTTAATACCTTTAATAGTTGCTTAACTATGGTGATAGCTAGGCTATTTACTGAAAGGGGTTTTGGTATACGGCAATATCATTGGATATCAGCGCAGTGCAGTGGACCTAACACCTACACACTCACACATGAACAAGTACACAAATGTAAGGTAGCAGCCATACCTGTTTTCTGTGCTGAATGCCCCGTTGTTCTGTAAATAATGTATATATATATAATGGAAATGTTTTCTTGTCTTTTTTGTTATGAAATCATATTGACATTGTATATTCAGATATGTGTTAAAATAAGATAAGCGACATAAAGGGTTGCGGCTGAACACAAGATTTTCTGTCACTCGTCTGATTGAGTTTGCAGGTCATCAGCCCTATTCTGGTGGGTGGCAGCAAATTCTCCTGGTCGTGCTGTGGGATTTATCATTTCATTTTGGCAGGAAAAGAACACCATTCTATCCTGCTTTTCTTTTCTCTGGAGAATACCGGTGACCTTGTCGCACTTCCCTAGAATGCAATGCGCAGTGGAGCAGAAAAGCGAAGCTGCAGTCTTTAACTAAAATGGCACATTAAAGGGTTAGTTCGGTTTTTTACACTTTGAGCCCCTTTCACAGATTGTCTAAAATGCAATAGAATGGTTGACACCAACATTTTGACGATTGCTCCTATGTTGGCTATTCGCCTCTGCCTGCTTCAAAATGGCTAACAATGTGCATTTGTTGTATCTATCCTTAAAACAATAGTTTTAAAAAGGTGCTACTCACCTTTCACCTCATATTCCATTTTCAGTCTTGAAAACTTTTGTTAAAAATATCTATGACCTACTCGGCAGTAAGAGAGCATGGCAGATCTTCAGGTAAGACTACTGCTGTGGCAAGCAAAAAGACTACAGTTCCATGTAAACAGCTCCCCTTTCCGTTGGCGGCGTGAGTCTTCTAATACAAATCTATAGGGACTTACAAAATGGCAAATAAAACATGAAGGAAACGGTCTTTCGCTACAATACTTGGGTTGGAACATCAGTGAACACCAATAACCACTCGTGAGTAGTACCTTTTTAAAACTACTGTTTTAAACCCACTATGTGTAAGTTTATTTTTTTTCGTATCCCATCTATTGGCGAAGTGGTATACTGCACACGTTTGAATAAAATGTATTAGCCCTCCCCCTCCCACGGTCCTCATTTCCCATGGTCCTCATTTTGAAAATGGCGGCGCAAAATGGATATTCTCATTTGGTACCCAACCACATCTATATATAAATGGAAATTACCAAGTTTACGGGAACACTACAATTTATTCATGGAGGTAATTACCATCGTTTTACATTATATTTTTAAAAGAAAAAATATATTTTTAATAAAAGACGAAGATAAATAGAAGATAAATCCTACACATAGTGGCTTTAAGGATAGATACAACAAATGCACATTGCTAGCCATTTTGAAGCAGGCAGAGGCGATTCTACATTTCCCGAATAGCAATCGTCAAAATGTTGGTGTCAACCATTCTATTGCATTTTAGACAATCTGTGAAAGAGGCTCAAAGTGTAAAAAACCGAACTACCGCTTTAAACTGAAACTGTGCACGAGGACTGGCGTTTGAAAATCGGTGGACACCACTGTTCTCTTGCAGCACTCCCTGAGTCTGCAGGCGACGGTAAGACGAGCTGGTGCCCTTCATATCTCTCTGTTTGTCTCTCTCTCTATCTCTCTCTAACACACACACACACCTGCAGTGGTGAGGACAACAGCAAGGTATAGGATTACTGATGTCACAAGAAGGGATTGCGAGAGAGAGCCAAATCTGTCTGCAGGGGACTGCCATTGCCGTATTATTAATTCATGTGTCCGGGTTTTGGATTTCTGTTAATCGCCCCACCCCCCACCCCCAAAAGGTCACACAAGAGACGAGAGGCGTCAGCACCTTTTAACCCCCCCACGGGGCCGTTTCCTTTTCATGTAAAAACCCTCTGAGGGAGACGCGGAGCGCTATCATGTCTCCATGTGGGCGCTTTGAACGTGATTCCGTTTCACAGGTTGCCCAATCACATACGCCCTGAAGGGTCAAACACACACAGGCCTACTTCTGCCTACCTGATATCAACTGATATAACTTTGTGTGAATTATTTACATCATCCTTGATGCAGTGCTGCCAATATAATTAATATACACAGCATTTTAGCATTTTTATTATTATTATATAACATTTAAAATTAAAAGATTTAGACTACCGGTAAATTAGACTTTTTACTGTAAGCTACAAATTCAAAGAATTCAAATAAGAACAGATAATAAATGGGTAATGACAATCATTTTCTACAGGACAGGTAACATTCATTAGATTCCTTGTTATAACTAAGTCCTAAAAAAGACAACAAGAAATAATGCACATCAGAAATAAATGAATGCAAACAAACAAATAGGCCCCCCAACCAGTGACACTGTCAACACATTTACAGATTCTTGCCAACACTCGTTAAAAATGGGCCCTTATCACAGCAGCCATTTTTTCCTAGAGGGTGCAAGCCATTTTTCTAGGGAGGCAATCAACTTCCTGGTTAATACAAGTCCATAACAGTCTGATTCAGAGCAGCAGAATCACATTCTGATTGGATGTCAATAATAACACCTACGTTTGCCCTGCAACTTGAAAATGATTGTTGTCATAAAGGTCCATTTTAGCCACTCTAAGGCAGGGGTTTAATAGGTAGTGGAGCATGAATATGAAAGGCTTCTTGGGGGAAAATAATTTGGTAAAATAAGATAAATAAGGTTTAATAATATTACTTAATATATTTTAGACCGTTTTTGCAGGCGGGATTAAAAAGAAAAAATGGCAGGCCTGCTGGTTTAGAAAAAAAAAACATAAACTCAAACAGTATAGACAGGGAAAACATTGACAACAACATCAACATGGGTTATGACAGTATAAATATTGTAACACGGTGACATTTTTAGTAAATAAGACTTTCTTCTTGTGGTTGAACTTGAAGTCAGAAAGCTTGAAATTGAAACCCAGTCATGATTTATGCATTTAGTCATGATGGTCATTCAACTCCTATGATCTTGGCTGTTAAGAACATTAAGTACACTAAAAGTCTTTCCTTACTCTGCGGCTTTTACACAGGGCACTTATAGACTACTATATCCATTAAGGCCTATGTAACATGATCAGACTGATGATGATGATGATGATGATCATGATGATGATGATGGGTCTGGAACAATGCTTTCTACAGATGGACAACACCCACATTTACACCAAAGTGCTGATGCTTGTCAGAGCCTGAGATTCTAGAGCGCTTCTTTGGTCAGAGCAGCTGAAAGTGCTCCATCTCCCTGCATTGTGACATCACAATGGGCCGTCTCTATGGCAATCACCTTTTTGCTCTGGTGTGGCCGAGGGCCAGGTACTCTCTTTATAGCACTGCCCTAAGAAGTTAGAGGTATTCTAAACCAGTGAAAGGCTTGTCTGTCTTCACATGTTTATTCATCATTCATTATTGTGTAGTAGTGTAGTCGGTTGGGAGGGAGGGGGATGCTAAGTGATGCTGTTGGAATTTCAAGTGAATCAGGAAGTGAAGCAGATAATACGGATAGAAGCATTAGCGTTGCAACCCCTGTTTCCATGACATTCTTTTCTCCTTTTCAAGCAGGAGCATTTTGACTTCTTTTGGCATTTACTTTCATTTCAGATAATTTGGTTCATTCTTACCAGTTATATCCTTGCTCCAGTCTTTTAAAATAAATTGAAGGAGGAAGCAAAATAGATCAACATAATGATAAGCAGGATGAGAAATTAAGTTATACTTGTGTGCACTGTGTGACACAAAAATATGACATGGCAGTGTATTGTTATTATTTTATTTATATAATGTTGATTCCAGGTCAGAAATAAAGTTAAATGTGTGTGTGTGTGTGTGCACATGCATGTGTGGTCTGTGGAATACATGGCAAGTGAAGTGTTATTTATTGTCATTTCAGCCCTTTACACAGTGAGATGAGAAAAGATTCCACCATGGATCTAAGTGGTGCTACATTAAGATAACAATAAATAAGGACAAAATAGGACAGTAAAGACAAATTGGGACAAAAATAGGTACATTTTTACTTACTGTGTGTTCCTCTCTGTTTACACAGCAATGTGTGGTGCGCCTCTGTTGTCTTTCCCCCATTTGGCTCAGGCCCTCAGTGCCATTTGGTTCCTCTCCACCTTGTGTCATCTGTTTCTCAGTGTGCGCGGCAGCTGGTGTCATGTGTTGGCATGCAACCGAATGATATGCTATCACTGAAGCCACATGCTCCCATGACACCTCCTGCCGGGGATGAGGATGCCTTCAAAGGACATAGACAGCACAAGCCACTGACACTGACCCTTCGAAGACTAGAACTACAGATAAATGATGCCAATTCACATAACTGGCATGGCAAAAAAAAAATTGGCTCGCTTGTGTATGGCTCTTTAACATGTACTTTGCCAATGAGAGATAAGAATTTGGGTATGCATGAATCTCATGGAATTATAAAAAAGAAAAATATCTTCTTTCTTTCTAATCTTCTTTCAACCAAGGGTGCTGGTGAAGAATTCCACATCGATCATCGATCAGCAACATCGATCAGCATAGACTCTAGATCAGTTAGTAATCCTTTACAAAGACACTAAACTGCACCCCTATACTATCGTAGATGCTGCCTTTTGAACTGAGCAATAAAACAAGAGTAAATGTATCCTCTGCAGCTTGAAGGAAATGTTCAATTGTGTAACCAGAGGAGAGTTTTCCACATCTTAGATCCAACTCGAATCTTGGACTCCCATGACTCATACTCTCCAAAAAGGTGTCGCCCTAGCTTGAATTAATATATTAGAGAGCACAGAGAGCATACAAGGCATCTGCAATTTCAACAGAACAGAAGTAGGCCTACTGACAAAGTGAGCGTGTGGTACTTCTTACTGTAACAAGCTTATAAAGTGCAAGAACTCGGGATTTTTGCGTTGATACTGCCTCCTAGCGGTAGAGTAAGATGTAACACTCAAAGGTTTTCCTAGGTAAGTGAGCCCGCTGTACAGGGCATATTTTACTGTAAACCTATGATTGCTGAATTACACGGGCTAATTATGGTGTTATAAATTTACTTACGATATAATGTTGAGGATCGTTTAAAAAAACAGTGAAGGCAGGTACGTAGGTTGAAGAATTTCGACTTAATGCAAACATTGTCGATCTACTTGATGTGTTTAACCTTTTTTTACAGGAGCTGTGTGACTAGATGCTTGTGTTGGCCTCCACAACTCGTTTTTATTGCGCTTCTTTTGCTATATGCTATGCTATCGGTATTTAACATCACGTAAGTCTATTCATTCGAACATATTTTCATAACTGCTAAAACCAGGGACAATTCTGTCAGAATCGGAGATGTTTGTAGCAACGTGCTCCAATAGGCCTGTGGTATGCTGTTTTGATGTCATCACCGCGTTCGCCACCATGTGGCACCACGAAATGGTGCTTGATGTGACCCAGTTCCTTCGTACTACCGGTAGATGGCAGAGTGAAACCAACTTCTTTTCAAAACCAGCGTGTCTGCGAAGCAAATATTTAGGCCTATGCCTTGACTTCATGTCGTGGGTCTGTTATACAGTCAAAATAGACTGTGCCGCCACACCGATACAGACACTGAGTTTACATGTGTCTGGTAGGCCTACTCTTAGACATATAGCCTACAATATAAGAAAGAAAGATAAATACCAAGTAATGCACTTTGTATTAATCTTTTTTTTTTTTTGAGAATTATTCTCAAAATGACTGCACTGTTCTGTAGTGTCAGACTGCACTGTTCTTCAGTTCTTTCCCATATTACTCTTGGAGACTCATGATGTCTTCTGATCAGATTAAACAGACGAAACATATTGCAATGCTTGCCATATGACCTATTTTGTGTGTGACAGAGAAAGAGAGGGAGAGGGGGGGCGGGGGAGAGAATGTGCCCCCGGTCACGCTTTTCATGTGCAATTAAAACCATTCAGCACAAGGTTAATATTCAACCTCACAGTTGGGTGAAACGCCACCTTGGCATGACAACAATGCTGGGAAACGAACCTTTGCTTTTATGTGAATGAATCTGAGTTTACGTGGCTGAGGGAGAGAGAGAGAGAGAAACCCCATGTCTTGTTAGTGTCGCTATGGTGTGGAATTTGCCTAACTGTGAGACCCAGTTAGTGCTATTGTCAACCACTGCTAATGCTAACCACACTGATAGGCCTATCTAATCCAAACACCACGTGTTATACACATGTAATGTATATCCAATCTAGTGTTTTAAACATGTTATATACAGCACATGACAAAATAATCTAATGCTCAGACAATATAAAATGTAAATAAAATGCAGACCATCAAGAAAATATATATCACCTAAATAAACAACCTTTGATAACCTTTGACAGGAAGCAGTACAGTCTTTTCATAAAAGGACTGACACTTATGATAATGTGTGATAAACTATTCATGGTTGTGTGTTGTGTGTGTGCGTGTGTGTGTGAGAGAGTGGGGGGGGGGGGGTGACAGTGACATGGAGGGTATCTAACATTATGTTCCTAACATTATGTTTTGTTCTTTTGGGGAACACAAAGTCTAAGTAGCACATCAACAAAGAAAGAAGACAAAACCGAAAGAGTATAAGCCGTATAAGACCAAAGGAGGTAGAGAATAGGAGCATGGGAACACAAGAAAAAGAAGGAAAAGAATAAAGAGGAGGAGGGGGGAAAAAGATAGCAGAGGCAATATCAGGTTTCTACGTTCACTGAATCAGTGATCATATTCATGGAGGTGAGGGGTATAGTGAGAGGCAGAAGGCTCCACATAGCTCGCATTCCAAAGAAACGAACCATCACACCTTGACAGGTTCAGGCTGCACTTGACGACTCCGCATGCACTGTATGCAGAAGACCCCCCCAGAAAAGGTACTCTTTAAGACTTTCATGTTTATGTTTTTGTATGTTTTGTAGTTGTCTGTTTTCTCAGCTAATCTGAAGGTGGCTTAATGTGTGTGTACTGTAAGTGTATTCTTGACTTTAAATGGAAAAGCTTCAGTACGCTAGTCATTTGTCCTTGAGGCATCAGAAGCGGGTGAATTCAGGCACATGTTTCCCACCCACACAGTTTTGGAACAAAACAGAACATGGGGGCGATTTTTGTGCATCACAGATAAAGCAGACACAATGTGAATTGTGTCATAGTAACTGTTGTCCTGTAGCAAAGATTTTTAGATCACATGGTCTTGTTCAAATCTGTACAGTGTACAGAACTACAAGATCAGCTCAGAAATGCACCCAAAAGGTGGTCATGAAAGATAGACAAGTGCACTGGAGACAATGAACGACAAAAGCTTGCGATAATTAAAATGTATCACATTCACATCATCACATTCACATCACATTCAAATTGTTCACTTGGTGCTTTTCATGACATCACACGTCAGTGGTGAATTTCTCAGCAGCCTATTACGATGGGTTTACGCAGTCTTAGGGTTTGGGCTGTCCGTGTCTGGTCGAATGAGACTGCACGTGAGTGTGCTTGGTTGGCAAACAGGCCACCGGGGAAGAGGAAGCAGCGAGAGAGAAGAGAAAGAGAAAGAATGGGAGTCAATAGAGTTGAGTTCTCCTTGTCCTCATTATGTAGGACGGCTTGTATTGTGCAATAATCTAAAGATAAGCAAGACATGGTGTCAAATGTTTCTATTCATCAACAGGAGAATATACATTGACTGGCAAACTCATTGCATTGTATAATAATAATAATAATAATAATAATAATAATAATAATAATAATAAATAACAACAACAACAACAATAACAGCTTAGTAGCCTAATGATTGTATTGAACTGTGTTCTGCTGCATTTAACAAACTGTTCCTGATACATTTGAAAGAAAATAATATGAGGCCTACAAAAAAAGTGCCAGCTTTCAGGTCAGCATAAGAAGACTTATTAATGAAATAAAGCAATTTATTCTATATTAGAGATGAGGAAATATAGCCTATAGTGGCTGTGAGATAGGACGATAATTTACTTCTTTGGAAGACAAACTAACATTCGGTGTATTCCTCTGAAACTGAACAGTGTAGCAATCTGCTGACTATGATATAATATTAAGGCTAATACTGTTTTTTTTGTTGCTGGAAGCAAAAACTGTCCTGCCCATATAATTCAGGCGCACGTTCCTCTCTCTCCCTCCCGATGTGTGAGTGAGGACCGAGAGAGAGAGAGTGCGGTAGCGCTAGTGAGGACAACTCATACCACCGCAACTAGACTCTACATTCGAACTCAAGCAGCGACTGTAGTTGGTGGAGCATGGGGAAACACAAACGCATTTCCCTGTCTCTCCGGAGGTGACTGTGGTCAATCCACGCCGAGTCACAGCAGCCCGGATAGGATATGAAGTAGAAAATCATACAACTGTCGTCCCTACTGTTATTCGAAAGTGTTTTGCGTTTACTGGATGCTGGGTTCCTACGAACTGTGACTAACGTTACCTGCGGAAATTCTGGTGAGTGGGTAACATATCATGTAGTCCGTCCTGAGTCTGTTTCACTGATCGAAATAGTAAATTGCTATTGTTTAGTCTTTATCGGTAATTTAGATAAAAGGCAACGTATGTTCTGGAAGTACTGTCATTCAGCCATTCATGTTAAGGCAGAATAAGGCAAAGATGGAGTTAATTTTTTTACAATATGGCCGCGCTTTTATGTCTCGTTTCCTCAAGTGAACGGATAAAGTACTCTGAAGCGATTTACGGTATGTTTCGGGTCTTATATGCAATGTATCCGGATTTGAACAAACAACTCACTTGTGTCTATTCTCTGGGCCAGTATAAGTTCGGCTTTTTCTGTTAACTTGAAGCAATATATTTCTGAACGTCCTGTTGCGAAGCAGGAGGCACGAGTCCCATTCAAATCTGTCCAACCACAATGTCCAGTCACCGTTTCAAGCAAAACAACCCAAAACAAATCGTGGGACGCATCTACGCATATTCTGGGTCTATCTTAGAACAGCAGTACGGCAAAAAACACTGCTTTATGTAAAGCTGAATCTGCTAGCCTGAGGCTGTAACTTGAACTCTTTGGAGTGAAGCGGGCCGTCAACCACTATCACTTTTTTGAATGTATGCAGTAGCATATGTGACACTCACAAATTCCAATATGATTCCGTGCGTAGTTCTTTGGCACACATTTCCCTGGAATATGCATGTGTCCAATTCTTATGTTTTGTCATAAAATAACGTTTGGGGTGTGTTTGTTTTTTAGCTGTTATGATTTTTGATCGTGGAAAACGTCGACTGTTTCAGAGGGCGAGATCCTGTAGACTAATCTCCTTGGTTATGAACAACCTAAATATGGCAGTATTCTGGCCACCTGCACGCGCAGGAAAAAAAACAACATAGTTGCATGACTAATCTCTCACATAGTAACGGAACGATCTATCAAATGTTACTTTTTGCGCACAAGCACTTGATAGACTGCGTTGCGTTGCGTTGTCTTTTTACATATCTAGTCAGTCTTTTTACATATGCTCTCTCTCTCTCTCTCTCTCAGTTAAGGTGTGGAAACAGAGAGAACTGTGGGTCAGTAGCCTATGTTCCACTTCAGCACATCACACCTTACTAGGCCTTACTCAACTGCTTCTGACATTCCTTTGTGCTGTTTCACTACAGCACTTCTGATAACTAAGGCAGAGAGATAGAGATAGTGTGTGTGTGTGTGTGTTTATGTGTGTGGGCATGTAAACACTAATGGCTTCAGATGACAGCGAACAGAATGGGGGAAAGTGTGGTAGTGTGGTAGGGGTCTTTTAGTGTGGCTTTTGCATAAGCGGTGTGAGATGGAGTGGGCGGAGAAGCCTGATGGTTAACGTTTGGTGATCTCTGCTTTGTCTTGTTCTTCCCTTTTTGGTGTCTGCTCTGAAGACTTTAGCTTTGATGTATGAGTGTGTTCTTGTCAGGGCAATGTCAGCTCGTCACCATAGCAAAAATAGCTTGTGTGTGTGTGTGTGTGTGTGTGTGTGTGTGTGAGAGAGAGAGGGTGTTTGCATGTGTGTGAAAAGGGGCCCCTAAGCATGTTGGCTTTTGTAGGGATGTGTGTGAGGGCATTGTATGGGGGGCAAAAAGCACATGATTGATAGGCATAAGCTTAGACATGCACACACACATACACACACGCACACACACACACACACACACACACACTTTTTTTTTCTCATTTCGTTCTCTGTCATTTAAGACACGTAAATGCTTTGTGGAAGGTGTCTCCATACCAGCAAACTGCTCATGACACAACTTTATGGTGGAAACTCTCTATGTATATTGATATTGTGTATATTGAAGGCTCATGCACTCACTGAGATGCACAGATTTGCTTCCTCCCACATACAACTGTCTGAATAAAAAATGATAAATCATACTCTCTCTCTCTCTCTCTCTCTCTCTCTCTCACACACACACACACACACACACACACACACACAGACATGTAATCTACAGTGGTGATCTGAGCGTGGATAAGCTCATCAGTATTGTCAGTTTAGATATGAGTAAAGTGGAGAGAGAAATTATTTGGATTTATCTGGTGATTAAATCTGTGTGTGCGTGCATGTGTGTGTGTGTGTGTGTTGGGGTGAGGTGGGGTTGCAAAGGGGCTTTTGTGCAAATAGGTGTGTATCTATTTTAAACTTTACTAAAGCTAGGATGTCCAAGTGTGTGTGCGTGTGCATGTGAGTGTGTGCGTGTGATTGTGTGAATGTGTTTGTGTTCGAGTTGTGTTGTGCCCCTACTCTGGTCAGTCACTCAGGATGCTTAAAGTGCAACACTGCAGGAGAGAGGAAAGGAGCCCAAAACCCAAAGACCTTTCACCTCCGACCTCTGACCTGGTACAGAGTGAGGCACGGGGACACATTGCTGAGCTGCTCCGCTTCCTATAGTGTTCATTCAAGAGCTTCAAGAGCTACAGTAGGAAACCTCCAGACTCCATCTTTTAATAACTCCTCCTACAGACTTCCTTCAGAGATACTGTAGGGCTTCTCAGGACTCGCAATATATCTTTTGATATATTGCTCTAAGTAGCTGAGGGCCTCAATCCTAATATATCTTTTGATATATTGCTCTAAGTAGCTGAGGGCCTATATCCTGCGAATGTTCCACAGAATTCCCTTCAGTCTTAATTACTATTCCTTTCATTTCTGATGCGGAATAAAGGTTTTGCGCGGAATTCCGCTAATCTGTGCAGTGCAATTCCGTTTGTAATTATGGTTGTGTCTCCTGCAGAGTTAAGAAGACAGAACTTAGACTTGCGGTTGACCCGTCCCTTTAAGGCGTTTGCCCAGCTAATTCAGTGCATACAACCAGCAGGTTTGCAGATGACCCATTGACCGCAGGCATCGCTGAGGCGATGACAGAAAAGGAACAAAAGTTTTCCCATCCCTCCACCGAACATGTCTAGTCACGTGCTTGGACTGCTCACGGCTGACAGCTTTGGCAGGGTGTCTGTAGGAGCAGCTTCTGGGAAGTTTGTGTGAAGTTTCTGTCATTGGGGTTCATACCTAACTTCCTTGGCCAGTTGTGCCAATAAATAAATAAATAATAAAGTATATATAAATGAATAAAGTATATAAAAAATAACAAGGAAAATAATAAAAGTAAATACATATTAAAGTGTTATGTGGCAAGTGATATTATGTGGTTTGTTAACACTTTTATAACATCAAGATAATGTCTTCTGAACTCAAAGCTCTTCCTTCTTTTGGGTCGCTGCAAAAACAAACATCTGTCACAACTGAAAACAAACAATGGGCCCATCTCATAGCAGACACTTTTCCAAGAAGTGGTACTGTAAGGCAAAGTGAGCACACGTGCTACATTGAATCAGAAACGGATTGGCTGTTACACCTCAATTACACCTGTGCTTACCCTGAGACTTTAAAATGGCTGCATAACGCAGAGAACACATCAACTCACAGTTTTTACCAACACTATAATTTATGTCTAGTTCTAACGAAAATAACTAAATAAAAAAACACCAGGATGCAGTTGAAAGGCAGCCTGATCCTCATTTGTTTTCCCAGAATTACTAACTACTTCTTTCGACTGAATGTGTTTATTGTCATCACATGTCTGAGTTTGATTCTTCAGAGTCAGACATATATCCTGTCACAATATATAGACTGGTAGTGTGTGTGTGTGTGTGTGCACTATAAAGTGCTCTGCAGTAGAGTGGGCCTCCCTTGGTCAGACTGGTAGCTGATAACAAAGAAAGCCACGTGATAAGAACCCGAGAGCTCATTCTCACAGATGCCATAAAAAAGTGTGTGGAATGTTAGAACACATAAAGAGGAGCTTTCCGGAGGTTTCCCAAGGTCAGAGCTTACATTCTGGACTGCTAAGAACAGCAGCGGGTGATTCCTTAAAGGTCTTCTTGCAAAATAAACCGTTTAATACTTGATTTTTTACATTACCATAAGTCATCCCAAGTTGCACTTGTATGCTCAACTTCAAAATGTTCTCCTACCCCTGTAGTCTGTAGTCTGCCGGGAAAAACGAGCAAATCGGAAAAGCCGTACAAGCCTACGTCACATTAAACATTAGCTATGCAGTTAGCCCGCCCTCAAGAAAACATTATTAGGCTGCCTGCAGACAGACCCACTAGAGGGAGCGTCACAGTGCTGTTAGCCAATCAGAGGCGATACGTTTGCATTTTATTAATATTCATAAGAATCCTCTGTCTGAAGTGCCAGTAGATATGGGGAAGGTATGTAGGTAACACCTGGACATTAAGTGATCTCCTAGTGATGCGCTTCAGTGCACAAGCCTCCAGGGTGGTTACTGTATATACAGCCATCGTTAATCATTGTCTAATAAGTAAGGGATAACATTGTGTGAGGCAGACATTATTATAGAATACTGTCCTGTGAGGCAGAATCCTTATGCCTGTGATGATGTATGCTTTATTAATATTTTATATATATATATATATATATATATATATATGAGTTTTTGAGTGCATGACTCTGAGGCGTGTTCAGTTCTTGAGTGTTAGTTCAGTTTTTGAGTGCATGACTCTGAGGCGTGTTCAGTTCTTGAGTGTTAGTTCAGTTTTTGAGTGCATGACTCTGAGGCGTGTTCAGCTCCCATTCCTCAGCCCTCTATTCTCTCCTGACCCACTGCTTGCTGTTTTTATTGGGTTGTTCAGTTCAGGATCTTTTCATCCAGCTTTGTCCCTGTCAGAGTAGAAGATTGTTCAACCAGCACACAACCAAAACTGCTGACTCAGCAAATACTGAGGTGTTACACCAACCCTACATATCCTTTGGAAAG
This sequence comes from Limnothrissa miodon, assembly GCA_017657215.1. Taxonomy (NCBI): domain Eukaryota; kingdom Metazoa; phylum Chordata; class Actinopteri; order Clupeiformes; family Clupeidae; genus Limnothrissa; species Limnothrissa miodon. The sequence goes on along the minus strand of JAGFZM010000294.1, from coordinate 2,920 downwards.
GAAACCCTTCATCAACGGCAAGATGTCTACATCCAGTAAGCTATAAAGCTAGCTAGTTCGTTTGGCTTATCTCGGCTCATTTTAAATGCACGCTAGAAGTGGCCCTGCAGAGGATCCCATATATGGGGACAGCTCTTAAACCTGTCCCCTATGGTGAAGGAATTTGACAGTGCCATAAATGTAAGGTGCTCATGGTGCTGTGTTTGCATGTGGGATCAGGCACAGTCTTAAAATCAAGGCCGTTTCGCCCTTACACTCTTAAAGAATCCTTGTAAAGTTCTAATAGAACCCTCTTATATGTTGTTCTATGAAGTCCCGTTTGGTTTCTTATTTAACAAGTGTTTGAGAGGCACACTTGGTACAAGACAGTACAAATCTCTGCACTGAGCCTCTTTAAAAAAGTATACCTGCTAGAACCTTGTGGTTCTATACATATGGTTCTGGTTCTCTAGCCCTTTATTAAAGGCCCACTAAGCAACATTTTTCAGTTAATTAATTCGTTTCATACTGTTTAGGATGCTAACATGAGTCATTACACGACAAACAAGCAGTGTAGAATGTGCCACTGTGGCCTACAACTGTAGCATTTGCATTTGCAAATACAGCAATACAGCATTTGCAATATTCAACAGCAGCGGTCTGCCTCCAATAGAATGCAGTGCAATACAATGCAATACAGCGGTCTTTAGAGGGAGCTTGTGAGAGAAAAAAAACAGAACGTTGCTTGGCCCTGCTTTAAGTCCCTAAAGTGGAACTCTTGAAGAGTCTTCTGTTTGCATCTGTCCTCATCAAGTGGCCTGAAGAACCATTAGATCAGCATAGTTGTTGAACTATCTGCACTGTAAGTGTGTGTGTGTGTGTGTGTGTGTGACAACAAGTAGAGGTTTCAGATGAAGGAACAGGGGATGAAGAAGAGGAAGAGGAGGTGTGAGACAAGGGAAGGAGGGGTCTCATATATCCCCGAGGCTTTATCTGCAGTTAGTCCCCCTGAGGTTAAATCAAAGAAGCTGTACTCGGCCAGCATTACAAAGAGTTCAGCCGAGAGATAAACAGACAGACAGACAGAGGGAGAGAAAGTGTAAAAGAAGACTAAAGAGAATGAACAGGAGGAAAAGAGAGAGGAAGAAAAAGACAGAGGGAGGAAGAGATAGAAAGTGAGAGAGGAAAGGAGAGAGCTGGAGAGAGGGTGCACGGGAGGAAAAGAGAGAAAGAAAAAGAGCAGTGGAGAGAGAGTGCACAGGAGGAAAAGAGAGAGAGAGAGCTCAGGAGGAAAAGAGAAAAAGAAAGAGAGAGAGAGAGAGAGTGCACAGGAGGAAAAGATAAAAAGAGAGAGAGAGTGCACAGGGGGAAAAGATAAAAAGTGAGAGAGAGAGAGAAAGAGAGAGCATGCAACGGAAGACTAGGCAGGATGTGAGTGAGGTAAAGAAAAGAACAGGAGCGGAAGCTGATACTGGGTGAGGGCAGAGGAGTCCTGAGAAGCGTCCTTATCCTTTATCCTCATCTCTGTCATGCTGGGATCACCCTGGAATCCTTGGAGAATGCCTGCTCTTTCTCTCTCTCACACACACACACACACACACACACACACACACACACTCACACACACTCTCTCACACACACACACATACACATACACACACACACTCACACATACACACACACTCACACACACACACCCAAGCTCACGCACATACACACACACCGTTGCAATGAATACCTTGAATGATTCTCTCTCTCCCTCTCTTTCACTCAGCCCACAAACACACCACCCCCACCCAGCACACACACTTACACACACACACACACACGCTATACCCACTCCACCCCACACACACTGACTTCCTGCCACGGTAGGGGACAGTGCCGTCTGTTTGTGCTCTGGCAGAGGAGTGGTGCCTCTATGAAGGTTATCTTTGATCTATTATACATGTTACTCCTGATGGGAACAGAAAATATAATAACAGTCACAGCTGTGCGTCACAGTAAATTAACCCCCCCTCCACACACACACACGCACACGCACACACACTCACACCTTTCTTTTGCTGTCTGACTCTGTCACTCGTCCCTTTATGGAATAGTTTTGTGCTTCAATGGTCCATAACGAGTGTCCATAACAGTCTAGTTTTTGCTGGGGCCGAAACTGATAATTGATCCACTGTAAGTCGATCCACAGGACATATTGTATTCACTTGATGGGCACACGCTGGAGTGAGTCGTACTGACTGAAGGTTTCAGGGAGAATGGGGGCTTGTTTGCGTTCAACTCTGCTGGTGAACTCTGTGAAAAGTGCAAAGGACGTCTGTGTTTGTGAGGGCAACCAAAACCCTATTTAAGGGTGCGTTCACACTACTGTAGGTCCCTTGGACCGGACCCGGGTTCGTTTGGTCCAATGGTTCGGTTCTTTTTGATAATGTGAACGCAACCATACCTAACCTGGGTGTGGACCCGGGATCGGACCCGAGTCCGCCTGAAAGAGGTGGTCTGGGGTACGGTTCGCTAGAACGCTGAAGTAGGTTGCTAAGCAAACATTCTAAAGAATGTAAAGAATCTTTACTTTTTATCACCGTTTTTACGCGAGATTTTCTGGAAGCTTGTGTCTACTTATGACATAAACGGACCAGGGTGCGGCGTCAAACGTTTAATGTGAACAGAGACCAACTGCGGTAGGGGTCTGGGGGAGTAACCGGACTCGTGTCCGGTCCAGTTAAACGGACCCAGTGTGAAAGCACCCTTAAATGTGCCATTGGTCAAAACTACAGAAGAAATGGTACTGGGATGGGAAAGCTACCATGTGGGGGGCAGAGAACAAGCTCCCAGACCATAACTAATGGAGGTTATTATGGGATGTTTACTTATAGATCTAAAACAGGACACACACACACACACACAAACACTCTCACACCAATGCTTGCAAAAG
>JAGFZM010000293.1:274981-319928 GCA_017657215.1 Limnothrissa miodon | reverse complement strand
TCTCTCTCTCTCTCTCTCTCTCTCTCTCTCTCTCTCTCAATCTGTCTTTCTCTCCTTCCTTGTCTCTGTTGCTCCTGGGTGTACTGCTCTGCTCTGCTTCGCTACTCCCAACAGAAAAAGGACTGGTGTTCATTAGCCCAGGATGTCCAAACAAACCTGGGACAGGCGGATTCCTATTGATCCCCTGTAATCAATCCGCATCCTCATAGTGGGTGCAGCCAAGGGCGCGGGCTAAACAGCAGCCGCCACGATAGCGTTCTTGTTTCTAATTGCCAAGTGTGTGTGTGTGTGTGTGTCTGTCTGTCTCTGCCTCTGAGCGTGTGTGTGTGTGTGTGGGTGTGTCAGTGCCTCTGTGTGTGTGCACTTTCCTGAAAATACCCTTTGCAGTCAGGTGCTATATTAATTATCCAAATTTTGTTGTGACCTGCAGGGGATCTCTGTTCTCCTGTTGTGTGTGAGGCAGTGGGAAACGGCATACTGCACCGCATGTGAATTTAGCAGAGGCAGAGAAATTACTTCATCTTTCTCTTTCTGTCTTTTTTTTTTTTTCCCCCAAACTCTTTTTTTTTTTTTTTTTTTTTTCCCCTCTGTCTCTCTCTGCCACCCGCCCCCCCCCACCCTGCCCCTGACCCACCCTAACCCTGACAGGCATACACACAACACACACACACGCACAAATACACACACAAACACACCTAGTTTTCTCTTCATTGCCATCCCCTTGTTACTAGCACCATTTGTAGAACAGTCTGCTTGTTACCAGACAGGAGGTTGGTTCTTTGTTCTGTTGATGGCATTGTGCGTCACCATTGTGCATTGTTAATTGGCAGCTTCTGGTGGGTAAGCAATGCCGGAGCTCTCAGTAAAAACCATCGTTCCGGAACTCCCCATTATCCAGCGATCAGGTGCTTCTGGCCCGAGGCCCTGACCTTCTCTCAGGCACAGAATTGGGGTTTTTGCTCTGACTTGACAACGCCAATAGACATCAGACTACAAAAAGATGCTAGAAGCAAGGACAGGTTTTAGTTTGGTTGGCTTTTGTTATCGTTTCTGAAATATCAAAAGCACCGTTTTCATGCAACTCCAGAGCACTGGCAAAAAGCAACAAGAGCGAAATGCCAAGCACTGGGAGGTTCTTTTGTCTCAAGCCAGACGGCTACAAGATTGATGCATCCCGGTCGTAACACTCCCATCCCTTCCTCGCTGGCGTTGCATAGAGAGAAAACGAGATGACGGCTCAGCGAATGGTCGACACAAATGACACTACATTGTCACGGTTTTACCCGTGTCCACACACAGTAGTTCAGTCTAAACTGATACTAAATGATGACCTGTGCATATTTAATGTATGGTCACTACAGCAACCGGTTACATTAAGGCAATACTTTAATTGTAGGGGAAAACTTAGGTCAGGGTTTGACAGCATTATTGTAGAGAAGGAGTGAATCAATAATGGCCCAGCCATTTTTTTTTTTGTATTGTGTGTTTCCGGTGATTTGGGTCTCTGACCGAGAGAGTGCAGTCATTTGATAGGTAATTTAGGTGGAACTAATTTACTGATATGACACACACAAACACACTTCAGGAGTACCTACTTGATTTATCTCTGTGTGTGTGTGTGATTGCTGTAGGGTAACCTTTCCATTAACTAGCAATTAAAGGACTTGGGGGAGGGGGATGGAGGGGAGCCAGACACCCAGGCAGCTGCATAATCTGGTCAATAAATTCTTTAATCAGTAAATGAAGTGCTCCCACCCTACAGATTGCCAATTATAATGCTGCATTCAAGAAAGCTAGGATGTTGGATTTATCCCCCTTGGAATATACTAGGTGCAACATCAAAGCGTTCCAGGCGAATATAAACAATAAGCATGGCCGACCGCAATCGCCTAATATTTCTTTTGGTTTTAAAAACTTATTTGAAAGGCACCAATCCTTTGTTCTTGCATATGTGCATGAAACGGAGGAGAGGAAATGATGGATGACCTTTCTGGCTAAAACATAGACAACAATTTAGGCCATCTAATTATCCATTTAACATATTTACAACCTGTGTAGTATTCATTGTTTGAGATTAAACGAATCTACTTGAAGTGGCATTCCAGTGCACTTATCCTGACTGGAGGTAGGAAAACCCAGACCTCCCAACTTTCTGGAGCGCAGCATAAGGCCTACGTGTTCCAGAAAAAATCCAGAAAACTTCAGTATGTTATATCTAAGTTTGTGGAGGTGTTGTGTTTTTTTTTTTTTCTAATTTTCTTAAATCACATACAACAAGCTCCTCCCTGTAACAATCAAATTTTGTCAAGTTTTTTTTATTTTTTTTTATTGCTGCTAGAATTGCCCCCTGACATGCTTTCTCTATTGACGAGTAAAAAAAGACAACTGCGGTTTATCAAACAGGATATACTAGCTAATTAGCTAACTAACTAAAGACTGTTTAAATGACGTTTAAAAAATTGGTCAAGCAGTCCAACACATGACTGGGCCTCAAGTTAAAGATGTTTGAGATGTTAAGAAGCCTAAAATCCAAAAATCCTGCCACCATTTCCTCCAGCATATTGAAAACAGAAGAAATGTTCATTTGAGTTACATGCCTGTAGCTTAACTAATTTAGCTCATTTAGTCATTAGGTTAAATATAGATATGGAATGGGTAATGGAGATAAGTATATTAACATGAAAAAGTTCGAGTCCCTGTCTTCAGGTCAGTCCTAGTGATGGCCGAGCAGAGAAGAGGAGCGCCTCTTATGTAAAAGCCTGGACAATTTCCACCACTTCAACAATCTCTAGAATCCTCATTAGCATGGGGCTCCATGCATTGGAATCTAGCTGCATTCCTTCCTCCACCCCACACACACACACACCTCCTGCTTTCCCTGTTTCTTCGTCTTCCACAGAGCTGCGAGCGAGTGATCATCTTGGCTCATTTTTGTTTTGTTTTGCTTGTGTGGAAGTGGCAGCGGCAAGCCAGTGCAGCTAAACAGAGCTAAATTCACCAGAAAACGATGAAGGACACCTGACGCGTTTGTGCACATGCCACAACTTTTTGGACTGTCAAGTATTCAACCATAGCAAAGTAGTTACTGTACCTCCACCTTGACTAACAAGCTTGTGTTTCTTTGTCTATGAGCGAAATAAACACACGCACCAACTGGAAATTAGCATTAGGATTCCATAAGTTTCAAGATATTCCAATGGGTTTAAGATATTACCTGCTTTCTGGTTTGACCAGGACAAATAGTTTATGCAGTATGGTTATATACTGTAGCTTAATCTGTACAGCTGAATACTGCAAATGGTAAAGATTCATACAATCATTTATGAATTGTATTTTATTCCCTGCCATTTTATGTTCATCAGACGTGATGTTTTCCACCTTTCAAGGAATAAGCCAGATTTTCCCAGATAGACTAGTAGAGTGGCTGTTCCCTGGAACCCTGAATAGTAAGACATATCAGCTGTATTGGACAAAGAAAAAGCACAAATGTAGAAAATCGCTTCTAAGCATCCATTGCATTTACGTCACAGTGCTTTGTGGGTACAAAACTAACATCACCTGATTGTTACTGATGTCACCATCTTGAGTGCTGCACCTTAATTACACCTGGTGATGTCACCTCTCACAATAGCAGCTTAAGGCTGAAAGGATTTTCTAAACTTAAGAGCATTTTGAATGTAAATCAAGTTAATGTAGCAGACACAGAGATCAATCTTTTGAGGCTAACATGTCTTACTAGTCATGGCTCTCTTTACACCAGGGTAACCCTCCTCGGGGCTCCACCTTAGTGCCTGCAGCATGCCGGTATGCCCCCTTGTTATCATGCCCAGTGTGGCCAAGAGCTCAGGCAGACTAGATGAAGCGGATGTCCAGCTTCTCTTACCCGTCTTTCTCCATCACATCTTTCCATCAGTCCTGCTTGTGTATGGCAGGGGCGTAGCTCCAGTTTCTGTGCTCTATGCACAACCTGTACCCATGCCATTTTAAAAATCTTTAAATCATAGTTAAAGGAAAATACAATTCCAGACTCCTAAAGGACCCTCCCCCACCCTAGACCCTGTGCCCCCCACTATGATGCCCCTGGTGTGTGGGACAGAGAGTAATTATATGAGGCACCCACTAGAGCACAACAACATTACCCTCTGTTCAAATATTTATCCTCAAACACACAGATGTGGTAACGGATAACCTGCCGGGCTGCCAGTGAGCTTTCTGCCCTCCTGAGAGTTGAGGCTAAAATTGGGTCACTTATTTTTTGCAGCAGGCTGCTGCCACCCTACTTTCCCATGATCCTCCAGTGCTATCCCATCCTGCAGAGGCTTGGGTTTGTTTCACAAACATACATATACACACACAAACACACATATACACACACGTGCAGGGGATGCCAGGGAGACAAGCAATATACCCAGGGTTACACACCATGAGGTGAAGCACACACTAACCTGGAGCAGTGGGCTGCCTGCTAGAGTGGCACCTGCAGAGCATAGATGGGTTGGGTGCCTTGCTTGAGGGCCCTTCAGCTGTGGATGCAGGAGAGAGCAGTGCTTAACCCCTTCACATGCCCACATAATTTTTACAACAATTTTTTTTGTTTTTTTACCGGTAGTTTTGGGGGGTTGTTATTTGTGTCCACTGATAAAAGCCAATGAGCTTCTATTCATTGGAAATGCATCAAGTAATCTGTGGCTGCCCAGCACAATGCTTTTGCTTCTCATGCAGACACACATACACACACACACACAGACACAAACACTCTTCACCGGTTGGGAGGGTCCTGGGTTTCAGCTGCTGCCAAGTTGGCACTCCTAGTGGGAACAGTTGGCTTTACCTGCTACTTTCATCTACTGAGCTGCAGTGGTGCCACTCTGAAGAGGCAGCCAGTTTAAAATATGTGTTGGTGTGAGTGTGAGAGAGAGGCATGATCGGTCCTCTGAGTGGCCAGTCTGCTGTCCTGTTCCTGCACACCTGGCTCCAACAGTCTGTTTCTAAGTCCTCATTGTAAGCTTGCCTCTCTTCTTTAATCTCTCCTAACAGTACGAATTGGTGCCTGTCTTTTTTTCTTTCACATTTGCATGTGTATGTTGTGTGGCATCTGTGCCTGCTCTCTGTTGTCCTGGCCATGACTCCTTCCATAGGCCCTCCATAGAGTATGAAACTACTTCCGTTTGCCTCCCATCTCCGTCTTTGAATGACCAGTGAGTGCATCAGGACCAGGGAACTCAATCAGTGTAAATGACTTGGTGATAATTTAGTACATATTAAAAGAGTGTTACACTTTACATTTATGTATTTAGCGGATGCTTTTATCCAAAGCGGCTTACAAAGGAGGATGACAACTAAGCAACATGGAAGAAACCTTAAAGAGAATACTAGGGGGATAGGAGTGCATAAGTGGAGTCAAGTGCAGTGGAAAGTCATCTACAAGAAGCTCATGATGGATGCACATGATGGATATGCTGTTACAAACACAGATGGTGGTCACACATGGTGCTGATCTTTTGATCTTATTGTGGTTACACAAAGAAAGGCACAGGTTAATAGTCAAGTCATCAGTGTGTGTCCTACAATGCAGCCCAATGGCCTGGCTGTGAGATGGTGGGTGACTATGCATGAGTGGTTGTAGATCAGATATGTGTCTATATGTGTGTGTGTGTGTGCCCTCCCTATGCTGAATCTCACCCTTGGCTCGTTCTCTCCGCAGCTTAAACTTGAAGATCGATCCATCGTGCCTAGAGACTTTGTACGACGGTTGAATTCCAATGTAAGTATCCCCCCCTCTTCCTTTTTTTTTTTTCCCTCTCTCTCCTCTCTCACACACACACACACACACACACACACACACACACACACACACACTCCTACATTTTCTGTTCTCTTTCAACTCTGATGGTTTTATCATTCGCTGGTTTTTTAATTATATTCTCCACTTAAAGCCTTGCTAGCTTTTGATGAATAGTATATTAATTAATGAGACAGTCATGACTTATCACTGAATTAGGCTTGTTGACCCATGTGAATATGAATGTGACACGTTCACATGTCTGAAGTTTCAAGCAATCCCATTCATTTTGCCTATAAAACTGACATTTTTTAGGCAAAGACAGAGAAGGAGGATGAGAACTCGGTATACTGTGTGGAAGGCAGTGTGATTTTAAGCTTCATTAATGGGTCCCCCCTCGCCTCTCTTCCACAGGATAAACAGTGCGGCATAGTCACCAACATTAATATCGAGTGTGCGGTGAAGCTGGTCGGAACCAACTCAGTCCTCTATCCTGTCAGCAGTCGAGACCTACAGCACATATGGGTGAGGGGCTGCTCTGTTGCCACAGTGACGACACAAGCATACATTTGGCTGACTGATTGATCACCCCCACTTAAGTATCTGAGGGTTCAAATCTTTGAAAGGACAGGGATGTATCAGTTGACAATTTCCTGGACCGTTTCTATGTTAACAAAATGAATTGATCGCTTTAATGATCGCTTTAATGATCGCTTTAATGGTCTCATCTAATCAAATTGGTGTTGTGCTTCCCCTATCAGACATTTATGTATGAGGATTACATAGTCTACGACTTCTGGTTGGGGAAAGTCTACGATGTGAGCAACAACATTATCTTGAAGCTTTCTAATGGAGCCAGGTAACCCTTCTTCATGGCCTTCAATAGCAGAGACTGTGAATGCACCTATTGGGGTGGTCTCTCACCAGTTTGTTCTTTCCGTCGCGCATGTGACTGTTTGTCTTTGCTGTATCTAGGTGTTCAATGAGTGAGGAAGATGGGTCCAAACTTTATGACGTTTGTCCTCACGTCAGTGACTCTGTGAGTGGAGCTTCTCTTGTGTTTCAACATTCAGTTCCCTCAAAAAATATTGGCTGTGATTAGACAAATTGTATGTAACAAATCTCCTCTTTTGACTTTATTGTAAGAACAGCTAAGAATCATTTTTGTTTCCAACAGGACATAAGTGCAGTAGGTTCTGGAAGTCACACCATCTTCTTCTTTTTTTTCCTGTTCTTAATCTCTCACTTTGCCCTCTGTCAGGGTCTCTTCTTTGACGAGGCCTACGGGTTCTACCCAGGCCAAGTTTTGATTGGTCCGTCGAAGGTGTTTGCCAATGTGCAGTGGCTGTATGGAGTGAAGCCAGTGCTGAGTAAGAAGACAAAATTCCGGGTGGTGGTTGAAGAGGTTGGTATTTGGATGCTGTTATATGCTACAGTACTAGACATGGGGGAAAAATGCATTTTAAAATACTGCTCTTTACTCCAGTACTGTAGTGCATTTGAGTATGTGTGGATAAAAGCTATGATCTTTCCCACAGACCAAGGCTTGCATTTCTTCCCTCATTTGAGTCTGATCTCTCCTTTCTCCCCATGTCATCTCCTCCTGCCTCCTCTCCTCTCCTCCCGCCTCCTCTCCTCCCGCCTCTTCTCCTCTCCTCCCCTCTCCCCTCCCCTCTCCTCTCCTCTTCTCTCCTCTCCTCCTCCTCTCCTCTCTTCTCCTCCTACCTCCTCTCTTCTCCTCTCCTGTGTTTGCCGGTCTCAGGTGCAGGTGGTTGAGCTGAAGGTGACGTGGATCACCAAGAGCTACTCCCCCAAGGGCTCCGACAGCGTCTACCCCCCACCATTCACCATCACTCAGGACAACCTCCACAAGTATGTGACGGAGTCCAACCTCCAACACATGCGCGCACACACACACACACACACACTCGAGACAGGTTCACGCTGGGCAGTGATGTGAAGAGGCGAATTTCATTAGACGCTCTTGAGGCTGTGTGACATTGAAGTGAACTGCAGAACTGCAGAGACCATTCAATGTATTCAAGCTTCGGCCTTTAGAGAATATCTTTCTCATATTTGCCCTTTCATAATATGGCACTGTAATCTGTGTGTGTGTGTGTGTGTGAGAGAGAGAAGCCAGTTGCCTCTAATTGTTTCATCATCCTTTTCTCTTTATACAATGCTGGCTTGCTCTAACCAGGCTTAAATTTGTACATTCAGCATCTTTAGGGCATATAGAAATGCGTCTACAGTGGAACAATTTGAACAGCAGTTTGCAGTTGCTTTTGCTGAGGCTTGAGGGTTTCCATAAAGACTGCAAATTCCATGTCACCCTTAACTGAATCTCACCCTGTTCCTAAATCCTAAACCACTGTTGAAGGAGAGATCTGTGTATCACCCTCTTTTCCACGTCACCGAATACTGTCAGTAGGGAGAGAAAACGGAACATTTGAATAAAAGATGGACCAAATAGGAAACCGACTGCTAGCACTAACTGGAATGTGATAAATTACTTTGAGTTTCATAAATGCTTTGCCCAGTTTTTCTAACTTTAGCTGCCATCTTATCCTGTCTATGATGTATCAAAATGTTTGCTTCTTTCTCCCTAACAACACCATTCAGTGATGTGGAGCAACATGTACAGTAAATGGAAAGATTCACTTTGGATTCATCTATGTTGTGAAGCTGCTTTGTGATCAGTTGATTTCCATCCATGAAGTGTTTTTGGGTTAAGGCAGACCTATTCAGCTGTGCTTCAGTATGTGTGTGTGTGTTTGTGTGCGTGCGTGCCATATTGTTGCTTGAAGTCTACTAATATTGTGTGTCTGTGTTAAGAGTGAAGCGTCTGGGCTACTATGACCACACGCAGAGGCAGCTGGGTGACAGAGCGCTCTACGTGTTCCCATCCAAGGTCGACGCCACCCGCATCACCTGCGAGGGACCAGAGGGGGCACCAGTGCACCCAGAAGACCCCATCTGCAGGAGGGTGTGTATAAGAGACCTTTTTGGGCCCTCTAGATCTCTTGGGTCCAGGCTAACAACTCTAAAGGACATAAAACGATAGAGTGTTGTGCTTAATCAACTATTACAACCTATAAGTGGAGGCCATAACAAAGGAGGGAGTCGAAAGGTTTGGTTCTTAACCAAAATATGTATTTATTAACTAAACACAAAAAAAACAACCAACAATGAAGGCAAGACATGGTCAAGTCATCAGCAGTGAATGTTGTTTGGGATTTATATGTCTGAGTGTGGTGTTGTATGCTTGAAATTTTTAAATATGGAAGTGAGTGTGTGTGTGTGTGTGTGTCTTGTATTTATTATTACCTACTGTGTGAACAGCTGAAACGGATGTTTAAGAAGGAGCTGGGGAGGAAATCTGCAGAGAGCGCCGATTCTCATAGCAACCGGCTTGCGGCAGGAGACAAGCCTGAGCACACAGACGGTATGTGGATCGCTTGCTCTCAGAGACCAGAGATGGGGACTTGAGTCTGAGACTTGGACTTGAGTCGCACTTAAAGGTAGGGTCTATGATTCTGAAAATCACTTGAGCCTCTGAGACAGATTTGAAAAAGCACCCCGATCCCCCCAACCAAATACCTCCCCTCAGTGTACAACGATTCGTTCAGGGGGAGGGAGGGGGAGGGAGCAGCAGATTGCATTTTACTAGATGCGTCAGAATCCAGTCATACTGAACTGTTCATTATGATTGGATAGTGTTTTTCCTGGATTGTTCGTTCTAGAGGCCACTAAAACGTTTTAATTTTTGTGTCAAAACTTTTAATTAATTGGTTGCAATGGGGGTGTGAAGAGTATTTCAAGCAATATGTCAAAAAGTGCATGCTCCAAAAATTGTACACCCTACCTTTAAGTCGCACAAACAAAGACTTGTGACTTGACTTGAGACTAGCCCTCAAAGACGCACAAGGATTGGTCAGTATTTTGTTTAGCTTGAAGGTAACGTTACCGCTGGAAAACTAATTCAACTACACCTCCACTAAATGACCCCAACTGTAGGCTACAGACTGTATGCCGATTACAGTTTTATCGCTCCCCTTTCAACATTACCGTTTTATTTTATATCGCGCTATGTTTGCGCTAGGCTACAAGCAAGCAGCAGGTCAATATAAGTGCTGCAACGGTAGACTAGTAGTAGCCCCAGACTGTGGCACCTAACATGAAATTAGAGCTGCTGTTGCAGTAATGAAGTTACCATAAAATAACATGATGTTTTTGTAAGGGTGCTTCACACCTAGTAATTTTATATTAAAAATCAATATTATTAGCTTTATCCTCCATATTTACAATAGTAGTAGTGTGTAATACAGTACAATACAGTACAATTACAGCCATGTAGTTTTCTGTAAGGTATGCATCTGGTGAAAAAATGTTCAATATAGCCATTAAAGACTTGAGACTTGACTTGGACTCGTGCACAAAGACTTGAGACTTGACTTGGACTTGGAAAAAATGACTTGTGAACATCTGTCAGAGACACAAGGCACATAAGGGATCTCTGGATCGAGCTCATGAAGGAATTTGACTTCGTTTGAACTGGGATATAAAAGAAATCAAACACAACTTGAGCTTTTGTTTGATTTAAAATCTTAGATGTAAAACCTGTTTCCTGTTGGTGACTTATTAGTAATGTGACTGTGTTACTATGAATAGAACTGTAAATGACGCTACACTACACTAATACTAACTAGTACTGTAAATGGCTACAAATGCTAACTGTAAATGACCCTACATTAATGCTACCTGTATATAGCCCTACACTAATGCTAACTGTAAATGGCCCTACATTAATGCTACCTGTATATAGCCCTACACTAATGCTAGCTGTAAATGGCTCTACACTAATGCCAACTGAACAAAACCCTACACTAGGACTGTGCAATTAATCGAAAAGTTATCCTTATCGACATTCAGAACCTATAATTGATCAAATTACTTTCCCTTTTAAAAACACTACTGCATGTGGAGTCACATGATCCCGCTCCGTTTCGTTATTCTGCAGAGTAGCTTGTACCAAAGACAAAACTTGTCAGTGAGCTATGCAAAAAAAATTAAATAATAATCATTGTTGTTTGCCTTTATCTGTCTTAATCTGTTTTGAGGAATCTGTTCTGTTCAATAAATGCAACAGATTTCCAAAGTCAATGAGTAATTGTGTAAAATAATCGTGATTTCAATCATGACCAAAATAACCGTGATTAGTCTGTATTAGGGCAGCTCGATTATGGAAAAAAAAATCATAAACACACCTAGTTTATTGTGTGTATCCAGGTGAAAAGCAAGCCGATGCAAAGCATGATGGTGTAGTGGAGGACCAGTCTGTGCACCGTTGCCCAAACAACGGCCCCGTGGAACAGAACGACAGTGTAACAGACAAGGAGGTTCAGACAGGTGCTGATGAGGATGGGGCCCAGGGCGATCTGGAGGCACCACCGACGTCTGTGCTGGGCGATCTGGACTCGGACGTGGAGGCGGAGGACACGGACGACACAAGCTCCATCACCTCGTCTGCCAGCTCGACAGCCTCGCTGCAGAGCACGGGTATGGGCCACAGCCGCAAGAAGAGCATCCCGCTCTCCATCCGCAACCTCAAGCGTAAGCACAAGAAGAAGAGGACCAAGTTCTCCCGCGAGTTCAAACCTGGGGACAGGTGAGCTGCTTTCTAGAGCATGTGGTGAAGGTAGTGGTAGTAGTGGTGGTGGTGGTGGTTGTGTGCTACATTCATTTTGATTGCATCCATCAATTAGTCAGGTTGTATAATGCATATGTTGAAACGATTAGAAGAGAAGTCAAATGTTCTTGCTGCCAATACAGACGAGCAGCACCTTAAAACTGTGGGACTTAAAACTATGAGAAGGAGGCTGTCTAAGACAGTATGTCACTCAGTTTTAAGTCAGCTTGTCTCAATTTGTAAAGTATCTGCTGAGATCCTCAGTTTCAGAATTGTGTGGAGGTTAGGGAACATCCCTGCAGTATGAGGTTTCATCTGATGAGGTTAGGGAACACTACTGCGTGTGGAGTCACATGACTCCGCCCTGTTACGTTATTCCACTGACACGTTGAGCATGGAGAGCTTAAAAACAGACAGTTCAGGTCTCCCACTTGAGCCACTTGTAATATTTGAGCATATTTACTGTATAAAACTTGTCAGTGAACTATGAGGACAAAATAATTAAATAAATTAAATAAATAATCGTTCATTAATCGTAGTCAAGTTAAAATGTTCAATTAATCGAGATTTTGATTTTAGGCCAAATCTCCCAGCCCTAATTCAAATTCAATTTAAAAATATTCAAATTCAGTTTTTGGTGGCACAAATTTCAGCCCATAACATCTTTGCGGTATGAGGCTGTATTTGATGAGAAATTTTGAAGTGTTAATAATATCATTATCCTTTTTCTAGTATTTTGAGTACATCATGACATTCGATGTGCAAATAAATGTACACAATGTGTATTATCCCTTGCTTCCTAGAGTTGCTTCCTTGCTTCTTTAAAGGTGTCTCAGTCTCTCAGTGAGCTGTGACAACTCTTTTAAGCTTCACAAGGAGATGCAGGACTGACGCATACCTTTCACTGCAGTAGAAAGCTATGCCTCTGAGTTGTGTGTTTTGGGGAGGGCTGTGGGGAGGGAGCTGCTGTAGCCCAGCTGGGTGCGTGTCAGGATCTGATCTCTCTCTCTCTCAATGGAGTCTTCAACTCAGACAAAGCCTCTGCCATCAGTCACCCATTACACACTCTACAACCACAGCAGAAATACATAATCCACATGTAATGTAAATGTTGAAAAAAGCAGATGGAGGCGATGAAAAAGGTTTGAGTGTCCAAGTCATAGTTTTCATTTCATGTTAAATTACTTGACTGCAGTATTCAATAACTATGTGATCTAACTGATCTATGTGCACTTTTGTACCCTGAATATGAGGCATTGTCCTGCTTTTGATTGTAGTTGGGATAAAGCATTTAAATGAATGAAGAGAAATTGGGTTATTAATATCCCTGTTTACATGATAAAACTTAACATTCTCATAGAGGATTGTAAAGAGTGCCTTAGTGGTTGTCGCACTCATAAATCAGGATAAAGAGTTTACATGCTACAGTATACCAGTTTGTTTCGGAGTCCTTCACCTAGCCTATCCCAGGAAAAGGGCATATTTGGGATATTGAATTTGGGAAAAGGTTGAGCTATTGGGCTGAGCTGTTTAATATTGACCATATTTAGTGTGAATATAAACAGTCAGTGATGTTAATGTCTACCTTTGACGGCTATTAAGTGGCTGTATTCAGTTTAAGCTAATAGATCCGTATGCATGCCAACTGGGCTTAGACTATCTATTGCAGTTCTAGTGCAGTTGTGGTGGAAGGTCTACTGTCTGCTACAGTATCATCGTCCCAGTCCTTGTTATCATCCTCCTCATCATTCAGTTGTAGTCGGCATGGGACATTGAGCGGCGCGTAAACAAATGAACTGTTCATTGATCGCACTCCCTCCCCTCTGGAAATGTCAGCTACTTTTTTCCCCTGCTCGTCTAGTCATTTGGATTTTGCAAGGGATACTCTCACTGTCTTCCCTTCTCTCTCTGTCTTCCCTTCTCTCTCTCTATCTTCCCTTCTCTCTCTCACACACACACACACTCTCTCTCACACACACACACACACACACACACACTTTCTTGCTCTCTCTGGCTCACGCTTCTGTTGTTAGACATTGACTCAGTTGTTTTGGCCAGCAAATGTCTGTGTTGCCCTCCTTCATGTAGCAATTTGCACAACGGTGTTGCAGTCCACTGTGGTGTGATGCCTTTGGCCTGGGAACTTGGGGAGAGCGAGCGTTGCATTGGCAGATAGTGTCTCTGATCCTTTAGCTCTGTGCCCACAGTTACTGTTGAATAAGTACTCTGGTGTGAAATAGAAAAGTGCAGCCACTATTATTAAAAGCAGTATGTGTGTGTGTAAGGGGGGACATTGAATGTTGAAAGTCATAGTGTTCAGTTAAGGCAACTGGACTGGGAATGTTGAAGAGAATATTAAGATTCATCATCCAAATTCGATCATCCAGTTGCCTAACTGAACACTATGACTACCTCAACCTGGTTGAATGAGAATCCTCAGACATTGAATGTTGAACTGAGCATTACATATACTGTATGTGACTGCTTATTTTTTGAAGTATGTGTGATTTTAGCAAGTCTGACAATATTGTCATTGCCTCTGGCAGGGTGGCGGTGGAGGTGGTCTCCACGGTGACCTCGGCTGACGTCATGTGGAAGGACGGCCGGCTGGAGACGGGCATCCGCTCCAACGACCTCATACCCATCCAGCACCTGGACAACCACGAGTTCTGCCCCGGGGATTACGTCGTGGACAAGCGCTGTATGTGACCTCACTGTTGCTCATTTGTTGACCCTCATAAATGTCTTGGCGTGTGTAGCTGCTGATCTGGGATCTGGTGCAGATGATTCAGTGCATGCTGTTCTGATTGTCAGCCAGGTTCAGTAAGAGATCGATAAGTTCATAATGGTAACATCTCGGCTTCTAGAATGCACAGAAGACGACAGATAAGCAGCTGTAAGGGAATGCTTAAGATGTAAATCCTGTGTGTGTGGGTGTGTGTTTCAGCCTCTGCTCCACAGGACCCTGGTCTTTACGGGGTCATCCAGTCAGGAGATCACAAGGGCAGGACATGTGCCGTCAAGTGGATCAAACTCAACGCTTTGGGAGACGATGTAGAGGTCAGCCCACTCAGGGGTGCTTGGTGACCTGTGGACCCAGTTGATTTACACTATTAGCTAATGATGGGTTCATTACACAATCGAGCAGTAAACCTAATGTGTGGGTGCTAATGAAACGTGTGTAGGGTGTTGTGTGATTTTTTTTTTTTTTTTAATTGAACCAATGTTTTTATTTCCCGAGTTTATGCCTGTATAAAAAAAAAATTGTTCTGTCACCTAGGTGATGGGTGAAGAGGAGGATGTCAGTGTCTATGACATTGCCGATCATCCGGACTTCCATTTCCGAACCACAGATATTGTCATCAGAATAGTCAACCCTGACTCGGAGGACTGCGAAAATGACAGCGTAAGACCCATTTACTAGATGAGTCGTCCTGAGGGAACTTTTACATTTGTATTTAGTATTGTATTTAGTAACCAACCAGGCACAAAAAACAGTGCCTAAGGAGATGATGAGTCCTTCAATCCTGTTGATAGGCCTTTAAAAAGTGTGTAATGTTATCATGTCCACAACCTCCTGTGGTGTTCCTAAAACTGTGGTGTAATATGGTATTCCTTTCTTTTGTGTGTGTCCATGTGCGTTATACCATTGTGCAGACGTCGGCAGGTCACGTTTCGAGGGTGGACGTCAGCAGCAAAGTGGAGGTGGTTTGGGCCGACAACTCAAAAACCATTGTACTGCCGCAGGTATTAAATTCTGAATAGTAAGCACACAGACACTAGTTAGCTCCAAGGCCAAAATGACACCCTTTTGAATGGCTCGCCCTGCTGCGTGCCTGTGATCCCCAAACTGCCTATTTATCACCTGAACTGGTGACCTAAGCTTCCAGTTTTTAGGGCTCATTACTGTGGGATAGCTAGAAACGTAATTTCAATTCCTCTGTATGTCCAGTATATGTAGAAAAATTGACAATAACACATTGACAATTTAACTTAACTTCTTCCCTCTCTCCTCGGCAGCACTTGTACAACGTGGAGTGGGAGGTGGAGGAGACGGACTACTCCTCCGTGGAGGGGAGCAGCAGCGGTGCCTCCTCTGAGGAGTGGGAAGATGAAAGCGACAGCTGGGAGACGGTGGAGGAAGAGCACAAGGAGGAGCCGGCCCCGGCCCCCACGCCAACGGCCGTGACTGGTGCTGCCCCTGAAAACACTCCCCTGACGCCTGGCAGTGGAGACGCCCCAGGGGGAGCGGTCGGTGCCGCTGTCACTCCGACCCCCGACATGGTGACCCCTACAACACCGGCGGAGGAGAAGCCAGGCAAAGAGGGCGCGGCAAGGGGCTTGAGGGAGCTGAAGGAGGCGCTGAAGATCCTTGAGAGCCTGAAGAACATGACGGTGGAGCAGCTGTGGACCGGCTCGCCCACTTCCCCGACCTCGGTGGAGCCCTCAGCGGCCACCAACAATGGCAGCAGCCCTGCGGCTTCCGCAACCACGCCGACCACTGAGACGCCAGGCGCCAAGCCCACCAAGGAGAAGCGCTTCCTGGACGACATCAAGAAGCTGCAGGAGAACCTCAAGAAGACGCTGGATGTCGTGGCCATCGTCGAAGAGGAACGTAAAGAGGGCGTCATAGAAGAGGAGAGACCGGCTGCTGCCACCGCCACCACAGCCCAGCCCCAGACAGATCCACAGACGCCCGTGCGGTCGGAGTGGCCCGGTGACACGCCAGTGCTGTGCCAACAGAGCGGGGGCAAACCTGGCGTCACCTTCACCAGTGCCAAGGGAGAGGTGTTCTCCGTGCTGGACGAGGCACCAGGTAATTTGAGCTTCTCATGCCCTCGTTTGCACTTTTTTGCCCTGCAACACGCTGTGCTGCCAGAGCAGGACTGAGGAACTTTAGTGTAAAACTATCTAAAATCGGATTTATCATACAAAACTATAATTTGTAGACACCAATCGTAGTCCAGTTGGCGCAGCCTGGCCTTATCAACTTATTAGCAGAATGGAGAACTTAATAGAAATGGCCCCAAAAATTGTTGCTTTGCAACTTACTTCGAGATGCTTTCGTGCTGCAATAAAAGTACACATTACAGTACTTAGAGGTGTGTGTGTGGGGGCGGGGGGTATACGGATCCTTTCTTTCAAGTTGTTTTAATGAAAAGGGGTTTCAGGGACACTCTGCTTTTCTTTTTCTGACCTTGTTGCTGGGCCTAGTTTTCAAAGCAGGCGCACAGACACTATTTTAGAACCTGCTCCATCTATTGAAGTGGCCCAATGTATAGTGGCTGCATCAATAATGTAACCCACCCCACCAGTCTCCTTAAAAAAAAAAAAGTTATTTTCTGATAGATTAAGATTAGAAGGTAGCGTTTCCTGATAAATCCAAATCTTTTTAATTAATTGAATCATGGAAGTTTAAAGTCACACACATACGTTTTATGGGTGTAAACAAATGCTGTGAAAATGTGTATATTATCAGTCCATGGCGCATAACAAGAGGGGTGGGGTGTAGAATGATCTGGAGAAATTCCATTTTGTATTTGTTGCTCCCTCAGAGTCGCACACATTTAAGATAAAGGAGTTCCAGCCAACCGAGGCAAAGAAGTTCTTTAGCACCGTGAGGAAGGAGATGGCACTGCTGGCCACCTCTCTGCCCGATGGCATCATGGTCAAGACCTTTGAGGACCGCATGGCGAGTAGAAGCTTATTTTCTAACACTGCGTACCTTGCAGCAGGTCTGTTTAGTGTACAGGTTGTGTTTCTTGGACTTGACACTTAAAAGAGGAAATCTAGTGTAAATATATCCTTAGCTGTCCATCCTGTTGTTTGAGGGCACTGATTGATTCTGCACTTTCATTTGATATGCGTGCCATGTCTGTGAACCAATTCCAGGTTCGTGAGTTATTTGACTCAGTAGTAGGCCTAATGCAGTGACGGCACCGTTTGCTGACTGTAGGCTACCATGCCCCTCTCTGTGGCAAAGAAAGTCGTCTTCACTTCCATAAAGTTTCAGTAACAGTTCACATACATTAAATGACTTTCGTATCATATCCATGATATCCAGCCTTGTTTGAAGCGACCAAATCCTCGACTTTTCTGTTTAGATGCGGTTAGTCGAATAGTTATCTACAGGTATGGTAACACAACCTAAAACGTAGAGACACATTGAAGGAACTGGGTTAAGCTATTGACTGTATGCAACATGCTAACCAAGTATCATCGCGTACTAGAGCGATTGAGTGTATGCACTCAAGGTAGGTAGGAAAGGTAGCCTGTAACAGTCTAAGTTAGAGGAAGAACATATTTCAATATTGAAGAACGGTGGCATGTTGCTTTAAATTTAAATATTAGATAGGCTAGTTTATTTTCCCTCTGAAATGAATATTGTGTTTTTTCTATGCATTTGCCAACCCTGATTTTTGAATCACAGTTAGGAGCTGCAGAGAAAACTAAAATGTGGCAAAGGTATGTGTAGATTAGTAGGCTGCTTCACAATATTGTCAAAATGTAAATTACAAGTCCTTCTCCTACTGTTGTCTGAGACCGAGTCTTTGAAGGGTCAAGTCCGAGACAGAGAAAGCAGAAAATGGGCTCTCGACCGGTCTTGAGTCCGAGACCAGTTTCGAGTACTACACTATTTCATAGTGTTCATTTGTAGGCAACTGGACATCTTTTGCAAAAGAAACAAAACAAACACACTTTGAATTAAATTTTGTTATGCCCCTTTGAGTTAATGTAGGCCTAGTTGTTGCACATACACACTTGCATCTACAAATTCGGGATCAAGATTAAAAAAAAAAACTGCGACAGCTGTCGACTGTACTATGCCCTATTTACTGGTGGGTCGCCTGGTCCTGACTATTGTCCTTCGCCCCTTGCTGTAGGACCTGTTCTCAGCGCTGATCAAGGGGCCCACTCGCACACCTTATGAGGATGGGGTCTTCCTCTTTGACATCCAGCTCCCCAACATCTACCCTGCCGTTCCCCCTCTCTTCCGCTATCTGTCCCAGTGCAGTGGGCGACTCAATCCCAATCTCTATGACAACGGCAAGGTCTGCGTTAGCCTGCTTGGCACTTGGATTGGCAAGGTAAAGATGTTTAAATGTATTATTTGTTGTACTGTAGACTGTAGTTATGCTATTTTACTATCCAAGAGAAGCCTAGCTTGATAACTGCTATCAGTGTTTCTCAGGTCATTAGTTCAGGGTTCCTCTCATATTTACATTGTAGATATCTTAAAGATCTCATTCCATCGTATTTTCATTAATTTTGTCGTGGTCTCCTATCTAAAATAATGTCATGAGAGTTGGTTTGGACAAAAAAGCTATTTTTTGTTAGGTGAAAACAAGAACAGGGATAGCTCGAGAGGATTCTTATGAATATTAATGATATGCAAATGTATCGCCTCTGATTGGCTAACAACACTGTGACGCTCCATCTAGTGGGTCTGTCTGCAGGCAGCCTAACGTTTCTTGAGGGCGGGTTAACTGCATAGGTAATGTTCAAATTGACGTACATATGTACAGCTTTTCCGATTCGCTCGTTTTTCCCGGCAGTTTTCTATCACAGGCGAATACAGACTACAGGGGTAGGAGAGCATTTTGAAGTTGAGCATAGAAGTACAACTTGGGCTGACCCAAGTAATGTAAAAACATCAAGTCTTAACGGTTTATTTTGGAAGGAGACCTTTAATGTCGAACTTATTGTTTATAAAAGTAACATTGTGACTAAAGGAAATGGTTTAAGGATTCAAGGATGTTTATTGTCAAATGGATACATTTTATGGGTGTAAAAAAAGCTGTGAAATCGACTGTATGTGTGTGTTTGGAGGGGGGTGGTGGACAAAGGGTATATGAAGGTTATGAATGGTCCAGTCGGTTTGTCTTGGCTCTGTCCATATGAGCAAATATGAGGTGGTTATATAATAACATCAGTCATCTCATGTGAGACCCTTGGAGTCGACTTCGTAACCCTGTCGCCCAAACTATCAAAGATCTTAACTCCCATGAATCAGCCAATCATTGCTAGCTAAGCTATCTAAGTGAGTGTTAGGGGGTTCTGGCTTACTACTTTCATGCATTGTTTCAAGTGGTGAGTGTTGCTGTAACTTTCTGAGAATTTGACAAACTAACCATCTTGATCAACTATGGGTGTTGTGTCCTGCAGGGCACCGAGAGATGGACTAGCAAATCTAGCCTGCTTCAAGTGCTTATCTCCATCCAAGGTCAGTGAAAGATAACAAGCAGTATTTTTTAGCAAATTCAAATGGACGAGTGACTTTAATGAGGGATGAGAAATATATAGTAATAATTTTATACATTTTCAGGACCTGCTTTGATGAAATTGTTCTTTCTTGTATAATGTATGACTTGCCTGTAGTCCTGTAGGGCCATTCAAGGTGAGCACTCGTGCCCTCTACGTTTATGGCAGATGTATGTTTTATTCATATGGGTCCAGACTGCAGTGAGAGCTCGCTACTCCCTCCACCTTAAGGAGACCAGCAATGGGGGGATTTTAACTTTTAATGTTCCTTTTTCTCATATTGTAATTGAATCTCTGTGAACCCTCAATATAGGCTCTCTAGGGCAGAACGACAGTGTCATCTTGTGTAATGAATAATTTACATGCCTGTGAATACTTTTATATGTACAAATCCAGATTATTATTTTTTTTATTCTGTTAAAGATGCTCTATGAGTATTAACGCAATTTTATTTTTGTCTCAAATCTCCCCTTGATCGGTTAGCTTTCTGGCCCCTGAATACGATATGAAGAAACCCGGTCGCGTTGTTTCGTGTGCAGGTGCATGAACGGTACAGAGTCAGTCAGACCAACGTCTTTTTCTAAATTGTTACTTTTTCTTCAACATGGTGGGGGGAGGGGCGAGACCTCATATTCACCAGAGCCAATCAAGCCAAACAAAGCCAATATTAATCTTTACACTGTAAAACGATGTAAACTGCGTGCAGTTATTTCCTTATACAAAAGACGTAAGTTAATGCCAGGACACTTTTATTATTATTGAAATGCATCTGAGATCAGTGGAATTCAAAACCAGTTAACCCAAATGGTACTGCCATAGCCCTTATATCTGGCCACTGATGAGCAATAATGAACGTTTTTTTGACAGATCAAACTGACTAATTTTTAACCGGTTACAGATAATTTAAACCGTTTTTTTTTTGTTGGTTTTGTTTTGTTTTGTTTTTTTAACTTTTATCCGGTTGAAAAACGGTTAACCATTTACATCCCTATTTGAGACCTGGGTTTTTTTAGTATATTCAGGGGGTTGAAAGCTAGCCGATCAAGGGGAGATGCCTACGATTTGAGATAAAAATGAAATCACGCTAAAATTCTGCAACATCTTATAGAGCACCTTTTAAGGTAATAAATTATAGGGAATAGACGTGCCAGTAGGACTCTCCCCTGTCAATAGATAACAGAATAATGGCCTGCTGTTTTCAACTCAGGTCTCATCCTGGTCAATGAACCTTACTACAATGAGGCCGGCTTTGACAGTGACCGAGGCCTGCAGGAGGGCTACGAGAACAGCCGGTGCTACAACGAGATGGCGCTGATCAAGATGGTGCAGTCCATGACCATGTTGCTGCAGCACCCCATAGAGGTCTTCCAGCAGGAGATCCGCGAGCACTTTGAAGCCTGCGGCTGGCGCCTGGTGCACCGGCTGGAGTCCTGGCTGGAGCTGGACTGCGCTGAGATTGAACGTAGCAGCAAAGCAGTGACAGCCGCAGCCGGAGGAGGTGGTGGTGGTGGCGGTGGCGGATGCTTTCGTGACAGGGTGCCGCTGGAAGAGGTCCCCCAGGCACTGGCACACAGCAGCCCCAGTAAAGATGAGGGCCTGGAGGACTCGGGCCTGAGCCAGTCCATGACTGCAGCCCTCGAGGGCTCCACCGGGAGCACCTCCACCCTGCAGCAGGACCTGAGCCAGAGTTCGGACTGCGAGTCATCAGTGGCGGGGAGCACAGGCGGTGGCGGGCCAGGAGGTGAGGGGTCGGATTCTGTGACATCGGACGGGGCGGGGGCGGTAACTGCAACTACGCAGGGGTTGGGCATCGTGCCGCAAGCCACCAGCGATGGCAGCAAGACCCAGCCCACCGTCAGACCAAAGAAGCGGAGAAAGAGCTACCGCAGCTTTCTCCCCGAGCGCAGCGGCTACCCCGACATCGGCTTCCCACTGTTCCCCCTCTCCAAGGGCTTCGTGATGAGCATGTGTGGGGTGCTGCTGCATTATCGGGCCGCCCTCATCGCTGCTGGCGTCCCCGAGCACAGAGAGGACAAATAAGCACCCCTCACACCCCTTACCCATGCTCCAATTCTCACCTTGCCATCTCTGTTTCTTGCCACTACTTCAAAAGAAACTGAAGACCCCCCCCCCCACCCCAATATGTCTTGTTCTCTCTCTCCTTCCTGTCCCAACCAGCTGCATTCTTTATTCTCTCTCTCTCTCTCTCTCAGCAGCCTACTGCCTTTTCATGTGACATGAGGAGTCCTTCGCCTTCTCGTCTGAAATGCCTAGAGCCCCCCCGACCCTTACCCCCTTGAGCTTTGATTGAACTTCAGAGTTCCTTCCTTGAGCATCTCATGCATAAGCTAAGGGGGATTTACCTCCCCACCCCAACGACTGCAGACGAGTACTGCACCCACAAACACACCACTCCCCTTTCACTTGAACTCGCCCAACCTTCCTCACTGATAACTCTGGTCGCTCAGGGAGACATGGGACACCGAAGGCAGGGCTCAGCCACAGTGCATCCCTAGGGTGAAACGGAGGCTGACAGACTTGTTTTTTTTTTTTTTTTGAGGCCCTGAATCAACGAGTCCTGACTGAGCCAATTGGAGGGACCTTCTAGAGCCTTCTGTGGGATTAAAGTTGTTCAGAAGGGTTCTAGTGGACCATAGGAGGGAGGGACGGCCAGGCCCAAGCCAATAGGCTGTTTTTTTTTTTGTTTGTTTGTTTTTTTTGGATCCCTAAGTCCCACCCCAATCGCTGCTGTGGTGAGGTTGAGTACCCATGATTGGCCATTTATTGAGCCATTTCCTACACAGCGGATTTGCAGAAGTTTCAGAACTGCCCCAGCTGAGACTTGACAAAGTCATGGTTGCTCCTGGTTTCAGTGTTCATGACATTAACTGTCCACATTGCCCAGTCTGACTGTAGTCTTTGTTTCCATTTTATGGACTACATATCCCAGCAAGACTTGTGTCTCTGGTCCTTGTCCGCATACCCAGTCTGGTCAACAAGTTGATTTGAACATTTTACGTTGAAGTCTGTAAAAAGTTGCTGTTTCGGATTTAGTTTTCTTTTGCCCAAACGCACCTCATTCATACACATTGAGAATGTTTGAAAACTGGCCTGACACAACAATGGTTATTGCTACTTTTTCATGGCACCTTGCATCAAAAACCATGTAGAGATTTTGAGTGACAAGTTTACATTAACTAAAGCCAGAGAGCTGTTGCACTTGACCAGTCGTTGACCAGTTGGGTGGAACGTATAGAATGATGCTGATCTCTTCTGGTCAATGTTGGAGAGATCCAGAACTCCAAGACGCCGGTCTGGCCTGTACAACTAATTCCATCTTTTAAACTACTTTTAAGAATACTTCTTTAATAATTCTCATGACTTCATACAAAGTTTTCTATGTATTTATTTACATTGACTCAAACTCATTTTCATTTTGTTTCTATTTTGTTTTTTTTTCTGAGACGCACTTGAAAATACACTCGGCAGTATCTGCCACCCCACCGCCCCAATCTCTGGACCCTCAACATGGGTTGAGGCAATCCTCTTAGACATGACATCTATCCCAGCATGCCTCTCTTTTCCTCAACCATTGTTTTCCTTTTTTTTTCTTTTAACGATGCAGTGTGTCTCATTAACATGTTGCCTTAATGGAAATGATTTAGTTTGGAGCTTGACGGCTATAACCCTGGTTCCATCTGCTCCACCCTGTGCACCTGAACGTTAGGTTATTGCCACATTGATGCGAAGCCCATTCAAGAATGAAGAGCTCATACAAGGTTTTTAAGCGTTTATTAAATATTGATTTCCCCCTTTTTCTGGCCTCCCACAGAAATAGTTCCAGCTGACCTTGCATCCAAAGCACTTTCCATAATTGGTCTTTGGAGGGAACTCTCATTTACTTCCTCTCATTTCTCATCAAGCTATAGGCAAGGTATTTTTAGGTCATTCATTTAGACCAACATGGCAAACAATGGGAGAGTGTTTAGGAAATGCTTATGCTTAGATAATCTTTTTTTTTTATCATTTCTGAGAAGCTCTTGTTAAGATGGTTTCTTATCAGAATGCTGTTCTTGCCAACGGATAAAAAAAATGTCGCCCAATAGGTAGATCCTTGCCAGCTGCCTGACACTGTTTATGGGTTTTACATGTTTTGTGTTGTGTGGATTCTGGATTTCCCGTGTTTCAGTTTATCAAGTTAATAATGAAGAAGGCAGTATTACTACAATGTAGCAACACTCTTGTTATTGCCAATGTTGTGGCCATCTCACACAGCCATCAGGGGGCATCAAAGCTCTGGTGCAGATGACGAGTGGCCATTCTCTTGTTTTTGCTCATTTGGAAGAGGCTTGAATTTTTGTGTTTATATCCATTTCAGGTGTGTGTGTGTGTGTGTGTGTGTGGTGGTCTCTGTTGGGAGGGCCATTTGTGGGTCAGAAGGCAGGCTCGCGTGCATGTTTCTTGCTCCCAACCCTCCTGCCCCCCCTTTTCGTTTCATCTTCGTCTTGTCAAATACGTCACTGCTGCTTTATGTACAAACAGAAAAGAGTTACTTATCATGCTTTCTTGGTTCAGGAAGACATAAGATGGGGTCTTGTGTGTTACAGTGCGGGTTCAGTACCAAAACCAAATGAGAACAAAGTGAGCCGACTTAGCTCCTAGGAGCGGCTCACTGCCCCCCTTTTCTGGGTCTTCCTGTCATTTCACAGTGACTCCTTTTGTGACACAGCAGTGAGACTCATTACAATCCTTTTGTTTATCCGTCAGCCTTGAACCATCACCTGTTCATGTCCCTGCCCTTGCTTGTCCCTGTCCATGTTTGGTTTCCACTCCTGCTCAACAGAAATGTGAAGTTACGTCTGGGAACGGTGAAAACCCACATCAAGCACACAAAACTATAGACTTTTTTTTTTCCTGTTTATGTGTACAGTACTTTGAAAAAATATCATAAATATGAGTGACAACAGCCAAAGCATGTAACATGTTGCTTTAAGCCTTAATTGGCTCCACACGAGACTTGACTATGATGTTGACATTTCCACAGTGGCCTGTATTGGTAAACTAATAAACAAAATATAATTTGTAGCCTGATTCTTCTGTACAGAAGTCATGACTATATATATATATAAAATATATAAATTATATATATTTAAAAGAAGAGGAAGATGTAAGTGGTCATGTGAATGCTTGGGGCATATATGTATAAATTGCTGAGAGTGTTGTATTTTCTCTTTTTTTGGGATTTATTTGTAATTTTTTACAGTTATTTTGGTTGCATTAAAGATGAACAACTGTAAAAAGCGACGCATTAAAACTCTTTGCAAGCAGAACCATAGTAATTAGTGTCAAGATTAATTTCATGCTTTGTTAAGTCTCCTGTACACCACAACAACAAACATTACCTAGAAGTATGGCAAGAATATGAGGCTTTGTTGAAGCTTTTCACCAAAACGTGTTGCAAAATGCTCACAAAGGCCATCTAGTGGTGAAAAAAATAAATATTCAACAGGAATGCTTATCTAAGGTAGTTTCAGACACTTTACCAATTGTGGTATATTTCTATGAATCCTGGAAATAATCATCTCTTGGAGACATTGGGAGTGAAATTATTGTGAGGAATGTACAAATGTGGAGCAGTGAAGAGGTGTTTTTGAAACTGGAGCGGTTAAGTGATAAAACTTCCTAAGCTTTAACAGTAAGTTAATAATTTAATAGCAGTAACAATACAAACGCCGTGAATCCTTACATCAGAATCAGTTCTGCCATTATACACGCCATGTCTCAGCATGAATGAGGTATTGTCAGTTTCGCACAAATTTTGGCATTTCATCTATGGATGTGTTGTAGGCTACGTAAATTTAACATATTACGACATTAAGCTACTGATATTATCTTTACATGTTCAAGCCTTTTGAACTATTGCATAGCAGCCCACTTGGAGATCAAATCTGATCAAATACTCCGAAAACAGGCGAAAATTTCCTCTTGTTCATCTCCATTGTTAGAGTAATATACAAGTTGCAATCACCGCAAAACAAAAATTCGGAAAAACGATCGAGAGTTCACAATTTTTTTTGCACACATTGACTAATATTCATAGGTCTATATGAATGTTTTACATACTTTGGTCACATAAATCGTCCTCTTTTGAGGTGTTTATGGCATGGCAGCAGGTGATGGATATGTCACGTGTTTCCTCACCGGACGTTATCGGACCAAGCTTTACAATCAAAAGGAAGGACCCACTTCACGAAGAGCAAATAATTCTCACATTTTCCTTTGATGTTTTCGCCCCGTTTTCTGTGTGGTGTTTACTAAAACTAGGCGGCGCACTTGGTCAGTCAGAAAGCAGCAAGCCACCCGACAAATCAGACACAGTGAATTCAATGCAACTTGGGCATGTTTCCCATTTGCCAATCTACAGGAGGTAGCTGGATGTCTCGTGCGCTCACCTCTGAAGAATCAGCGATACTTTTGTGAGCTTCCTGGCACATGATGTATACAGTAACGAGAGGCCCAAGCAAACTTGTTACACAACGGAGAACAGGTATGTTACAAAAAACTAGTGGTTTAACGTGACAATGAGGTAATGTGGTGAAAGCCGCTATACATATTGTGAAAATTATGTCAAACAAACTGAACATTACATTAAACAAACGTTACATTAAAATTGTTCATTACGTTTGCTGTACATTCCACGTTCGCTTGTATTTATTTCTCACCATTCGCGTATGTCCGAACCCTATGTATTTTTTTTAACTTTGCCGGGTTAGTCACTGTTTTATTATTCTGTGTTCAGCCCCAACACAGCAGCACATCGAGACCAAAACTGCGACCTTGAAACACAAACAGCCCCATTGGTTTTCAGCAAAGTAAGTATATCATGTATTTTGACTGTTGCAATTGGTTGCTAGCTGAAGTTAGCTAACTGGCTTTACTTTGAGATTCAATTCCACGTCCACGTGCTGTAATGTACGTGTGCGGTTGTGGTTTTTTTTTTTTCATAACATCCCAAAATAACTTGGCTGTTAATATGCCAAACGTATAACAGCGGTGAAATGACCGACATCACAGTGGGATACAATCGTTGACTTTAGAATTGAGATGTGCACGTAGATGATGAACACAACGAGATTTCGTGTTAACGTTTTGACCTTGTAAGGTTAACTTTATGTGTACTGTAGCCAGTTAGCTTTAAAGCTAACCAAGTAGCTGATGTTAAGTTGGCTGTAGGTGTTTTAAAGTTGACAGGGTACCTATTTTGAGGAAACAAATCTATCGACTAACTTATGAAAGTGGACGCGGAGTAGTTCCAATTGACCCATGCAGGGACAAGAAACAGTCGCGAACTGGCAGACAGCTGTTAACCTAAGTTTTTTGTATTCTGAAAAGTTTTTTTTGTATCCAGTAGTAAGTTTTGTCAATTTGTTTGCCCAACCTGCTTATTCTAACAGAAACATAACAGCATCTTTGGATGATCAAGGTCACTGGCAAAAATGGCTATTTAACGATGATGTTGAGGTCATGTTTGTTTGACATTGTTCACTTGACCTTTCTTTCAGCTACCCTGCACCTAAGATAGTTTTCCACCGATTGAACGGAAATAGGCACAACAAACCATCTGCCTCAAAAGCTGCCTCCCATGAAGGCTTGTCGCCTGCACATGAAGAGAATGTTAAATTCGTCTTGGACAGTATGTGGAACATAGAATTATACATACGTACCTATGGTGTGGAACATGTGCGTTGTTGTCATTATTCAGGTGTACAGGATCAAAGCATGAAGAAATCCAAATGTTTTTGTTGTGTGGCCTATTGTGCATCTATGAGGTCCCAGTCTAATGAAATTGTCTGTAACTGACAACAAAATATACAGAACAGATTATTGTCATATAACTCATTTCTCACTGCCCAAACACACATCTATGTTAGGATTAGGATGCATAAATTAAGCGAGTGTGCTAACTTAAAATAATTGCTTAATTGTACAATGTAAATACATTGACTTACTTTATTTACTTTATTTTTATTATTTTGTGTAATACACCAAAATGGTGCCCAGCCCACATGGGCTTATAAGACATATACATTTTTAAAGATGCGTGCAGAGAAAAAGCATCCTATGTCAAACATAAAGTGTTCTCTTTCGCAAGAGCCAAGCATTCTGCACATATTGTGCTAACTGAAATACATGACACTCAAACAAATACCATAGTTTTTCATCATCATCCTTGTAAAATAAATCAGGACAAACATCACTAATCTTAACAAACAATTTTGCCCTTAAGTTGTCATACAAGCAGGCGCGTAGGAAATACGGGGGTCACCCTACCCAAAAAGCAGCTTACATTTTTTCAACTTTCCTCGCAAACTTCACGTCGCTACCAAGAGAATAAGCCTACGCCCCCTCCACCTCTTTCCATGCAAACTTCACATAACAACCCCCCTCCCCCACCACCCACAACGTCTGCTCCTTGAGAGATCAACTAACGTTACCAGCCATCATAGACGTCCACCGGAAAAAAAAAGTGAGATATTCGCTCCTTTTTGGTCAATAATGTAAGTGCATGGTTCCCGTCATTAAAAAAAAAAACTATCAGTACCTTTGGACCATCGGAAATCTCAATTTGCTGCCGTTTCTTAGAGCTTACAGATAGCATCAACGTTACAGTATGCAGGCAAGGAAACAAGCTACGTTAATTGTGTGGCCGGAGAGAAAATTGCTTTTATGGTGAAACAATGCTCTGATAAAACAATGCACACAGTGAATGACGATGTTAGTTATAAGTCTAACGGTTTTACAGAATGTTAAGTCATAGGGACTTCATTACTTAGGCTATGTGCTGCATTCAAAACTTTGTCAGCAGCAGCCCAGAGTGGAGTGAGGTCAGTGGCAGTTATCAACAACGTTGAGACGGCATAATTTTGATTTGGTTTCTTAAACCAGACTACTGATAGATCTGACTTGTGTTCAGTCGCTGCCAATCTCGTTCCAGATACAGCCATGATTAGAAAACAGATTAGCCTACCTTGTTGGATCTTGTCCACATACACACAATCATAATCCAAAAAGACGATCAAAAACATCAAATATAACGCAGGAATGTGCACCTTTTAAGATGGGGTGTCACGTACACTTTGAATAGGGCATTGGAACTAACTGGATATTCAGGCTGCTAAATTAGTAGCCTACCAACATGAGTTTGCTGAGATGAGGAGTTCACATCAGAATAGGTAAGCGCTGGTTTATTTTATTATTGCAACTGGTTGGCTTAACAGGTTTTGTTTAAATATTAGGGTTACGTTCAATTATTACCCTATGTGTCGTCATCAGCCCTGCAGTGGCCTTTTTCGTGTATAATATGGTCGACTTTTTGTAATCCAGGGATGAAGTATGACCTGTCTGCCACTTAATGGCAAAAAACTTGTACACGCGTACGTGTATACCCAGCAACAAGAGATGTATATGCGTGAGCAAAGTTCTGCCGTGAATTTTCTGCTCCATAGCGCCACCGAACTCGTGCAGATTCGGTCCCCCTCAATGTCAAACTGCTTCCTACGCGCCTGCAAACAAGGGACAGTAAAACAAAAAATGCATTTCATTTTCAACCTCATTTAAATCACACAAGGGGCATATTCGCTCCTCCTCTGGGACTGACTGGAATCGTCCCGTTTCTAAAGCTAGAGGTAGGGTACCAGATCTAAGTTGAGCACAAACAGATCTCTGGGCTTTTGTTAAGTTATGCAACACATATGACTCTTGACCATAAACCTTCTTTATTGTAAAATATAATACAATTTATCTCAAGGCTTGATTTATTATTATCATGAGCTTGCCCTAAAATCCAGAGGCTTCAATGACTATTGGTTATCACTGACATTTGGTTAAAACGGCCAGAGTGTAAATTTGAACCAAACACAAGAATTAAATATATATTTGGGTCTTTACAGCATGGAACGAGGTGGAGCAGAGGATGGGAGATGGAGAGCAGTCAGAATGCAGCAGAGGACCAGTGCAGTACACCGAGAAGGCCCCCAGCCCACTCATGAAAAGTGAGTTCTACTGATGACTGCTCAGGGCCAGGGTTTTGGCTATTGTGTTGTGGCAGGTACAATGTTAAATCCCAGTGTCAACCACTGCACTGGCAACAGTGGAAGCTCCCTTTTTATCAATCAGTTGATAAATTTTCTTATCAATTCTATATAGTTGAATCAGTTGTTTACACATGACCCTGTTATAAGAGCTGGGTATCGATTCAGACTTCACAAATCGCTTCCGATTTGATTTTACTTCACAAGGGTTCAATTCAATTCTTGATTCAATTTGATTAATTTTCAATTCAGTTAAGGACACAAAATATTACTATTATTACTAATATTACTAGAAGAACAAATGATGCAATGATGAACTAAGGAACTAATGATGGTTGAAATTGCTAGGGGGGCGGGAAATACAAATTGTTTCGTTCTAACTAGTGAGGAATTGTGTTTCGAGCATGTCGCATGATTTTTTGCCGACGCTCCGTCTAGCAACAATACCTTATCTATGTTGACGAATTACCGAGGCGTGCATAATGGCAGAACTGATTCTGTTGCAAAAATTTAAGGTGTGTATAAATAAAGTGTTATTTACTTACTGCTATTAAAGCTATTAAAGCTTTTGTCACTTAAAGGTATAGTCCGTTTTTTTACACTTTGAGCCCCTTTCACAGGTTATCTAAAATGCAATAAATTGGTTGACACCAAAATGTTGACGATTGCTCCTGTCTCCGCTATTTGGGAAATGTAGAATCAGCTCTGCCTTCTTCAGAATGGCTAGCACACAGTTGGTAAAGTGCCTGAAACAACCTTACCATAACCCAACCATTTTTTTCCTGTTGAATATTTACATTTTTTCACCACTAGATGGGCTTAGTGAGCATTTGAAGCTTATATGAGGCCTTGAGAAATGAACCTTTTTGCAACACATCTTGGTGAAAAGCTTCAGCAAAGCATCATCTTGCCATCACTAGTTCTAACCCTTTTAAATGAGACTGAATAAACTTCCCTAGCAGTGCTCCTGGGTCGCTTTCAGACACACAAATTTGCACTATTATTGAGCCTCAAAGAACAATTTCTGATGGTCCTAAAACATGTTCTATGATGCTTTTAAGAATTGATCCCAATGCAGTTATATTAATCATGTATGTATAAAAGATTGATTCAAGTGCTTTTGAATAGGTATCGGCCTGTTCAAAGGAAAATGGATTCAATATCGATATATATATTAAACACAGCCCTACCTATTACTGTACATAGCCTACATTACTACAATGCCCATAAAGGCTTATGTAAAGTTGTCTATTTAAATGAATAAAGATCAAATTCCCATTATTAAACATGCCAGCATTGATAAGAATAATTGTCATTTTGAGGTCTGTGAGATGCAACAGGGTTAGACATATTTTTTGCACATATTTATTGCTAGTCAATAGACTTTTAACCTGCTGCACTACTGGACTCACTTGCACTGTTGCACTACTGGCTCATTTGCACTACTACCTTGACACACACCCCATACTGTACCACAGTACACTCATGCGCATCTCTACCCATAGTTTTTGCATTCTATTCTTATTTTTAGTAATGTTGATCTAGTCATGTTGTTTTGTTGATCTGCTTCTTATCATCCTGTGTACGCTGTAGTATATGTTGTGTGTGATTTTTTTTTTTTTAAGCTGCTGGGACCTTGAATTTCCCCTTGGGGATCAATAAAGTATCTATCTATCTATCTATCTATTTATCTATCTATCTACCTATCATTCAAAGGCATACATTGAAGCATTTAATCCCCATTCCTACTACTAACTTATACCAGAAGGTTCCAGATACTCATTTTAAATTCTGTGTGCTTTATTGTCTCTTGTATAGACTTTGTGCCTCTTGACCTCGAGGAGTGGTGGGCCCAACGCTTCCTGGCTAACATCGGGAACTTGTCATGATTATCCCTGGCAAGGGAAGAGGCGATAGGAGACCGCAGGGACCTTAATGTGAGGGACGGTGTGGAAAAGGGCCTGGCTCCCTGTATGGAGCACAACAGAAGAACCAGAAGAGAGACTAACGGAGAGTTTCATGGAAATTCATAGAAATTGCAAAGTGGCCTTAAACCTCCTGCTGCAGCACCTCCTCAGACCGACCTTGTCTGGCAGGCCTGTCAGCGTACGGAGGATTAATCTGGTTTGATCTCCACCCCCCCCCCCCACCCCCTCATCTCCTGCTCAGGAACTATTACCCAACCTGTGAACTGATGTGAATTAAATGTTTAAATGTTTTTTTTTTCTTATTTGACTCATCTTGGCATAAAAAAAGGTAAAAAGGTCTGAAAAACGTTAGTGGTGTTGTTTTTTATATACTGCTTCTGCTCTTCACTTTGGCCTTGTGAAGATAACCTTGAATAGATATCCCTGTCAGAACTAGTACTTGACTTCACACATACTCTGTGATGAATCACTGGGAGTGTGTTCCTGAAGCTAAAAAACGTTTTAATTAGGAAAAAAGATCTAAGGTTCACAGCTCTATAAAAACAGTTGTATTCAAAGTGGGATTCCAGTACCCTGTCTGGAAAAGTGTGGTTGAGCATAGACACATTTCAAAAAACATAAAAATACCATGAAAACAAAGGTCACCGCAGTAGAACACACAGAAGTGTTGCACTGCTCATGTAGTGCACTTGTCTTTGTATTAAATATGCTCTGAGATTCTGCAGGATTTTAGCATGGTTTAATTTTTCTCTCAAATTGTAGGCATCTCTCTTTGATCGACTTGATCGAATACATTGTGAAAAAACTGGTTTCGAAAGACATGGGCTGTCATCCTCAAAAAAAACCCGCTCAATAGTGATGCGCGGGTTAGGCTTTTTTAAAACCCGCCCCAACCTGACCCATCAATAGATCCGAACCGCCCCGCCCGACCCGCAAAAAAAATGGTCGAACCGTGACCCAAATCCGACCCGACCCGATGAAAAAAAAAAAAACGCCAGTGTGTCTACTGTCGCGGAACCTAGCTACCAGCTAAGTGGAGAGGACTAATTTGGAACAATGGTATCCAAATGACAATGATTTGCTCCTTAAAGATGATACAACTTCGTGAAGGATTAATTAGCCTATGCATGAAACAACGCCAAAAAAACGATTGATTTATCGTTTTTATTAAAGGATTGCCAAAAATGAAACACATTTCTCCTGTAGGCCTACAAGACACAAGTGTGTATGAAAAAAAAAACAAGTTGTTCCAAGCTGTAACATTATCATGGCATAACAAAGCCAACACAAGTTGTTAAGCTGTAACATTATCATGGCATAATAAAGCCAACAAAGCCGTGACATTTCAACAATCTAAGCTACCAAATTGAAAATATTGGCCGACTTTATTTATGGCATATGTTTGGAAGCACTGTGAAGGAAAGTAATAGAATCCACTGGGCCAGCCTATTTCGACGCGCTTCCAGCACGCCACCTGCTGAACTGAACGCGCGCTCGCTCGCTCGAAACGATGGATGCAGGAACGCAAAGCACCGCTCTTGCCAGCATCGAGAGGAGAGGGAAATCATAACAATGAGCCTTCCAAAAGTCTTAGAAAGTATCTAATGCAATATGCCTAATTCATTGCGTTTTTACCTTTTTGACCCGACCCAAAACCACCCGCACCCACAATACTTCTACCCGTAACCGCCCGACCCGCGCAACACTACCGCTCAAACAACAGGGGTTATTACGGAAACCGAGAGCGGCCAAGGTCGTACTAATTATTTTTCACCTTGTTATTCCGAGATAACAACATAATTATTTAGAGATCTCGAGAAAACGAAACACTTATTTAGAGATCTCGAGAAAACGAAACACTTATTTAGAGATCAAAAATACTGAGAACGTCAAATGTCAGTGACTTCTGCATTCAAATGTTAGTTTCTTATTTTGAACGGCAGTTATGTCGGGAATAATCGATCAGCTAATAAGGCAATATTTTGATCAGGGGTTGACACAGGGGGAGATTGCATTAAGTCTCCAATTTCGGGAGAATTTCAAGATCAGCCCGCGGCACTCCGCAGAAGACTGGCCCGGCTTGGTCTTTACCGGAGGAGATACAGTGATCCAGCTGAGGTCGTAGATTATATCTCAAACCTTATGAACGGGACAGGTCGGCTACATGGCTACCGTATGATGCACGAAAGGTGTCGTTTGGCCGGCTTCCGTGTCAGCCGTGATGCTGTGAGTAAGATCCAGAGCACTCTTGATCCCGAGGCAGTTCAGCGTCGGAAAGGTCGAAGGCTGCGTAGAAGATCCTACAGTGTTCCAGGACCTAATTATGTGTGGCACATGGATTCATACGACAAACTCACCCCCCTTTGGCATCGGTCTGAACGGGTGCATTGATGGATTTTCAAGGTACATTATTTGGATGGAAGCGAGCTTCACCAACAGCAACCCCTGCGTTATTGCAGCCTATTTTATCCAAGCTGTCACCAAACTCGAAGGCTGCTCAAAGACCCTGAGATCAGACCACGGCACAGAGAATGTCCATGCCAACAGACTACAGACATTTTTTAGGGAAGATGGCATTGGAGAGGTCCGTGGTCCTCCTTGTGTTATATAAGGAAGGAGCACGGCAAACCAGAGGATCGAATGTTGGTGGGGGATGTATAGAAGACAGAATGTGGACTACTGGAGAGACGTCTTCAGAGAGTTCCAAGCTACCGGTGATTTCAGTGGCGATTTTATTGACAAGGGTCTCATTCATTTCTGTTTCCTAAAGATTATACAGGTAAGTCATCAATTTGACCGTAAATCTGGAAGTAAGTGCTGGATGAGTGCGTGTAATTGTGTGCGTAATGCGTATAGCTTGGCCAATACGCACCGCAGGTGCGGATCAGTGGGTGTTTCAAATAGTATTAACACTGCTTCCGTGAACACCATACACCACACCATTACCCATAGCCTAGGGGTGGGCAAACGTTTCTGTTCGCAGGCCGCATACTGATAAATCTACATTTCTAATGCAAAATGCAGAGCACCAGGTTTCTGTAGATCTGAAAATAAGCAGGCTGTCTGTAAATAGTACACTGTTTGATGATGCAAACATGGCACACCAGTTCTGAATCCATGCTGTGCGATGCTATAATAGCAGGTTACTGTAACAACACGCCACGTTTAATTTTAATGAGGGCTGTATTGTCCCCCGTCCTTTTTTGTTTGCCCACTCCTGCTATATATCTCACTCTCAGTGCCTGCTTTACAGGACGAGCTGGACACAGTGGTGCAAATGTGGAACAACCATCGCATTCGTCTGGGGAGGAATGGGCGTGACCTCTACCATGGAAAACCAGTGATAATGTACAACGTACCTGAGCTGTATCATGCACAGAATTATCTGCATCCAGTTGAAATGGACAGAATTAACACAATCCTAGGTGAAGACATCTGCCAGTTGAAAACAGATATTCCATGTGACATTGACCTACATGACCTGTGCTTGCTGGTGATGGAAGAACACAACTTGACTCGCAGCCATGGGGCAATAAAACTCTGACCTGAGACCTGAGACCATTGATAAAAGCACTCCTGGAAGAACCTGATGAGTGATGTGATACACAGTCTTTTTTCTTGTGTATGTTTATGTACTTGTTAAGTTCATGGTTTCAGTAAACTTACACTTGACCTGTAAACTGATTGTCTTTGTGCCAGTGTTAATATATTCCTCCATTAATATTTTTAATTTGAAAGACAGTATTTCCTCAGCATGTTGTGAGATGGTTAGTGAGATGAAACTGTAATGACATTAAGCAACTAACTTATGCAGATATTGACAAGCAAATACTTCCAAGGGGTTCAAAATCTTTCAACTTTGAATGTATTTAATGGAGAGTAGTGCAAGGAAGAGCAGCATGTTCAATAACCATTATGATTTAATCACAAAACTTAAGTCAGCAATCTGCAGAAATCCTTCAGCAGCAGGAAGATAATTTTACAGTTATTTTAAGTAACCTGTCACACAATAGTCACACTACATTTGACATTCAAACATTAAGAAGTTATATCAGCAGTATGCCAAAAGGCAGAACGAGTTGTAATAAAAAAAAAAAATACAGAATGAGAAGGAACATTCAAACATTTTATATTAAACAAGTTATATCAGCAGTATGCCAAAAGGCAGAACGTATTCAAAAAATACAGAATGAGGAGGAACATTTTGGAATTATTACATAGTTTTCATATAATAATATAAAATAATATAGTTATAATAATATAATATAGTATAATATAACTATAAATGATATAATAAATTCATATAATCCTGTCAAATAGTGGCCTATAGATGTGACCCTAAAATAATGATGTTAGGCCATATCCATGACCCATATTCCACTTTTCAATACAGTTAGGAATTCTGTACGAAATTCCGCAAAACTAGCGTAGGTAGAGGCTAACTCCAGGGTGCATGAACAGGTGTGAGCCACTGGGCACCTTTCAAAGTCTGACATGTTAGTAAATGTCACCTGAATCGTTTTGGACAAGAAAAGGTCTGAGCCAGTGCAGAACCTCAGAAAGAGTACAATATCTTGGACATCCATTTCTCTGACAAATCTCAGAAGATGCAGAGAGGTTGTCCTCTCTGATTGTGACATGTTGTGTGGGAAGTGGATGCATTTTGTGAGATTTCTTGTCTTTGGCTTCAAATCATTAAGGACCTTTCCCAGAACTTCAGCTGTCAAGGAGTCTCTCTCTGTAATACCTTTCAGGATTGGCTTCCAACACTTTTTGATAAATGCTGGCAAGTTCTTGTACAAGTTCCTTGTGGGCAACTTCATCAAGAAGTTTGGCCAAATTCTGCTCTGTAGGTAGAGTTGTGCTGCTGTGACTCCCAAGAATTGTTAGGAGCTCATTGAAGTCGGCTTTGTGGAAATCATTCAGAGACTCTGTGAGGGCATCTTTTTCATTCGGGCTGATGTAGTTAAAGAAAGCTTCCATCAAGCTGACGGTAGAGGTGGATGGAGAAGGCCTCCAGGAGAAATGGTGGTGCCAGCTGAACAGGAAGACTTGTACTTCCTTCCTTACTTGTACTTCCAACCAAAGTCCACAATCCAGGCCACTGCTTCCCACTCTCTTTCTTTATATGCATGATGTAAGGTAGGTACCTTTAATGTGGTGCCTGAAGTCCTTGATAAATAAAATTTGCCCCAGAAATCTGTTAGACAGTCCATGACGAGGCCACTGCCCACCCCATTTTCTATGTCTCCATTGTCCAACACCCTCTGAAAAGTAATATTTGCATCCAGGATGTTGGGGTCAGAATAGGCATTAATCAAATCTGACATGCAGTGGGCTGAACGAATAGTGATGGTCTGTTTCTCTGCAACATTTTCTGGGTTTTCAAAGAAAGAGTTTTCAGACATTGTATCAACCACATTGTCAGTAAGCAAATCAGTTAGCACATTGTCAAATGGAAGCAGAGGGGGAATTTGTGGATCATACACAAGTGTGTCACTATAGTCGTCACATGAGACATTCCTAGGATCACCAATAAACAGTACCTCTTGATCTTCCTCATTTGAATGTTGAATCACAGGTGCAGGTATGGTAGGGCTGGGGATAGACACAAGTAGTGCTATTTCATGAGGCACAGGAACAGGCATTACAAGGCTGAGTTGAGACATGGTGGAAGAGCAAGCACTTGAAGAACTGGAGTTGAAGTCTTGCTTGCTTTGCGCAAGCACTGTCTGCAAGTGAGCTGTCTTGGTGAGGCGTGGCATTTAAATTAGTTTCAGTTTCTTTTCTCTTTGAGCAGATGTACAATCGAAGTATTTTATGCCGAGTTATATCATATAGACTTGCGACAGACAGTGTGTCCTCTAAAGGCTCATCTGTACCCATAAGGCAGAGTGTGAATTCAAATTCATCCACATTCCCTTTTGTGGATTTCCCATTAGGGAAAAATATCTTCTTTCCATCCTCAAGTATTTTTTTCATGGTTTCACCGTTCCTGACTATAATTTCTCTTGTGCCACCACCAGTTGGACGTCTAACCTGTTTCAAAACACCATTGTGATAGTTCATCCATCCTATTTCAGTCACTTGTTCTTCTCTCAGCATTTTTGTTCCCCACACCAAGAGAGTTGTGTTTTTGAGTCGCTGTCGGTGGTGGGCCACTGGTGCTGGATAGCCTCATTTTGGGCCGAAGTCGATCCACAAGGATTCTCATCCTCTCTTCATGTCGTTCACCATTGGTCCAGTTCCTGGCAAACACTCTGTCACCCAGATGAGGAATATACTTCGACAAGGTGTCTTCATCTATTGCAGCCATAATGTCTTGGTCCACCTGAGAATGTTAAAATATTTTCATTATTATTAAAGTATTGTCTCTGCTTATTGTTCATTCCAATGTTGGTCTGTTAACTTTATCCCTGTACTACTTACATACTTGCACTAAGCTACCACCATGATACAGCACCTTCCCATACTGAGTAACAGGGCCAGTCCCTGCCCTCTCATTGCAAGTGTCTCATGTTCATACAGCCCTCAGCACATTCATGTGTTTTTAGCATATTACAGATTTTTTTTCAATAACTAACAAGCTGTTTTGTTAACATGTCATGATTGTTTTCTACGAATCTAACACTACAGCTACTTAGATGCTAATGCTAACCTATCAGCATATAGCATGTACCGTTAGTCAAGGGGAACAGCGCTGTGGGTGAGCAGATAGCATAACGACTCCACATGCTGAACATCCGCAGATAAATATGGCTAAAGTACACTTGTCTTCTGCAAATATGAAATCACTAGCCTACTACATTAGCTGCTACCTTTAACACCAACAGCGATGTGCAGTGTAGTCATTATAGATTCTAGCCCTTTGAGTAGTGCCTTTCTAGCGCTTACTCTACCCTGCTATGCAATAGGGGAGCTTTCATTTTGTGCACAGATTAG
The DNA here is from genome assembly GCA_017657215.1 of Limnothrissa miodon. Lineage (NCBI taxonomy): Eukaryota > Metazoa > Chordata > Actinopteri > Clupeiformes > Clupeidae > Limnothrissa > Limnothrissa miodon. The sequence continues at coordinate 281,234 of JAGFZM010000293.1, read as the reverse complement.
CCCACACCTTTAATAAAGTTTGTGAAGTTTGTATACATTTGCCTCACCTTGTCCAACATCATCTGGGTGATGTTCTCCTCTGTGACCCCCCTCTCTCTCAGAGCTTCGTAGAACACCATTTCGCCATTTCACCATTTCGTATTCCTTCCTCAAGCACAAGGGGGCGTAGACGTTTCTCAATTTCCAGAGCTGTAGACCGGAGTCCAGTATTTGTTTTCTCGAGATCTCTAAATAAGTGTTTTGTTTTCTCGAGTTCTCTAAATGAGTGTTTCGTTTTCTCCAGATCTCTAAATAATTATGTCGTTATCTCGGAATAACAAGGTGAAAAATAATTATTACGACCTGGCCACTCTCGGCTTCCGTAGGTTATTCCAGAAAGCTCGGTTAAATTACCATTTGGTAAATCATAACCTGGGTTGATTTAGGCTACCCCAAACCCGCATACCATGAAGATGTCGGTTTCAAAACGCCGGAGAAGAGTAAGTTTAATCAACCTCGTAGCCTACTGGTTACCCAGAGTTAATGCGCGTGCACAGTGCATACATGAAGACGTTTTCAATGGACCGCCGAATTCACGAGTCACGAGTGAAAAACGAGAGCGGCATACTTCACTGAGGCGAAGTTTGAGGTTTTAATGCACGTATTTGAAGAGTTCAAGTCAATAATAATGAAAAAAGCAACAGCTGCATCGGGTAAAGAAAGAGAGTTTGCTTGGCAAAAAAAGAACTGACAGAGTAAAGGCGTAAGCCCCGTAAATCAGGATACTTTATTGATCCCCAAGGGGAAATTCAAGGTCCCAGCAGCTTAAAAAATCACACACAACATATACTACAGTGTACACAGGATGATAAGAAGCAGATCAACAAAACAACATGACTAGATCAACATTACTAAAAATAACAATAGAATACCACAAATACTGTGGGTAGAGATGTGCATGAATGTACTGTGGGACAGTATGGGGTGTGTGTCAGGTAGTAGTGCAAATGAGTCCAGTAGTGCAACAGTGCAAGGTTAAAAGTCAATTGACCAGCAATAAATATGTGCATATGTAAAATGGACAATAAAAAATAATATAACATAGCAATTTAGCAGTTCTAGTATAAGTATATGGACAATAAGATAAAAATAGAAATAGCCTAGTAATATAAAAATCAGTGCAAGGATAAGTCTATATAAGTCATATAAGTTCATCAGTCAAGGATGCAGGTCAAGTATCAAGTTACAGTTATTTTTTAGTGTAAGGAGGAGTTGTGCATGTAGGCTAATGTAGCCAGTAGGGTCCCTAGGCAGTGTCAACAATACACAGTATTGTAGAAAAAAGTCTTGTAAGTGTATAAGAGGGTTCAGGTGCAGATAGACTATGCAGAGAAGTCCAACTCTCCTTTTCCTTTCAGTGAAGCATTGTAGAGTTGTATGGCCCTGGGTACAAATGACTTCCTAAGTCTGTCTGTTGTGCATGTCAGGGAGCGTAGTCTCCAGCTGATCAAGCTCTTCTGCTGCATGATAGTGCTGTGGAGTGGATGGCAGTCATTGTCCAGGATGTTGAGCTTGTTCAGGGTCCTTTTGTCTGATACTGAAGTGATGCACTCCAGTTCAGCTCCCACAACAATTAAAGGACCGCAGCCTCCTCAGGAAGTACAACCTGCTCTGCCCCTTCTTGTAGAGTGCTTCTGTGTTGACTGACCAGTCCAGTTTATTGTCCAGATGTATTTCCAGGTACTTGTATGTTTTCACCACCTCCACATTAACACCCTCTATGGTGACTAGCATCAGAGCGGGCTTGGACCTCCTGAAGTCCACCACCATCTCCTTGGTCTTGGCAGTGTTGAGTTGTAGGTGGTTGAGTCTGCACCAGGCTCCTGTATTCCTCCTCCTGCCCATTCCTGATACAACCCACAATTGCAGTATGGTCTGAAAACTTCTGCATGTGGCATGACTCTGTGGAGCTCCGGTGCTGCTGATGACAGTATCAGACAGGCAGTCCTTCAGTCTGACGAACTGTGGCCGCTCCGTCAGGTAGTCTGCAATCCTGGATACCAGGTAGGCATCCACACCCATCTTCAGGAGCTTGTCACTCAGTCTGGGGGGTTGGATGGTGTTAAAAGCACTGGAGAAGTCAAAGAACATGATTCTCACAGCACTTTTCTCCTTGTCCAGGTGAGTGTGTGTCCTGTGTAGGAGGTATGAGATGGCATCGTCGACGCCCACTTTCTCCTGATAAGCAAACTGTAATGGGTCTAGTGCATGGCGCACCTGTGGCCTAAGTATCCCCAGAACCAGTCTCTCCATGGTCTTCATCAGGTGTGATGTGAGAGCGACTGGCCTGAAGTCATTAAGCTCACTTGGGTGTGGTTTCTTGGGGATGGGAATGAGACATGATGTCTTCCACAGTGCTGGGACTCTCCCGAGACGGAGACTCCAGTTGAAGATGTGCTCTGTAACAAGCAGACTGTAATGGGTCTAGTGCATGGCGCACCTGTGGCTCTCCCAGTTCTGCAGCCCAGTTCCCAGTATATGTTCAAAATGACAGGCATAGGCTACTGTGCTCATAGTTGTGTTACTTTGTTTTTTGTTTCCGGCATTATTGTTTTTTGATAATATTGAGAATTTTATGATTTGTATTAGATACTGATAGAGGAATTGTATTTTTGCACTCTGGAGAAAGAACACAGTCTGTCAGGCATTGTTATCAGGTACCTTGAGGTTGCTTTTAGATATTGTTCTTCTTTTTGCTATAGATAATGTATTGCATATTTCCATTGAAGGATGAAGAAGACGACAAAGAGACCACATCTGCTGTGACAAAAGTGGACAATGCTGGTAGATCCACTTTTTACATTAGAGTAACAAACTGTCATTGTCCTTTCAAAGTACATACCTGGGAATTTGCCCACAGATGAAAGTCCTTCAACCTTTATGCACAATCTAAGATTTTTTGTGCAGTTGTCCATATTTATTGCCTGACAGAATCTATTTGATTTAGTTATTTTTGCCATAGATGCCAGTAAAGGAACAACAAATAGAAAAAATGACATGGAGATAGGACTTATATAGCTTCAAATGGAAGAGATATCCATTTAAAAAGCACTAGAAATTGCCTTAATGTGAGAACTTGTGTAAATATGAATCTGTTTCATGTTAAAAGTGTTGTGTATTTAAAGCAATGTAATAATTTAAAAAAATCATTTTACTTTCATTTCAGGAATAAAGAAATTAACCGCACAGCGACTAGTGCAAACAATTCAATAAAAGTAATTTTGACCAATACTGTCTCTCAAAGTCTTCCATCTCTGTGTGCAAAAATCTGTAGGGTTCCTCTGGGCCATCTTCTTCAATAGCCTACAAGGCTTACAAGCCTACTTTTGTCTGACATTTGTTTCAAGTGCTGAAATAAATAATTTATCGATTGCTTTGAAAACCGAAAACTCTTTGAAATATTCATAGAAATACGCGGTCTTATAACTCCTACCCGGCAAAAAAAAACTTGTCATCAAAAGGGCACGCCCACTGAGCTTTCTCATTGGCCACGCCATGCTCAGTAACCTTCTGAAACAAACTTACCCTAGAACATAACCTGCTACCGAGCAGGTAATCTTCAGAGAGTATGTTGCTATGGTTACTTACATACCGAGAAAGTTACCTCCGTTTTTGGAACCGAGAGTTGAGGTTATCCACTAACTTACCCTTAAACTTACCCGGGTATGTCACATAACCTGTTTCTGGAATAGGGCCCAGGGCCATCCAATCGCCATCTTGATGCCGATTGGTTGGCTGTTTTTTAACGTTTTAGTTCAGATCTCCTACCCCTAGTGTTTGAGTATTAAAGCCCTTGTGTAGTCTTTTGAGGCTTTTTTTTCACAATGTATTCAGGGGGCACAAAGCAAGCCGATCAAAGGGAGATGCATACGATTTGAAGCAAAAGAAAAGTGTGTTACACTGATGCAAAATATCTGCTCCTTTAATATTGTGAAAATCCCGCTGCAATAAGTGAAGTCTGAAGTACATCAGCATACACTGTATCTTAGTTTCTAGACTAATATCAGATAAGAATTTGTTCCCCGTTATCTGCAATCTATGAAACCACTGAGAGATCTTTTGACTACACATAACCATCATGCTTTTGTGCAATTAAAGCAGCACCAAGGAGTTTTGAAAATTCCACCCTCTACAGATCTGAATGGAAGCTTGTCATAAGGCAAGTCAATTGTAGTTTTACTTCAACTGCAGATCGCTACCCGATTGGGCAAACTTGTTTAGTGCCGTTAAAGCCGATGGAGGGCCGTTGAGTAAATGCAGTGAGTATTGTTCACCTTGTTACGAGTTGATGGACCACCAAAACGATTTTAAAACATAATTTTCAAGTTTAAGTGCTGCTTTAAAAATGTAAAAGTTCACTCGTGCCTGATAATTGAGTTTTGACCTCTTATAGGCCTTTTATAGGTCATTATGGAATGGACAAATGGTTATAAAAACAAAGTTTTCTTTTAATTTCATAATTACCATGTTTAACAATTCTTAAATTATTTTTTACATATTCAACAAATCATAAAAGATGAAAATTGTCATAATAATAAAACCTCATTCAACAGGTCAATCCCAGGAATTCCAACAAACAACAACACCTTAGTCACAATCAATATCTGAAAAAGGTCAGAGAGCTGTCTCATGCACATCTGATTACATTAAAGTGCATGACACGGTCATGATAGAACTGCATAGCTAGGCACTCACAAATCTACCATATATATCACAATGCCCGACAATATCCAGTCTGTGCCTTTTTTTTGCCATTTCTCCTTGACCTGTTGCTCAGTCTGGGCCTGCTGTTGCACCAGTTTTAGCTCTCCTCACTCTCCCCTTTGCACCTCCTTCAGCTGCCACTCTCACCCCCATCTTCTTTTTCTTCTTCCTCCGCGTGGGGGCCTTCTGGCCTGGCTTGGCTGTAGTAAATGTGATACACTGGGCGTCCAGGAAGTCTAGCAGCTTGGCAGTGCCTACACGGATGCCAGCGACCTTGAGGCGCTCCTGCAGGTGCGAGAGCACCAGTGGGCGGTACAGCAACACCTGGCTGTGAAGCTCTGGGTCAGACAGGATGAAGCGTTGCACAGCTCGGAGCTTGTCAGCAACCCGTGATGCTGCTTGCGATGCCGTCACCTCGTTGTCTGAGGACGAGTCGCTGTCGCTCAGAGGGAGCTCAGGGTTGGACCTGTGAGCGGCAAATATTACACTAAGTTTCGGTACTGAGTCCCAACACACCTTGGCACAAATCAGCCAATCACAAAAGTTGAAAATGAACTCTTTGAGGGGTCAGGACTTGGGCACCCATTATACACTGATGAATCTGGACACAACCACTCATAGTGGCACAGCTTTGTCTTTTACGCACACACACAGTGGTTGCTTACCTCTCTGAGTCCTGGCTTGCAGAAGAGGCATTGGAGCTCTGTGAGAGAGACAAAGGTCCTTTAGCATCCAAACTGGGCTGCACTTTCCTGGGAGAGACAGCAGGTGGACCCATGGGCTCCTTGAATTTAAGGGACTGGGCACAGGAGCGTGCAGGAGGGGAAACGGGCCGAGGTCTGTGACCCTGCACCAGGGCCTCATCCTCAGACTCGGAGGTCTCCAGCTGGTGGGTGTACTGAAAGATCTCCTTCAGCTTCTGCACCATCTGCTTCTTGGGTAGCGGACGCACTCCAAACCTGAGCAGGATAGTAGATAGTAGATAAAGTTATATATTATTATAGTATATAAAATAAATAAATTATAAACTAATACATTATTTAAATTAAGAATTTAAGAATTAAAATTGATGCAAAATTGCAAAGGAAGATGTTATTACATAGAGGTGCTGTTGATATAGAGATGGGGTATGTGTGAACAAATATACATAATGGGCTCCCTTTCAACATGAGTCTTGTTTGCCTAGTTTGTGAAGACGTACCTGTTGAGTTTGTTCTTGAGCTCTGGTGTGTCCATGTCTGAGTAATGGGGCATTGGGGTGATGGGCACCAATGGGCCTGTCTTCTTTGAGGCTACTGTGAACATGAAAACCAAATTATGACAACCAGTTTTAAATACCAGAGACACTACGCTCCCCCAAAGAACTGAGATGGCAAGAGAGTAGACTTGTGTATATAGTACTACAGTGATGTGATTAGCTCTGAGATTTAGATAGAGGGGTGGTGATCATGACAGTTGAACTTCTTTATGTATTAATTGCATACTATTTACACTCTCTCTCTCTCTCTCT
>JAGFZM010000293.1:228948-274581 GCA_017657215.1 Limnothrissa miodon | reverse complement strand
TATATATATATATATATATATATATATATATATAAATCACAAATGAACAAAATGTTGCAGAATACCTGGCGTCCTCAGCTGAGTAACCCTCTTAGCCGGGGCCACAGCACCCAACCTCTGAGCTAAAGGACGTGCAGAGCCTCCTACTTCCTCATCTTCCTCCCAGCTGTCCCACAGCTGAGGATCCAGGACACTGGTACTAGACTGGGGCTTTGGGGAAAGAGTGGGGGGTGTCTTGTCAGGGGCAATTGTCTGGGCTTGGAGGGATGACTGTGATACCTGCGGTTGGAGTGGGGAGGTAGCACTGGTGCAGTTGAGGTTTGTGGCGTCCCCACTACTCTCCAAGCGCAGGCTAAAACGTGGCTTCTGAAGATCAGGTCTGTGATCTCCAAAACCCCACGAATCGTCAAAGGCCATTGGGGGCTCATCAAAGGCATTTGGAGGTTCGTCACAGGCAATGGATTGATGTTCAAAGGCCATCGGAGGGTCATCTTCATAAGCCATAGGTGGCTCATCAAATGGCATGGGCGGTTCATCAAAGTTGCTGAAGCTCTGCTGAGCTGACAACTCTTTCTCCTTCCCCGTCTCATTTATCTCTCTCTCAATGTTGTCCTCTACCCTGTTCATATCAATCTTTTCTGCCCAAATTGTACGGTGTTCAGACACCCATTCAGGACTTTTAGAGCTCCCTGTGTCACTGCCTTCATGGGCAGCCTGCTGCCGACTACTGAACATGCCTATGTGGGCTGCCCCTTGATCCCTAGAGGGGCTGACTCCATTGTTGAGATGGGAAAGGCCAAGGGAGCCTTTCCTCTTTGGGCTGCCCTCTGATGCCAAGCTACCTCTAGGGGCAGTTCCGCTATTCTGCACGGGCTGGTTCTTCTCTACTTGACTCGAGAAGGGGGACTCTGCAAGGAGATGAGAGTTCAGGGAGGACTCTATCCCGGAGTGCAGAGGCGTGCTGCTGACAGGCTGGCCAAACCTCTTGGACCGTTTGTCAACCGAGGTTCCTCTGTGTGAATCACAGGGGGTAAGATCAGTGGTTGAGCTGGACCATCTAGGTAGGGACTTTGGAGGAATGAAAACTGGAGAATCTAGAGTGACATTCAGCCTGCTGCCTTTGAGCTTAGTCTGAGTCTCTTGTGAGACAGTAGACGTTTGATTGGAAACTGAGACTTCTTCTGACTCCTCCTTACAAGAGATGCCATTTTCAGAGGGCGCTTTAGATAGGCCAAGGGCTTCTGAGGAAGAGGAGGGTGAAGATTGGGACAATGAGCATGCAGAGAAGAGACGAGTGCGACGTATGCTGCTCTCAGTCTGGGTGGAGTTGCTGCGTGTCCTGGTGGAGATGTGTGGAGTGGATGGGACCAGCCACGACACCTCTGCTGAGCCATCAAGAAAGCTCTGGTCTGCAGGATTTGAGGGACAGGGATTGGCCTTCGCTGAGGGGTTTGCAACTGGAGTCTGAGAACCACATGAATCTCTCAGAGGTTCTTCTATCTTGCTTGAGGAGAGGGAGTTCTTTTCTGTATCCTTAATGCAGGTATAGCCTGGAGAATCCTCAGGGTCAAGGAGGGGAGACTTGGGACAAATAGGTTGTGGTGAAGACGGAGACAAACAAGTCGGGGACTCATCACTTGAGTCGGACAGCACAATGAGCTCAACCTCTCTGGAGTGTTGCTCTGTACAACTGCCCTGGGTTTGACTGTTTGAAGTCCGAGCCTCTAGTTGACTGCCTTGTCTTTCTCTCGCCTTCAAAGACAGTTTAAGTCTCTGACTACCTTGTGTTATGGTCAATTCTGGGGACATTTGACCTCCTTTTGCAGGTGTCATCTCTGAGGAAATTCTAAGCACTTGACTCCCACCTGTGATGGTCAGTTCAGGGGAAAGGCCAGGCACAGGGAGATAAGGTTCACAGGTAGGTGGAGGAGGACTGATGGAGAGGTCAATGACCTGAACTAGGTTAGCCTTTGACATGGACTGGTGCCTCGAAGTAGCTTGGATTGGTGATGGTTCAGCATACTCCCCCCATGACTGGGAGAAAAGGTGGTTGAAGCTGTCATCCAGGTTGCAATCTGTAGGTAGAGCAGGATCTGCCTGATGGAGCTGGTCAGAATATTGGTTGACTTTCATGGCTGTTTTATGAGCGTCCATAACAGTTACAGAGCCCGCCTTCTGAGAAGAACTGGAACTTTCCGTGAGATGTGAGCTTGTGAGACAATTGCCTCTTCCAGTGGGGGTCTCTTTTTTGCCAACTATTAACCCTTCTTCCTCATTTTCCTCCCCAACTTGATGTTTACATGACTTCCCTTCTTCCATCTCAAAGAGTATCCTGACCTGATCCTGTGCAGTTTCACAATTTTTATTCTGCTCTTCCTCTTCCTCCTTGTCCTCTTCTTCCAGGCTCTCCATCTCATGCATCAGGGCTGACTCTCTTCCTTTCCTCTGTGTGGCTGCAAACTCATAGATCTCCTCCAGCTCCTCCTCATCCACATTTTCCTCACCTCCGTTTTCCTCTCCCTCACCCCCCTGCTCCTCAATCCTGATGCTCCTATCCACCCTGTCACCCCGTCCCTCTTCCTGCCGTACCTCTCCCACCCCCTCCTCATCATCCGAGCTCCACATGGAGCGGAGGAGCTCCAAGAAGTTCAGCTGGGCCAGGGTGTCGTCTTGCTCCTCAGATGCTTCCACAGGCTCCTGGGCTGGAGTGCCTTTCCAGGCCTCACTTCCCTCCTGTTCCAATCTTTGCAGGTACCGCTGGCACTCCTGCTGCAGCTCTGGTACATCAAACCTGAGAGAACGTACAAAATATACACATGTTCACACACCTGGTGGAACTGGAACCAGAAGGATTTGTCCTCAAGTGAAAACAAAATAAAACTAGGCTTGCTTACCAATTGCTTACTGCTTACTAGTAACACTTTGATCCCTGGAATAAACTAAAACTTCCTTACTGCTACTATTATTGTATTATACTATTATCATTCAACATGAAATGGTCAGCCTGATTTTTTCCACAAACGGTAGGTATATTCATACAAACCAGTTATTTTAGTAAGAACTGTGTGGAGAGGGAACAATCAAATCAAAGTTCCTGCCTTATACTCCCCTCCAGAACATTTTGCTCATGTAATGCTGCTTTGGCTGACAAAAAAAAAAAAAAAGCCATAAAGTCTTAGTTCTTTTGTGGTAGCATCAAATGGATACAGCAACACATTCCTCTGACAGATTAAAGTTTTTAAAAGACGTTTATGACTAATCTCTTTATCCTTCTATAAAGTTAATTGTTAGTAGTTAGTTAATCACTTATCTGTTAGCTAATATCACCTGCTTTTTTAAAATGTATTTAATCATTTAGACATTTGTAGCCTAGAAAACTAGACATTCTAAACATATGTCTATGAACCATAGGGCCTTAGTAGCCTCTCTTTCATAATTATCGGCATCACTGATGTGGCTTCTTGGACTGAGCCCAGTTTATCAGCCATATCCAGACCATTCTTGGCTTTTGACATAGCTAGAATCTGCAAAGCTAGAGTCTGCATACGGGACATGGATTAAGCTGAACTATAAAATTAGAATACATTTAAATTAAATTGCTTCTTATATCAAATCATATTTTTATTAGTAGGGATCCTTGTATTACTTAAATGTATAGCCTTTTAGACCTTAAAATAAAAAAAAACTATAACAAGCTATTTAGGAGAGGTCCAGCAAGAGCTTTCTTCTAACTAGGGTTAAAATCACTGTAGAGTAAAATTAAATCACTGCAAAATAGAATGTGTCCGGGCTATAGGCAACCTGGATGCCAGCTCCTGAACGTAAGGTGCCATGCCGGGCATAAGCTTGCACTGAGCGGTGTAAAGGAACTGGAGCAGGCAGAGCACAGCCCCAGCGGGCACCTCTCCCAGCAGTACTCTCTGGGCAGCTGCCATTCCCTCCTCTTGAACACCGAAGCCACTTGCATGCACCTGTCAACACACACATCATCACTAGGTCTTAATACATAGCGTTTATGGGAAATGTGGCGATGACTTGAGGAAAATTAAATTTGTGATATATTTCAGGTTATGTAAAATATTAGTAAAATGTAAAGTTCAAGTATGTAAAATCTAGACTTTGCAGTTTAGAAATTTGTAACAAAATGCAAACTGCATCCATTTACTTTTGTTTTTGTTTAATTTCAGATGACAGTTTGTATCCATTACAATAGTTAAAAACTCTCCAATGGGAAAATACTGCAAATATGACGGCAAGGACCACACCCTATTGTCCTGTCATTTTTTTGTAGGCTACAGTTTAGTGTAGCTCTCTGGACAAGTGACATGGCCATCAGCCTTTAGAGACACAAATGAAATTAAATACAAAGTACAAAAATGGCTTTTCTTCTACAACCCAAAAAGAGTAAAGATCACCTCAATGCTTTCCTCTCCAAATCAGCAGCATTAACTAGTAAACTAATAACCCGTGTCAACACATCTAAACATGCACTGACAACAATTTCACCAGTCCATTCTCCCAAGCATGTAATTCATGAAACTGCATTCATTCCATGTAGCTGCACTAACCTCTTTAACCAGCAGGGGGCAGCGAGCATACAGCATGAAGGAGTGGGCAAAGAAGACCTCACCGCTGTCCACCTGGAACTGCACATCACTCAGCTGGGGGTTATTCACCATAGAACTCAGGTCTGAGGTCAGCCTGCTTAGACACAACTACACACATACACACACATACACAAACAAACACACACACACACACACACAAACACTTCACATTTATCTTTGCACAGCTTTACCTATCCACGGCATACCTTTTAAGACACTAAGTATAATTTAACACTTAGCAAGTGGTAGCAAACAGATTCCTCAACCATCAAGGGTTATGCTTGGTACTTGTTCAACTGTAACCCCAGGGATACACAGCACATATTACGGAAGCATTTAGTCAAGCTCCTCTTTGAATATACATTAGAATACTGTCTATAATTTGAGAATGTTTATTATGCTGTAGCGACTGGTGTAACAACGGCTAACTGTTAAGGTAGATCCACCTTTAACTTAATGTACCCAGTGTGGCCTCCCAGTAATAGTGAAAGAAAAAGCTGCAGAATGATGAGATAAATACAGAGAGTGAAATACACACCGAGTTGTTTGGCTCCACATGTGTTTCTGAATCCGAGTTAGCTCGTCCACTTAGTTCTGGAGCGTCAGCATGGGATCTCCCTGAAGCACCAACCAGAGAAAAACAAGCTGTTACGTGGGGTCTTCAAATCACAGCAAAAGGCAGTGCACTACCATTACACCATAGCAATGCCCACTTTACTTCTAAAGCAGCAGGCCACAAGTCATGTATGGCTGCAGCTAAGAACTGAAGTGGGGCGGTAGAAGGTCAGGAGACGCTGTGTGCGACTCACCTGGATGTGGGCCGGCAGTGGCGAGGTTCAGGCCCTTCTCTCCCAGCTCCAGCAGGTCCTGCACTGCTTGGCTGGGCAGCAGGGAAGTGGGTGTGGAGGCAACAGGGGAAGGGGAGCAGGGCTGGGGCTGGGGCTGGACCTGGGTGATTGGTTCAGCAGCAGCAGGGGGGAGCTGGGAGGGGGCAGTAGCAGTAGATGGCACTTCTCTCTGGTCCGAGAACACGCAGAAGGAACAGATCACATAGAATTAGGTTGTAAGAACAAGTGCTTGTAGGTAAAGTAGGGTGTTTGAAAGGCTGAGCCTTTCTTCAAAGTCATTCATACATTTACATACCAGTGATGATGCAAAGATCATGTATTACAGCTGCAAAATTCATTTTGCAATAACATTCCTTTTTAGACCTTGTACAAACGACCTTGTGTAGACAGATATTGTTTCATCAAATTTCATCTTTCAATCACATGTACGGTTTTCAGTCACTCTATGTTTAAAATATTCTCAATACCAGTATTTTATAACTACTTGGCCAGTCTGTACAAGGCCTTTACCTCTGCGTGTCCCAACACCTGTTGCCCCTCACCTGTATGCTGCTGTAGGGTTGAATAAAAGCACTCAGCTCAGGTGTGTAAAAGTCGGCAGTGGCATGACCACAGCCTGCCGGCAGGGCACTCTTGTGCCACAGCGGAGCAGGGGGCCACGAGTCAGGGGTCTCTCCCTCTTCCCGTCCCCCGCAGGAGGGGATGCGCTGGGCCTGCGGCAGCAGGAGGGCGCTGGGGGCCAGCATGGGGGTGGGAGGAGGTGAGGGGGTGCGGGAGCGCAGCAGCATGAGAGAGACACGCTCCTGCAGGCGCCGCAGTGCCTCCTCTGGGTCCTGCCTGAGAAGCAGTGGAGGAGGAGCAGCGGGGGCTCCCTTCCTCCGTCTCTTTCCCTTGCCTGCACCTGGTGAAGGGTGACCGATATAATGAGTCCATAAGGTTTGAGGCAACAAAAAATACATGCAGTACATACTAGGAGATCTTGACGATATGAAGAAATAAGGCAAATAAATTATACTTAATATTTATTCTCCAGCAAATCTTGATGCAAAACATCAACCTGACTATTACACCTAAAAGCATGTATGCATCATATCTCCTCTCATCTCTTAGAAAAATGCTGCTGTCTGACACCTGTTTACAATTTACATGTAACGCATCCACACAAACGATAAAAACACTGATTAAGGTGCTCTATGAGATGCTGCAGGATTTTAGCGCGATTTCATTTTTTATCTCAAATCGTAGGCTTCTCCCCTTGATCGGCTAGCTTTCTGCCCCCCGAATAAACAATGAAAAAAAAAAAAACGGTCTCGAACAACAATACAGGGGCTGTAATAACTCAAACCTGAGTGGTGTATTCAAACAAACTCTAGCATTTAGTGCACTTAAACAAATTATAACAAACAACGACAAACCAATCTGCAACAAGATGGGGTGGGAGTTAATGCGCGTCCTCTACCATCTTTGTTGTGGATTGGTTGGCCGTGGTAAGTTGTGTTTAGGTTTGTTTGAGTGTTCGTTTGAGTATTACAGCCCCTGTGTTGATGTTCGAAAGCGGGGTTCTTCATAGTGTATTCAGGGGGCAGAAAGCTAGCCGATCAAGGTGAGATGCCTATGATTTTAGATAAAAATAAAACATCTCATAGAGCATCTTTAATACTCACCTGCTGTTTTCCACTGCAAGGTTGTGCCAACAGACATCTGAGGCTCAGCTCCTTTGACTTCTACTACCTCAATGACTTTTGCCCTCTCCATCTCCACTTCTTGGTCCAGCAGTGAGCGGGAGAGGGCCACAGCCACCATTGTGTCCTCATCCATGGGTTGGGCCTTCTTCTTGGACCTCTTCCTGACAGGCTGACTGGGATCTGACGGGTTTCTCCTCTTTGAGCCTCCAGCTTGGGCGCTAGGATGTTAGAAACAAACTGTAGCGACTAGACTCTTTTGTCATTTTACATACATAAAGAAATAAATACATGTGCATACTGTGTTTATTTACCATTTTCTGTTCCTATCTGCTTTAAAAAAAAGTGGATAGTTTTGCTGCTTGTGGAAAATTGGAAAATATACACATAGATACATATAGATACATAGATACATATATATATCTATTTTTTTTTTTTTACAAAATGCTATTCCATAGCCCTGTTTGTACTGTGGGCCATAAGCACAGGAACCTAAGACCAGGGACTTTACAAGCATCAGGGCATATATCAAACAAATAGACCAAAATCTGACCAAATATCAAACAAATAGAACAGAGCAGATAAATAAAATCTGTAACCATAGTAACTCTATTATCTATTATGATCTGTACTGTAAGCAGCAGGATATGGCCCTTGTGGCACTCCCCTCCAAGTCGGCGTGTTTCTAGAGAAATAGTTCTAGGTTTAGCCCTATGTAAGCCAAACCCAGTACTACAGCTGAGCCAACTAGGTTTGGCCCACAGTAAGAACGGAGATCTTTAGTGCTTGGAAATTAATGTGTTTAAACAGCTGACTCACGATTGGCCAGCTGTGCCGTCACTCACAGCCTCGGTGGCTTGTCTCTGTAGGGCTTGCAGAAGGACAGCTGGAGGCACGCCCATATCAGTCGAGCAGCGCTTCAGATGGGTGGAACGGCTCTTGAGTGACTTGAAGCCCTTCCCACAGATGGGGCACTCTGGAATGACGGGCTGAGGGGGCACTGGAGCTGACTGGTTCTCACTCTGATCTAGACACCTGGTTGCACAGGGAAAAAATGTATATGGTATGTTTTTTGTGTAAAATCAAACACATTTGTATTTAATGCACATGAACCCTATTTCCAGGAGGTAGCAAGGCTAGCACAGGGGTTATTCGTGACATTAGCAAAGCCTGTAAAGTTCATGTGTAGCAAAATTAGAACCTAAATGGATGTCATCAGTAACACCTGGCCTTGCCTGGCTGCTGCTAAAGAAAATGGCCGCTGTGATAAGGGTCCATAACAGTCTTCTCAACAGTCAATCTCACACATTGGCAGGCTGCAGATACTGATACTCTGTAGCTGGTGGAATGACCTACCAAGCGCAAACAGAACATGGGCATCTCTGTCTGCCTTTAAAGAGCTCTTGAAGACCCAGCTATTCTGAGAGGCCCTTCTGTCCTCACACTTCGATAACTTTCACTGCACTTCACTTGACTCCACTGATGCACTCCTTTCCCCTAGCGGTATGCTCTTTGTGTATGTTTTGTTTCTGTGTAGTTTGATTGGTATCCTTCTTTGTAAATAGCTGTGGATATGCTTAATGCATAAATGTAGCCATGTGAGAGAGTTCTAATTAGAATGAATAGAATGATCAACTTTTGCCTCGCTGTCATTATTAAAGGTATAGTTCTGTTTTTAACGCTTTGAGCTCCTTTCTACTCACCGAGTGGTTAGTGGTGCTCGCTGATGTTCCAAAACACGCATCATAGCGAAATAAAGCTTCTGTTATGTTTTATTTGGCACTTTGTAAATTATGGAAATATTTTTTCAGATACATCACAACCACACATAAACTTACGCTTCAGTTGTAGCTTCGGGGCTGGCGGAGTGATATCAAGGAGCAAAGAGTCTTCTAATAGAAACCTATGGGACTTACAAAATGGCAAATAAAACATAACAGGAACTGTATTTCGCTATGATACTTGGATTGGAACATCAGCAAACACCAATAACCACTCAGTGAGTCGCAAATATTTTTAAAACAAATGTTTCTGGTAGTTTTAAGGACTGACTGTGCCCATTGCTAGTAATTTTGAACCAGGCAGAGGCAATTCTACATTTCCAAAATAGCCGAGACAGGAGCAGTCGTCAAAATTTTCGGTGTCAACCACGTTATTACCTTTTAGACAACCTGTGAAAGGGGCTCAAAGTGTTAAAAAACAGGCTGTACCTTTAAGATTCTGGTTTCTGAGAGGTTATGACAGTGAGTTTTACTATTAACAGATTTGCACTTTTTTTACTTAACATTACCTTATTGTTTAGAACTGTTTTTGTTGTGCATCTGCACTTTATTGTTGTCAACGTCTACGCATGGGACAAGTGTGAAACGTAATTTCGATTCCTTTGTATGTCAAGTACATGTGAAGAAATTGACAAATAAAACTGACTTTGACTTTGATTTGTATATAGTAGCCTGAAGAAATGTCTGACATTGATGCCAGACAACAGTGTTATGCAGGTCCTTACCTGTTGATGTGTTGTGTGCGGAGCTGAGGGGTCATGGCAGACAGGTCTCTAAAGCACAGCTGACAGAAGAACAAGCTTTCCTGATCCACGTCCAGCACCCTTCTCTCCTGCTGTTGCTGCTGAGTCTCATACTCCTTATCAAGCTCCTGCTGTAACCGGAGGGCCAGCCTCTCATCCAGTGAAAGCTCTGAGGACACATATCAACACTAACATAGACAACTAGGAGAGGAAGAAATACACTGATCTGCTTCATACCCTACATTCTTGCTGAGAAAGCTCCTCAACCATTGTGGAGAATAACCCAACAACTGGTTTAGTTTAGGATAAACTGGCAGTCATACCTTTGTTTTGTTCTGGAAAAGAGGGATGTCGAAAACATGGTGGTTCTGTCGATGTAGAAGGGCTGGATTTAGCGTGTTGGAGCTTTTGTGGGTCTACCCGTTTAAACCGCTGCATTCGACTCAACACCTTCTCCTTCATCTCACCCTTTCTTTTTTGGGTTGCCTCCAGCTGGGTCTCTGTCGGTCTCTCTATTCCATTCTCGGTCAATTGTGAAACGCTGAGCGCTGCCCGAGGTTCCGATTCTACTTTCCCTACAGGCTCTGATGAAGTTTCTTTCTTTGTCTTCAGCTGGTTGGTTGTTTTTTTCGTTTGTCTTGGACCAGATCGTGCCGATCTGCTAGATTTGTCTCCATCACCAGTTTTACGCTCCTCGCCTGTTTTCTTCCGAACTTTCCTTTTTAGAAGTCGGGAACACAGGTCCGAAAAGTCTAGGTCGGAATCGTCCATAATTGTGTTGGGCTAACGCACAGAGATGTCGAACTGATTTACAGGTTTTGTGCAAAATTGAGATAACTAAACATGCCTAAGTAATCTGGGTCTGCTAACAGCTACGTTGACCATAACATACCCAACAACCTTTATGGCATTACAGTATCTACAAAGGTTTCCATGAAAAAGATTAAGATGTTCAATGTTATTAATTTAGCAATGAATAGCTTGGCAGGTGAAACGTTAGCCTGCTGTTACTATTATGAGATGTTATGGTATTAGCCAGTTAGCTAGTTTGCATAGTTAATAAATACATTAGCTTACAGCAGTTATTTCCTTTTGCCAGTACTTCTTGTTTGAGCCTACGACTCCCATGTTGTCAGAGGCATGATAATAACGATACACCACTAGACATCAAATTTCTCTGAGATAGCTGATCCATTTCAAAACATTCGCCCAGAACCGCTCCGCTACGTTATTTCCTGTGACGTAAAGGCGTCGATCTGGTTGCAAAAGCACCATGTGACGGTATGTATGGCTATGGCAAGCCTTTTTAACATATAATCGCTTAATTCGACTATCCGGAACTAGCATTAAAGATATCAACAATACAATTTTGACTAGTCGAAATTACGTTCTGACTAGTCAAAATGACAGTTAGAGATAGGCCTATCTGTAATTCAGTTTTGACTAGTGGCGATGGCAATGACATCACTGAAAACGATTTTCGCCTCGTCACACATCCTTAATGACGAGTGAAGATGTCTGTAATCCAGTTTTAACTAGGCAGAATATCAGTTCAAGATATCACAAATGTCATTTTAACTCTCCAGATTTGTCATGCATGATGTTGCTCATGCTAGGCTTCCCATTGGATACAAACCCAAATCAACTGGAGGAAGATATTCACCCAGCAAACAAAGTAGCCTATTTGAAAAGTTTTATGCGGAAGAAATGGCGGTTGCTGTTGTGGACAAAATCATAAGAAAATGCCATGGAATAGAAAGAGCATATAATCAAGGATTGTGTGGCGAATGAGAGCTTTGTTCACTTGAGAGTTGTACGAGAAATATATATCGTATCGAACATTCATACAAGCATCCCGCCTATTGCAAGCTCCACCTTTGACTTCTTCTGACATCATTGCAGATATCTGAAACATCATTTTGCTTAGTCAAAACTTCATTTCAAGATATTTGTAATTACATTTTGACTAGGCAAAATGAAAGTTAAAGATATCTCCAATTGAGATATCTCTGATCAAAATTTATTTGAAGATATCTATATCTTGATAATAGATATCGACAATTAAATTACGAGTATCCATAAGTTGAGATATCTACAACATCATTTTGACTAGACAGAATTCCAGTTCAAGATAATGTCGTTTTGACTAGTAAAAACTTAAAGGGATAGTTCAGTTTTTAACACATTGAGCCCCTTTCACAGGTTGTCTAAAATGCAATAAAGTGGTTGACATCGAAATTTTGACGATTGCTTCTGTCTCGGCTATTTGGGAAATGTAGAATCACCTCTGCCTGCCTTCAAAATGGCTAGCAATGGGCATGTGTTGTTTCTATTAAAACACTGGTTTAAAAAAAAATGCTGGCTTAAAGCCCACTATGTGTAGGATTTATCTTCTATTTATCTTCGTCTTTTATTAAAAATATATTTTTTATTTTAAAAATATAATGTAAAACGATGGTAATTACCTCCATGAATAAATTGTAGTGTTCCCGTAATTTCGTAGATGTGGTTGGGTACCAAATGAGAATATCCATTTTGCGCCGCCATTTTCAAAATGAGGACCATGGGAAATGAGGACCGTGGGAAGGGAAGGGCTAATACATTTTATTCAAACGTGTGCAGTATACCACTTCGCCAATAGATGGAAGAAATTCTCATACGAAAAAAATAAAACTTACACATAGTGGGTTTAAAACACTGGTGCTGGTAAAACACTGGTGCTCAATGATGTTCCAAAACATGTATCGTAGCGAAATAAAGCTTCCGTCATGTTTTATTTGGCACTTTGTTTATATGAAGGAGCAAAGATCCCTATGGGACTTACAAAATGGCAAATAAAACATGACAGAAACTGTATTTTGCTACGATACTTGGGTTGGAACATCAGCAAACGCCACTAATCACTCCATGAGTAGCACTTTTTTTTAAAACCAGTGTTTAAAGGATAGAAACAACAAATGCCCTTTGCCAGCCATTTTAAAGACAGGCAGAGGCGATATATATTTCCCAAATAGCCGAGATGGGAGCAATCATTAAGATTTTGGTGTCAACCACTTTCTTTCATTTTAGACAACCTGTGAAAGGGGCTCAATGTGTTAAAATCCGAACTATCCCTTCAAGAAATCTCAAAAGGACAATATAGCTATCTTTAACTGAGAGGAATTGAAGATTTCTTGAACTGGAATTTTGACTAGGCGGAACTGAATTGCAGATATCTGAAACTGCAATTATAGATACTCATAATTTAGTTGAAGATATCCGTAATTCACATTGTGGATATCTGAAACTGAATTGTAGATATCTATAATGACGAACCCCATAGAATTTAATTTGAAAAGTGATGTAATTTGTCCTAGGAAGAATGACGTTGTGGATATCTGAAATTACACGTGTGGGTAGGAAGAATACCGTTGCAGATATCTGAAATGTTAATTTTGACTAGGACGAACTGAATTGCGGATATCTCTAATACATATCCAGACTACCTATTTAATGTTAATAAGGCTTGCCATAGTACTGCGAATTTCCTTCCAATTAGAAAAAGACTGTTAACACCTACTACTCCGAGGAATATTATGGTGACGAAGAATACAATATATGGCAAGCCATAATTATGTCAAAATTATGTTGTAGATATCTCAAACTGGAATTATGGATAGTCGTAATTTAATTATACAATGCAGCGAAAATACTGTTGCCATATTTAGAGGCAGAAACAGAATTTGCAGTGCGCAGCACTTCGTACGATTCTTCCCGTCACACAGACCGCAGCTTACAACTATTTAACCTTAACACATACGCCTACTTGCATGCACAAAGGACGTTTTTTGCCTAATATATGTCCTGTCTATAGTGTATGTTTCTGTGTATGTGTGAGTGAGTGAATACATTTCTATGAGTAGGCGATTTAGAGATGAGTAGCCTTGGTGATTTAGACACAGACAGTGAATTGTATTAATAAGCTATGGGACAATACTTAAAAAAAAATACCCCTATGACCTTATGGACATAGTGAAACCTATTGCAGATGACTGGTGGTGCATGAACTTGCAAAAAAAAAAAAAAAAAACATTGTGTTGGATCAGGTCCATCCTATATGGTTCTGTTCCAATTTATTTTACAATTGATTTTATGATAATGGTCATTGTTTGCAACCATTTATTTTATACATTTATAAGTTATACATAGCCTATGCAACTTCTCAAAAGAGTATTTATTTTTCATTACAGCAAATAAATTATTTTGGGGCTCTAATACCCAGCCAAAATTGGAAAGAATGCAGTCAAAAAAGGTGAGGATATTGTTAGACAGTAGACATACAATTTGCTCTGACCACATACATCAGTCATTCCTGTGTTGTCTACCTCTCACTGGTTGACTTCCGGCCACCAACTATTATCAATGGTTCATGAAAACATCTGGTGTAGTGTGGTGACCATTTAAGCAGCCTGTAGTGGAACAATTTACTGCATTTCTACAGAATATTAATTTTAACATAGGCCCTTCTCAAGCTTTAAGAATTGCGCATGTGGTAAGGTGGGAACAAACTGGTGCAGACCAGACCGTTTTAGGTGTAGATGGAAACAAATGATCACTAATCAATCACATTGCAGGGCCTTCCATGATAATTTGAGCGGTCAGTGCGCAATCAGGGATAGGCCTACTGCTGATATGCAAACAATAGCAGAACTGAGGCTGCTACAGCCATTTACACTCCTATGCCTAAGAATAAATACTAGATATAGACAATCATGGTTTCCCCGCTTCAAATCAATCAGCTCAACAGCACTAAAACTAACTTGATGGCACCTTCCATAAAATCTGAAATCGCCATCTTTATAATCATTGAAGTAATTTTTTTTTGCAATGTAGTTTTCGCCTGAATAATAGCAATTCACAGAACAACAAATGACTTTTTGGCAATGAAGATGAAATATAAGTGATACATTTATCGCTCAAAGTGCAGCAAAAAGTTCCAAAATTATTGTCAGGTCCCCATCAAATTAAAGTCAAGACCATTTTTTCTGTTGCACACAGTTTATTTAACAATAATGGTATATAAGTAAGAAATGAGTCTTTAACCAGTTTATACAGTGATTTCGTTCTCTCTTCCTTATATTTATAGTATTTTGCGTAATAACTTGCATGATTTACATTAAGAGGAAAAAGTAGAGCCCCCAGTTCAAGTTTTTTTTCTTTTCGTGAGAGGAATGAGGGTCGATGGCAGAACTCTGTTCCAACACAAAAACACTCGACCAATGACTACCTCCTTCCCATCCCACTCGGCTTAAGGACCCATCTTCCCCCATCTTTTATTTTTTATACTCATATATTCTGTATGACAAAAAATTTAAGGACAAAAATCTTATATGACAATGCAACAACTTTCTACACCTGCTGGACAGGAAAACTCTGTAGTTGAGGGCCCGGTGCGAGATGCTCCATCTTTACCTCCTCTTCTTCTAGGGTCTTTCTGAATAAGGTTGTGACAGGCTCTTGTTGTGTATCCATGTGAATGTGTCTTTCTTTTTATGTGTGTGCACGTATGTGTTTGCGCGCGCATACATGCTTGTGTGTATGCCCACTTCCTATTGGTTACAAACAACGAGTTCTTCTCAAATGGACTTCACAATGGGGTGTGGACGAACTCCCTCCCAGAAAAAACAAAACAAAAAAAAAAAAAACGCATGTCTGTAAAAAAATAGTACAACACGAGAATACAATCGCCAGGTATGAGAAGAGAGGGAGAGAGCAGAGTAAACCTGGCCCAAAATTCCTCAGACAAATTATTTTACAGTCTCAGCGGAAACGACAAACAAAAACAAATCATAGAAGTATTTCAAAAGGTACAAAAAAAAGGTATGAATAAGATAATGAAGTTTTTGTAAATTTTCTTAAAAAAGAAAAGGCATGAAACCATACCATAAAAACAAACAAAATGAAAAATAAAACAAATTTTAAAACAAAACATAACGACCAAGAATATGGTCAAAAAACAAAATATATATTCTTTGTCATTGTTACATTTTCATTTAAACAGCATTTTTTTCAAATCCCTTGACATATAGGAAATATCATTCTCTTGAATTTTTTTTAATAGGAAACTTATCAACATTTTCCCAAGCACTGTTTTTTTTTATTGATTTTTTTCCAACTTTTTTCCACTCCATACATTTCTTGAAACTTTTTACATGTCAGTACAAAAAAGCTTGCTTGAGGAAACGAAGAAAAAAAAAATGCACCCACAACCCCTTCTATAACAAGGAGAGGAGACACGAGTGGGTGGGTTTGGGTTCTAAGAAAAGAAAAAAAAACAAAACAAAAAAAAACTTCCCAAAACAGCGCTACAAGCCCTCCACAAACTTCTCCAATGTGTCTCCCGTGGTGTCTCCTACCATGCCCAAGTCACTGGTGAGAGCGTTACGATTGGGCGTGTTGAGCTGCGGCAACATGGCGCTCTGCTCTGCAGCTCCCAGGTGTCCTTGCTCCAGGCCGCCTGACATAGGTGGTGCCAGGCCTGGATGGGGCGACCCCGAGTGTGGGGCAGAGTGTTGGGGCGAGGGCTGCGGTTGCATCTGCGCCGGCGACGGGCTGGAATGTGGGGGAGGTTGCTGGGAGGGCGGCCGTGGTGACTGCACGGGTGCCGGCGAGCGCACTTGGTTGCCCAGCGCATTTGCCAGCGGTTGGCCAGCCAGCAGGTGGGCCTGGGGGCTCATGGGGCTGGGCTGTGCTGGGGATCCCATCTGGGGCTTCAGGACACCTGCTGCTGCGGCCGCCTGTTGCTGCTGCTGCTGGAGCAGACGCTGGTGCAGGAGGTTCTGGGAGTCCATTCCCAAGCCCGGCTGCCCCATCTGGGTCATAGGTGGGAGCTGGCCCATGGGCCCCGCTGCTCCTGCCTGCATGGCCAACTGCTGCTGCTGCTGCTGTTGCTGCTGCATGCGCAGTTGTGAGTAGGTGGCCTGCGTACCCGGAGCCTGGGGGAACTGTCCATGGGCTTGGGGCATCACGCCTTGTTGCTGCTGCTGTTGCTGAGCCTGTTGCTGTTGCTGCTGCTGCTGCTGTTGTCGTAAAAGCTGCCGGCGGTACATCTCCTGGATCTGAGGGTTTGTATGGCCTGCGTTCATCAGCTGCCCCTGGGGACCTAGCGTGGGCATCCCCTGGGCCTGCGGTTGCCCTGGCTGCTGGGGTGCCATGACTGGCCTTTGCACTGCCACTCCTCCCTGCATGGCGGCTTGCATTGCCTGCATAGCTGGCTGCGCCCCATGCATGCCCTGCTGTTGCTGCTGCTGCTGCTGACTGGCATTGTACTTCAGCGTGCGCTGCTTAATGAAAGCGGCCATGAGCTGCGGGTTGGACTTGAGGATGTTAAGCACCTGCTGCTGTTGCTGCGGCGAGCTGGGTGACTTGAGCGTGCGCAGAAGGTCCTGTAGGGCGTTGGGCGCAATGGCACCAGGTCGCTGCAGTGGGCCCACCTGCCGCTGGGCTGCAACCATCATGCGTGCCGCTGCTGCCTGCTGCTGTTGCTGGGGCATCATGGGCCTCTGCATAGCCATACCCGACTGACCCTGCTGCGGGGGCAGCCCGCCTTGCTGCTGCTGCTGCTGTTGAGCGGCAGCCGCAGCCGCTGCTTGCATGGCCACCTGAGGCCCTCCTGGCCCCCACTGGCCAGCGGCCTGCATGTTGGCCATGACCTGGGGTCCGCGCAGCATGTTGGGCGGCTGCATGGGGCCCGGCATACGCGGCTGCTGCTGGGGTGCCTGTGGCGGGCGTTGGTGGTTGATTGGCAGGCCGTTGATGTTCATGCGGAACTGCTGGTTCTGCTGCTGGGCCACCATCTCGATCTGCCGAGCAATCTCTACGGCACCCGGAGGTGGTTGTTGTTGCTGCTGTTGCTGCTGCAGCTGCTGTTGTTGGAGCTGCTGCTGGGGCGTCTGCTGTTGTTGCTGGGCAGCCTGAGCCACAGGTGACTGCTGTTGATGCAACGGTGAGGCCTGCGGTCCCGCTTTGCCCTGCGAACCGGCCGCCTGTTGTGGGGGGCCGTTGCGAGGCTGGGTGCCCGGGTAGGCTGGGGACATGACGCCGGCGGCATTGGGGGTGCTACCTGGCTGGTTGGGCATCTGCTGCTGAGGCGTTTGTGGGGTCTGGGGTTGCGGGTGTGGAGGCGTGTGCATACCGGGAGTGCTGGCGGCTCCTGTGTTGGGCACGGCCGAAGTGGGCGGTGAGGGCAGTGGCTGCGTCATGCGGCCCTGCATGGTGGCCATACGGCGTCGCATCATCTGGGCTTGCTGGAGCCGGTGCTGAAGCTGCTGCTGCCGTAGCTTGTGCTTGATGTTTAGACAGAAGGGCACGGGGCACTTGTTCTCCTGGCAGTGCTTGGCATGGTAGCAGCAGAGCGCAATGAGCTGCTTGCACACGGGACAGCCGCCATTGGTTTTGCGCTTGCAACCTTTGGTGTGTTGCACCACACGCTTCATCTTCTGGCATGAGGGCAGCGAGCAGTTGGCGTTGCGGCACTGGCAGGCGTGCACCAGTGACTGGATGCAGCGCTGGATGCTCAGGCGCCGGCTCTCCTGCGGGCTTTTGGAGGCCTCGCCACCCTGGCTGTTGCTGTCGTCGTCCAGGCCCAGGCCCCACTTCACCATCTGGTGCTCATGACCTTTAGTGTTGTAGCAGTTGATGCAGAGGTCATAGTCCTGGAAGGGAGGGAACAAAAACACAACAAAAATTAGCCTCGGTTTACATTTGCAGAAATTTAGTTTGAACTTGACCGATATTCAGTAGACTGTGTGATTCCCTTTCGGGCAGAGCAAAGTAACAAAGGCCATTAAATACTATGACATCCATCAGTCAAGCACCTGAGAGATTCATACGATTCCACAATTAGCATCACTCTCCTGCTGCAATAATGTATCTTGTGGCATTTTGGCTCCTTTGTGAATGCACTGAACATGTGGTTTTGGGATATCTACATCCCAGGTTTACACCTAGCTGAGAAACTACATCTGTTGTAAAACTACTTGTGCAGGTACAGTGTCCACAGTTAATAAACTTTCATATAACTACAAAAAACTTTTTTAAACTTAAACTAGGATTAAGCCAGGATATCTTGGTTATACTAATAAATTATTGGTTAATTTAGCCAGGATAACCAAGATATCCCGCCTTAGTCCTTTATCCTAGTTTTGTGCAATAGGCCCCAGACCTCTGTGTGTGTGTGTATTTGTGGGTGCACCGTGTGAAGGTCTCCTCTTACCTCGCAGACTTTGCAGTGCCAGCGTGTCTCCACGTGGTGCTTGCACTCGTTGCAAGTGTAGACAAAGCGGTCCTGGCCCTGGTTGTGCAACTCCACAAGCATGCACATGGTGCTCCACTTGCAGCGGCGTAGCGAGGAGAACTCCCAGTGCTTGTCACGCGCCAGCGTCAGGAAGGCGTCGCGCCCGTCCATCAGATCGCATGTCAGCATCGGGTCCGGGTCCATGATGGGCGGCAGTGTGTTCACCATGGGCCCCGAGTGCAGGTGGATCACAAAGAACACCTGAGAGAAGACACAGAGGAGGAGGAGAAGAGCCAAGGAGGTATATCAAATGAAAACATCTGCAACCACTGCAATAAAGAAACTTATGTTAATCACCTATGGTGTCATTGGCAAATGGAATCCATGGAATGCACCTACCTTGGTACCCTAGATAAACAATTACTTTTAGGATAAAATGTAGAAAAATGAAACAAGAACAAAAAAAAATCAATCAAATATATTTTTGAAATAATCAAATCACAAATCAAATGTTTTGAATTTTGCATCCTAACTATTGTGTTCCCAGTGACCTGGGGTCCTGGACCCCCCTAGGGGTCATTTTATACATCTGCTGACACACAAAAGAAAAGAAAATGGTATAACTCTGTGTGTCTGTGTGTTAGAAACACCTGATAATATTGCCCAGTAATGCATGTTGAAATGTCATCTTCAAAATTTCTCTGAAAAGTTCCCCTTTAACTGGCATGAGCCAAGTTCCATGATAGAATAATGAATTCATACCCGTTATGAATGAACGGGACCCAGAGCTTAGGACAGAGGTCGGCAATTACCGGCCCACGGGCCATAATTGGCCCGCCGTCAATAATATCTGGCCCGCTAGATGAGGTTGATTAATGGAAAAAAAAAAAAAAAAAAACGATTGCTGTCAAAAACGATAATTCAACAGATTTTACAACACTATCACTTCCTTAATAACACCTGCATCAGTAGCCTATTGTTGAATCCATGCTGCTTTAAGGGACGCGTTTAACTTGTTGCTGTGCTGGAAGTCCCCAAACTATTATTTGCTGCTGTGTGTATATCCACCCATCAGTTCTTTAATTTTCTGTTTATGGGCCTCTGTCTCAATTCAGTCCAATTTTATTTGTGTAGCGCATTTTACAAAAGACAGGTCTCATAGCGCTTAACAAACAATGAACACCAATTAGCAAATGGATATGCTTTATTGAAGTGGCCATGCTGTCTTGTGCTTTCAGATATTATGTTCTTTGCAAATGGCAACTACCTTATTGCAGATGAAACATGTTGGCTTGGCATTCATTAATTCAGGTAGGCTGAATGCATAACTTTCCTTCCACTCTCCTTTGTACGTCCAACATTTTGACAGTTAACCTGAGTGTTTCACGCGTCATCCAAACATACAGAAACAGCATCAGGAGGTCATGCGAGAATAAGCAGCTTAACTAATGCATAGCCAAATCATTAGCTAGTCAGGTTGCTAGGCCTCTGTTGAATGACAGACAAGAGCTGCAGCGGTCAAGAATGTAAATTCATTTTTAAATGAAATTACGTTTTGTAGCCTACATGATAGTAGTACTGGATAATAGTACTGGCCTATGATATATATGATATTATAAAGTTTTTTTTTCTCAGTAGGAACGCATGGTTTGCCTGGTGAAGATGCCCCGCGATTGAATTGTCAGAAAGTAAAAGAAAAAAACTGGCCCGGGTCCAAATTTATTTGCCGACCCCTGGCTTAGGATAAAAGGTATGGCAATAGGATTCAACCCTAAACCCAACACTAAATCCTATTCAACACTGCCCACTTTGAGACACTCGCACAATAATATACTAAGTTACTAAGGTTATCTGCCATCTACATTAAGAGGTTCTAAAGTTCAACCACCATATACGACAGGCAATGTAAATATTTGGCTGTCCCAGTGTTGACGGGATGAGGAGCCTCACCTCCTTGTGCTTCTCCATGGTGGCATAAAGCTTCTGGGACAGGTCATTGGCTACATTCGGCATCCCAGGCTTCTTCTTATTGGCTCGGCTGATGCTGCTCTTGTTTTTGTTGGTTTTCTTGTTGTTCTTCTTCTTGGCATTTTTGCTGTCCCCAGGGGTGCCCTGAGAGAGGAGAGGAGTGGCGAGGCCAGACAGAGGGCAAGAGAGAACAGAGCTCTTTAAAAATTGATGGCAAGCAAATCAAAGGCGTTGGATAAAGAGTGCTGAAATGGCTATTTGTCGACACTACAGCACAGTGCTGCCCCCTCCACTGGGTGAAGTTCATCTTCCATTACAGTATCCACCATCACTCCTGAAGCAGAGACAGGAATTTAAGAGCCCCAACCAACTGATTTGTACTGGTCCCTCATCTTTCTACTGGCCCTAAACAGTCACCTTAACATTCATTAGATCATTACATTCAGGGTTTAAATTGGGGATTGGTCGTGTGTGTGTGTGTTTGTGTGTCTGTCTGGGTGTCTTGTCCTGTGAATACCCTGTGAGATGTCTTATTGCTTAAAAACCTAGTCTTTGCTTTGGACTCGCACAAAGACCAGAAGGTATAAGGTTTACCACTCTTAGCATACCACCGACAGTGTAACAGTTTTCTGCTATCAACACATTGCAGAACGAATAAGCGTCGGCTTTCACTTGACACCAATAGACTTGGTTTAGCCTATGTGCCATGGCTCAACCCAATTTAACCTGATGACATTATCATTACAAGAGTTTAGCCTTTCTGTTCTTTATTTCAGGGCAACGTGATTGTTAGGGGTACACTGCTCCTATGCTTCAGGCTTGCCCAGGTGAGGAAGGCAGTGCAGGTCGTGTGTGGGCCTCACCTCTGGGGTCTCGCATGCGGCTGTGTTCTCCTCCTTCTTGCGCTCTTCCTCCTCCTGCTCCAGCTCCTTGATGCTCTCCTCCAGCACGTTGGGCCAGAAGTCGCCCTCAAAGTAGGGCAGCTCGTTGGCGCTGCTCAGCCGGTCCTCCGTGGCTTGTTTGAAGATGTCCTGTGGATCAGCAGATCAGCCACAGGCTATGAGAAACGACCTTATAGCCTGCTAATGATTATAACAGCGCAGTGTTTACCTATTTTGCCATGTTTGGCATAAAAACCAAGAGGACAATTATGTGATAAAACTGAAATTTGAATCATGACTTCCTGATTATTTAGATAATTTGAAACTACTTGAGGTGTATTCAACTGCTTTAGTAAAACAGGCCATTTTCACCAGTCTTCCCATTTTTAACTCTCTTTAAGTCTACACTGTCAGCCCAACGCTGAAGGAGGCCTAGTTAGGCTTCCTTGCCTTGTAGTCATGGAGGATGCGTTCAGCAAAAGCCTTGTCGAGCATCTTGCGGTACCACTCCTGCAGTCGCTTGGGCTTGGGGATCTTTTGGTCAGCGGGGTGGCAGTGGAAGATGTAGTCGTCACCCTCGCTAGGCGGGCAGGCCCAGATATGTGCCGTCACGTACCTGTTAGCAACCAAGAGGAAGGTCAGGGATTTCATCATTCTCTATTCAGTGTGTGAAGTTGCCGCCCAGACCATCTGAAGAACACCAGTTAAGGAACTCACCCAAGTTTCTTGACATATTCCAAATAGCCAATTAGAATTTCGTGGTAGACTGCTGTTCGCAGCAGCCGAGGTCTGAAGAAGTGAATACTGTCGAGGTATGATATGTATACCCGTCTGTGAGAAAAAGTGGAAGTGTGAGACATGAAAACTGAAATTATTCATCTAGTGTACTCCAAAACATATGAATATGAACAACCTAAACAATTGTCCAGTGAAATCACAAAACATAGATGATTATCACAAAACAAATGTGAATAGTCACTTAAGGCCTGATTCTTACCTGGTGTTGGGGAAGGGGCACTCCGAGCCATACTCCTGTACATGCATGCCAAAGAAGCACACATCCACACCATCAATCTCCTCGAAGGCAAAAAGTGCTTTGGTTCGGTATGGGAAGCTCTCCGGCATCTCGCCTGTGTCCACAAACCTGAGAGAGAGAAAGAGAGAGAGAGGGGGGGTGGGGGGGGGGTACGGACGACAAACACAAAAACATGGTTTCTGAAACAAGTCTTGCATCACCTTAACAGAACAGGGGATGTGTGTGGCTGGGTACTGCCTCGATCATATGTGGGAGATTGGTTGTGACCTACCTGGACTTCATGCCAGGTTTGACCTCTACTGTCTTGTCGGAGCTGGCCACCACTCGCACAAACACCTCCCCGGCCTCGGGATGGTTCTGTCTCTTCAAGTACTTGTTGACTCGGTCCTCTATGTATGTGCCCAACCGTGTCGACTGCAATCCTGCAAGAAAGGACACACATGTTTAGACTGGAAACTCCTGAGATGGTGTAATAGGGGTACTGAAATGTAGAAAGTTTCTTAAAAACCAAGTCTGCTAAATGCATGCAATTTCCAATGGGATGAATCTAATCTAACTGAAAGTCAAGTTTTTTTAAGTCATACAATAACTTACTTTTGGCAGAAAACTTATTTTCCTTCCTTGTTTTCGCACTCTTCTTTAAGCAGTTATCACAGATGAATCTGTGGAAGGGCAATCAGATGGTTAGTTTGCTGAAGTGCTTTTCTCCACAGACATGAGGTCTATGTAAGAACAGGCTTCCTGAGACCTCTTGCCGACTCACCCAGATGGCCAGATGACCTCGTAATGAAGAACACAAATCTGGTGCATCTTCCGTCCGCAGTCTTTACATTCAACAAACCTGTGGAAGAAGTGAACAACATTAGTTACAGCAAGAGCTCACAGGATGTCCAATTACATATTTTCCCTCCAATAATCAGCATTATTCTCTACCCTGTTCTCATCTATGGGCTTAGATCTTAAACGATGAATCATATATCCTATCAGTAGTAAAATGCGCTAGAATCTCAACTAGGTCAAGCTTTAACCATATCCTTCAAATGAGTTTGTGTGAGCACAAGAGGGAACATCAGGTCAGGCTGGTCTAAAACAGCAGAGGGCGCTGGAGAGCAGGCCTTTTTGGGCTGGCCTAATCTGCAGACACTAAAGAATGCTTAGTTTTCACGTCGCTGGGCATTTATGAAAGCAGTTATATTCTCATTTTCCAGATTACAAAATAATTCAGTTTACATGTCCTAAAACAACCCGGGCAGGCAGTCAAAATCATGTCAAATAGAAGGCAGAGATATGAAAACCAAGGAGGGTCATGTCACAATGCTAAAGTGCCCGACAAATCTCTACTTTGGCCGGAGTTAGTAGGTATCTGTTTTCAGTGACTGTCCAGCTACGTGTAAGCAGGGTCTCAACGGCAGGCTTGAATTTTTCATAATTTGCCCTGCAGAATCATAAATGGGTAGTCACCTGGTAGACCTACCCAAAGGCAAATAGTAATTCTTGTAATTGCCAACAGGCCAATTAAATTAAAGTATTAATACAATAAATCAACCAACAGGCCAATTAAATTAAAGTATTAATACAATAAATCAAACATTGAGTTTAAATGAAGAGTTTCCCCATCAAATGAGAGATAAGATATATGCTAGAATGAGATTCATGGTAGAATGCCAAATCTCTGCAGCAGGAATCTCTGAGACCACCTGTAGTGCAAAATCTTAAATCATAAACACATATGGCTTTGGGACATCAGTGTTTTTCTAAATATGAATGGGTGGTTATTTTATTGATGTTGCCAACAGAGCGTGCCTCCAAGGCACAGGCGTGGAGTACTTACGGCTCAGGGTCTAGTGTATCATTCTTCTTCCTTTCAAACTGATCTTTCGAAATCATACTAAAGAGAGAGAGAAGGAGGGAGGGAGAAAAATGGGAGTGCGCATAAGGACCAGAGGTAGACAAACAAAGCCAAATTCTCGCAAGAACAATTATACAAGAAATCTGAACCCCAAGGGCCTAATCAAAAGCCCATTTGGACACTGATCAAGCAAAACATTCCAGGGCTCGTCATGGATTGAGACTCAAAAGAGGCTTGCTTCAGAGGGTGAGGGAAACGTACGTCTGTGGCTGTGCTGGGTCGTCTCCAAGAGTCACGCTGTCCCCCTGGATCTCGTTGAAGCACTTCTCACAGAAATGATACCTGAAAAGAGACACAAGGAGAGGAAGCATTCAGCTTGCAGTATAACAGAGAGCATTTTGGATCTACACAATGCACTTGCACAGATGTATATATTCTAAAAATATGTATATGAATGTAAATAAGTTTGTAATGAGTGACTAAAAATCTAAAAATCTGTTTTTTGTTGTTGCATTAGATAAGCATTGTACATTTAGAGCAACTTTTTTGGACCGCCTTTGCCAAAACTGTGGTTGTCTACTCTGATCCTAAGGAGCCTGCTGAAACTGAGCTCAGCAACCCTATTGATTTGTTAAAACTGCAAAACCAATTAAGATTAGACCAACACCACACACACTCACACACACTAGCAGTTTGAGTTTGTACAGGCACACATATAAACTTCAATTTGCACAGTCTTACATAAACCAGCCTATCAACCCCTACACGTACACACACTCTGGTTTTTAATTTGCCATTATCAGTAATTAATAATATTAATGTGTAACAGTAATAGTGTATAGGAATATTACTCTGCAGCCATGGTGAAAACTGCAACACAAATTAGTCTGCAGTAACACAACTCATACATCAGGGGGAGCAAGGCATCACTTTCAAAGACTTCAGACATTTTACAATGCAAGGACGCATCAGGAAGAAAAAAAAAAGAAATGAAAAGAAAAATAGTTGGGAGAAAAAAAAAGGACACACACTAATAGTAAATTCTCTGTCCCACAGTTAGGATCAATATGAGCTGGAGTCAGAAAGACATTCAGCTTGTCAATCATTCTACTTGGAAAGGATCTAATATCTCTGCTAAGAAACACTATGCCAGACTGGTTCACTAACTGTAAACTGATAACCACCACTTCTAAATGACTCCCCAAGCCTTCAGTCAAAATGACAGAAAAACAATGCTTAGAAATATTTCAGTTTCTGTCTAATGGATCTATTTAATGGTTAAGTTTCACTCACTGAGTAATAGTCGAGTTTTACTCATGGTTGGGTAAAACATGGTTGGTTTACACAATGGTTGAGTTTTTCCCATCGTGTGAGCTACAAACTGATGGAGACACAACGTTTTCACCTCACCTGTTTTGGTAGCTGTAGTATGTCCCATCCCGAGGTATGGTGCATAGCTGTTTGCCATAGCAACACAGCGTCTGAGGAGAGAACTCGTACTGTGGACAGAAACAGAACGATCAGAATAAGGGGAAGGGGGAAAAAAACTGAACAGATTTTTTTTTTATAAAGACTAAAAAAACTTTACATACGTTTCTTTAAGTGTTTTTTTTTCTTCTAATTAAGCTGGAACTTGAAATACTTTAAATACTAAAAAGCAATGCTACAGTTATTTTTCTGATTAGGGTTTTCCCACCTTTCTCCCACAGCAGTAGCCAAGGCCCTGCATGACCGGGTCAATCTCCTGCTCAAAAACCTCAGCCAGTTTGGAGCAGTACTTGTAGACGCGAGACGTCTTGCGGTTGTACAGCCAGGCGTTGTTGAACATGAGCCACACGTCGTCCACGTACTGCCAGGGCTCCTGGTACTGGCCCGTGTCCAGCTTGCGCTTGATGGTGGACAAGTCGATGGGGTTCTTCACAATGTCGAAGTAGTCCTGAGGCAAGAACACAGAAAGCGGGAGGAGGAGTTCTGGTTACTCCACTGGCACAAAGCAAAACACTGACATTAGGAAACTGGAATTCATCTAGCCAAATATTAAAAATAAATAAACAAACAAAAAAAACATTCTGAGGATAGAGATTTATTCCTTGGCTTTCATGTAACACTAAGCAAAGTAATAGGGAAGCACAGCCTGACATTTGTGATGAAGCCTGTACCAACTGAATTCAACCGGAAGATTTAAAACCACCATTTGCGGAGCATGAATTAAATTTTCAATAAAAGTAAACTTCATCTATTATGGGTTAACGGTTTGACGTGTCAAATTGACAGTGTCCACACTTAGCCTTCCCTCGCTGAAGCGGCGCTTAGTGAATAATTTAATATACCTTTCAATAATGTCTGTGCTTGTGTGTCTAGTCGACCCAATTTACCCATTTTCAGCCCATTTGTCCCATAATTGCATGGTGAAGAATAGCAGGTCCATATCCATCGACTCCCGACAAGCCAAGACAGTGTTATGAGGAGCACTGTGATTGGCCTGTGTAGTGATGGTGCCTTAGGGAGCTAGTAAATGAGCTGGAGGCTGTGTAATGGTTAGTTGTGTCCTCTTATTGGGTGTGACAGAATCGTACCGTAGTAGTAAGAGAGAGAGAGAGTGTGTGTGTGTGAGTGTGTGTGTGTGTGTGTGTGTGTGTGTGTGTGTATATGTATATGTATATAGGGACATTTAGAGGATTCTAGCCCATTCAGAAAATCACATGAAAATCACCATGCATTTATACCACCACTGCTACGCAACACAGTTGTTGATTAAGGCTCCCAACAGGAGCAGCAACCACCTTTTAAATTTTGTCACTGATGTGTGCTGTAGTGTCTAAAAGGGAACGCAGAGTCTTGTTCCCTTTTGCAATTCATAGGTAATTCTTCTTGGCTATGAAACTATCTACAGGATGGACTATCAGATTGTTATTCCACAACTTTTCCCCAAAATGTTCAATTAACTCAAATTTCTGTGAATTTTCCAGGCCTGAATTTTCCACGCTATCCATGGTTATCCATTAACGTGGGATAGTGTGTGGATGAAATCATACACCTTAACATTCCCAATCTGTGAACCAAAAATAAACAGTCTGTGTTCAGTGTAAATATAAGTGTTTTGGGAATATTTTGAAACATCTAATAGGCAACGTGGAGAAAAGTACCCCGAACCTGGTACATTTGTATGGTCCGACACGCTTTCTAAAATAGCCAAAGTCGTTAGTCGATGTGTTGCAGGACGTAAGAGTGGCCTGAGTGGGATTGGCAAAGACGGATACTTACAGGGATGCCCAGTAGCATAGGGTCCACTGGCTGGCGGAAGGGCAGCGACTCTGGGTCCTGCCTGTATAAGGACTCCAGGGTGGGCATCAGAGCCTGTCTTAGCTCCTCAGGCTTAAATACTAGAGAAGGAAAAAGAAAGAGAAAGACAAAAAAGGGGGAAAAAACGATGAATCAGAAAACCTGAGTCATATTAACTGGCAACATGACTCATCAGATTATCCCATTTAGAGCATGTCCGTCCCATTCAGGTACAAATGCAAAGTGACTGGGATAGGAACAAATGCATTACCACTGCAAATGGAGGGAAAGAGAGACATAGACACACACAAATAGGGGAGTGAAAGAAGCTTAAAACTGAAACTGAAAATGTAGAGACAGACAGAAAAAAAAAGATAAGTAAATAGAGTAGGGAGGGGTGGGACAAAAGGTGAGAAATGAGGAGAGCACTTACTCTTTCTGCGCGACTGGGAGGGTAAGGAAGATGTGACCGTGCCGTTGGCTCCCGCTTCCTCCTCCTCCTTGGTCTCAGCCTTCAGCTCAACCTTCTTCTCCTCCAGCTCCATGGACTCCTGCTTTGTCTCCCCGCCCTCTGGATCCTCCTTCTTCACCGACAGAGAACCAGAGTCTTCCTCAGTCTAACGGGGACAGCCATTCACAAGATTATTGTCCACGTGTACAAAATCAGGCAGATGTTACAACTATGTGCAAACGGTAATTATGTGCTTCGGACTAATAAATTCACACATTTCGACAGCCAGTCACGAGACTATGCCAGCCTCAGCTAAACCAAATAGAGGACAATCCCAAACTGTCAAGCCATCAAAAAAATAAATAAAAAACAGAAGGGGGGGGGGGGGGGCATAGCTCTTACGTCCATTTTTAGCCCTACCAGTCGAGTCAAAAAATTAAGCCTTTTGCCAAATGCATGTAAGAAACACAATGTTTATCTGGCAGGAAAAATAAACTAGCCTATCTAATATTTAAATTTCAAAGTCAAAAGGTGTTCAATGTGTTTTGCAGCAGACACTGTTGGTGGCGAGTGAAACTTTTTCCTAAGTCAGCGTGAATTATTGTTCAGCATTCAGGTGAAACTTTAGCAGAACACTTTAGCAGAAATTATGGTGCCCAGAAGAAAATTTGATATTAGGCTAAATCATGGATACAATCCTAAAATGATTTAGTATGTGGACTGTCACTGAAACTTGATGAACCGATTCTTTGCTTTGCAATGTAATTGATGTGGCAATAATGTGGCAACATGGAGCCTACATAGACCCCCTGGCCTCCACTTCCCTGCTTCTCTCCTCGTGCCCCGAGGCAAACAAATTTGTATTTATTCATTTTTACCGATTTCTTTATTATTTTCATTGACACACATCACGGAGGTGGCGGATCCAATTAAATATGTGCTAGATCCAACGTCGGAGGTGCCGGATCCTCTTCCGGCTTTACCATTACCATATTCCATACTTTGCCATTACCATATTCCGTCCACACTGATAACTATTTCAGATTTCTAATTGGCTGTCAATTTTTTCCTAACAATAAAAATATGACTCTAAAATGATGCCAACGACACATCATTGGTACACAGCAGAGTTTTTCCGGTACCTCCATCTTGGGCTCCATTTTGACGCCGGACGAGTGGAAGTCCTGCTCGTCGTGCCTTGGCTCGGCCTTGGGTTCGCTGGCCGTGGGCAGGTCGGCCAGAGCGTGCTGGGAGTGCGGGTCGGCGGCGGCCGTTGACGCCGGGGTGGGCACCCTGTTGTCAAGACTGGCGCCAGTCTGTGAGAGCTGGGGTTTGTGGAGAGGAGGATGGACAGACAACAGAGAAACAGAAAACAAACAGATATGGGGACAGAGTGGGAGAGGCAGACAGAAGAGAGAAGGACAACAGTCAGAACTACTCACTAATTCCATTCAGCCACCACATATACAACAGTCAGAACCACTAAATCATACAGTCATCCTACATACAGGTCAGAACAACTACTAAATCCATGCAGCGATGCCGCTACAAATGGCTAATGAAAGATCTTTTCAATCATATAATAAATAATAAAAATTTCAGACATACGCAACATGCTGTGGGAAACAGAGAAAACGGCTCTACTGTCAATCAGTATAAATCTACTCAACATGGCTGATCATCAGTGGCACTTCTGATAAGCAGAACACGCTTGTCCTAGCGGGGGGCCATCTGTGGACACTCCGACCTACAGAGTCCCAAAAGCAGGCGCATACCTGTGATGCTTTCAGAGTGTGATGCGGAATGAAATGACCCTGTGGGTGCCTGTTGGGGCTGTCGTTCCAATACCATCGATAAGAGTATTGGAATCAGAGGCTGTTTTTAATCTTAGTCTTTTTATTCTAATAGCCATATGCACACTGCTTTACATTTTAGCTTGGCCCGGCTCTTTTGTTGCTACAAGAAGACAGCTGGACATGCACACTACTAATTGAAATTAACGCTGTTGGGGACAGGTGAAGTGTACGTCATGTCTGTAGTGTGGTGTCTTCCATAGGTGCTGGGCAAGTCAGTTAAGGAGCACAAACAAAGCAGGAAAGGTTAAGCTTGAAAGCTTATCGGGGAAAACCGAGGCAAGGAGAAGGGGGTGAGGCTTAGCGAAGCGACAGAAGGCTGGCTGAGAGAGCGAAGAGCCACTCCTGGTTAAGGGAGGGGTGATTGGGGAGGGGACGGTGACTAGGTGGTGGTGGAGTTGCTGTTGCTGGTCGAGACGACGGTTGGCGGTCTCACCGGAGTGGTGGGAGGCTGTGTCTGCTGATGCTGGGGCTGGAGCATGGCCTGTGGCGTTGGGAGCCCGGCGTCCAGCGCGGGGCCGGACATGGAGGAGGAGGAAGGGTGGGTGGGGGTGGAGGAGCGGCTGGAGGAGGCAGCAGCAGCAACAGCAGTGGCGGCGGCCGTCTGCGGGGGCGCGAGGGGCTGCAGGCTAGCGGCAGCTGAGGAGGAAGAGGAGGAGGCGGAGGAGGAAGGTGGAGTCGGCGTGGCGCGAAGCGTGGCCTGGGGCAGCTGCGACGAGCCCACAGGGCCGAGGGCGTTCAAGGGGAGGCTAGCAGCAGCAGCGGCGGTGGTGTTGGGGGGTGGCTGCTGTTGTGGCTGCTGCTGGGGGAAAGAGAGGACGGAACGAAAACACAAACACGCACACACACGCACGCACACACACACACAGGAACGAACACGAGGACGCAAAGCAGACACAAGAGACACACACAAACACATACAGACAAGATTGTAGCTTGGTAGGAACAGGGGAAGACAGGCTGGCAGCATTTGTGTTAAGAGTAGAGCGGCTGGTGTAGCGCAAGTTAGCATGTGCGTTCTCATTTGTAAATGTGCGCATGCTTTGCCCACTACGAACACCTGCAATGTTTATCGCTTTGGTTTCCTTGCCCAAGCTGCAAGCTATGATGAGCACATTCATTTGACATTAAAGATAAGGGGCTTATATGTGCACATAACGCACACAGGAATAGAACTAATAAATAACGGCTTTTCAAGAGTACAGGCTGTTCATGAAACCTTTGACTTAACTCCACCAAACAATCGTGAAGGCTGGCAAACGTCAAGACAGCCTGTTATACTCAGCCAAGCTGACCCAGAGCAAAAGAGCCTCTGTATTGAGCTGGGCTTAATGGCACCCTGACAGACGTGCAATGTGAAGACCCATTCATAATGTTTAGACTCAGCGTGAGGAGTTCATCCACAGGATAGGGTCAAGTCAAGAGTTTATAGCAGATGCACATTATGATGGTGCAAAGATAATTTCATGAAGGTGTCATAGCAACCAAATAAATAATGTAAATGTACATAGCCCACTTCCATGTGATGTCTGTTGTGGTCTCAGCTTGCATTTGTGTGTTTGTGTGCAGATGTGAATATATATTTCCTGTAGAGTAGACAAATGCATATTTTGACTTTGTATCTGAAGTAGGCTTGGGACAAGCAAGTCTCGATAGAAGGTCAAGGTAAGCACACTTGATGTTGACAATAATCGTCATTAAGAAACACGCGCAACAGACCTTAACTTGTTTGTTAACACAATATGTTAAGTGAGAGAAAACAGGAGGGAGGAAGAGAGAGAAGAAGAAACAATGCGAGAGACAGACAATGAGAGAGAGAAAAAGAGCGAGCGTGTCAGAGAGAGAAAAAGCTAGAGTGTGAGAAACAAGAGTGAGTGTGTGTGTGTGTGTGTGTGTGTGTGTGTGTGTGTGCGCTTTCCCCCTCTGGTGTAGCTCACCTGCGTGACAGCTGCCTGCGCTGTGTTCTGACCCAGCCCAACCGTGGCGGTCATGGCCGTGTTGGTGTTGAGGAACTGAGCCTGGTTGGCCGTCTGGCCCACCATGGCTCCAGCGTGGCCCCCGATCATCCCCTGGCCCTGGGGCATTCGCGTGGGGGACATCCCCAGCTAAGCACAGCACAAGCGGGGTTAGGTGTCAAACATGCTGTACTAGGCAGCAGGTTGGTACTAAGTTCAACCATTTGAATGACAAGTCAACGAATGGACTGAATTTATATAGAACTTTTCTACTCCTACGAGCACTTTACAATTTTTTTTACAATAAGGACACAGGGAGCAGTCTCTAACACCTGCGCTCATTTTCAGCACTGGCAAACCCAAGTAAATAAGCTACAAGTTACAGACTGAGCACTCGGGTTGAGCAATCAAACACTCGTAGGGTCACATATATTCCAAAGAACAAATGTGCCTCAAACGTTCAGTTCTGTCAAATTTAACCAAACGTTTGGTCTATGAAACTGAACAAAGTGAATAACAGTGATGTCCACAGAAATAGAAAATATTGATTAGAGTACCATATTTTCCGCACTATAAGACGCACCTAAAAGTCGACAGTGCTCCTTATAATCCGGTGCGGCTTATATATGGATCAATATTGAGCGCACAGTGTATGCTGGGATATATGACTGCGCAAAGTGTGCATTTTCATTTGTGTGTGTGTTAAGACCCCAAATTGGCACCTCTCAAGAGACACGCTAACGACGCAGAGTTTAAACTCAAGGCTATCAGTCACGCAGAAGAACATGGGAATAGGGCAGCAGCTAGAGAATTCAATATTAACGAATCAATGGTGCGGAAGTGGAAGAAGCAACAAGACGACCTTGCACCAGCTGAGCGTAAATTCCATCTTGGATTAGTTCTCACGTAAATTGCCTCTACATTCGAGTTCACAAACTACGAATTAATACACTGTTGCACCACACCACATACGTCCAACGTAGGCTTAAGTTATAACTTAAAATTTACACCTTATACTGAGTAGGTGTAAAGACCGCCATAAAATACCGTTGGCATGGCTTTTCATTTCTATCGGTTACTTGTTACTGCTACTGCACTTCACTTTATAATTTTGTTGATATTATTGATCAAATAAACTTACCGATAACATATACTACTTGAGTTTTTTTTCTTGTAGCTTGCAATCGAGGGGCTCTTGGTTTATTGTAGAAGTTCCGTTAATTCCGTTAACGTTATTTCCTTCACGTTTGAATAAAAAGTCACCAGCAGCCAACAATGAAAACAATGAAACAATGAAAACAGTATAACAAAATATATCACCCCCAAAAAAAACTGCAAGAAAAGCGCTAAAGCAGCCATAACGTTTACCTTTCTCTGGTATGTGCATCATTGCAGGAACACATCCCTCAGAAATCACAGTTTCCATCTCTGATATATCACATTATTCAGGTCAAATACCTTCAAACATTCCCAAACTCTAAACAAGGCTACTAATTAGATATAACATGGAATCGTCTTCCAGGATAAGTTTAATCATAGTAATTTAAAACTAGCAGTGAGTTATACATGCAGTCGGGAAGTAACGTTTGAGGTGTTAATTTATGTTTGCCAGGTGAAAGCATTTTGTTGTTGGACATGTGTCATAAATACTGATAATCAAGACCGAAATCCAAGGGTAAAAGCAAGAAGTCATGCACATAATGTTATCGAATTCCTTTCTTTACTTTATTTTCGCTACGCTTAAATGCCCTCACTAGCTGGCCCACTAGCCAGTGGAGTGAACACACACCAATATATTTTGTTATACTGTTTTTTGTGTTACTGGCTGCTGGTGATGACATTTACGAAAATAAACGTGGCAAAAATTAACGTTTTATTCAAATACTCCAATTTCGCCCCATAGACTTGCATTGTAGAATTCTCGAGTTGTGGGTTACAACATGGTGCCCATTGTTTAAGTTGGCCGAACTCTCTCTATATATACGGCTCTGAAATTCCCTTTAGCGCAGCTCCGTCTAGTTGATGCATAACGCAACCCCAGCCACTACTGTGCGTCTATCTATTTTATGCGCCTTATAATGTTTTATAAAGTTTTAAAATAGGCCATTCATTGAAGGTGGAAAATACGGTACTGTTCTGGTCTGTTCATACGTCTGAACAGAAAGACATTAAAAACAGAGCTGGTGAAATGGGACGAGAAGAGAGTTAAATGGAGAGAAATGGAGTGAGAAGAAAAAGCGGCCTACAGAAAAGGATGGATGGGTGGTGTGTGTGTGGGTATGGTGTGGATACTGACCAGAGGGACAGAGCTGGGAGATTGAATGAGAGGAGAGTGAGATGGAGTCAGAGAAAGTGAAAGAGAGAAAGGAGACAGATGGAGTAAGAATAGAAAGAGGCCTATGGAAAAAGGTGGGTGGGGTGGTGTGGATACTAACCGGAGGGACGGAGCTGATGTTGATCTGCTGCGGATGGTTCATGGGGGACGCTGCACGGGCCGCCATTGGTGCCTGTGTCATCTGCACATTCTGCATGGCCATGGAGTTAAACTGATTCATCCCTACATAGATAGATAGATGGATAGATAGATAAATACTTTATTGATCCCTACAGGGGAAGAAATTAATTTGTCTTGTAGCAAAGACACATAGATTGACAGATTACCAACAAAAAGCCCACAGACAGTAAGAAAGAAAACAAGTCACAAACATTAACGGCGAGTGTTATACAGCCCAATAGCAGTAGGGATAAAAGATCCACACACACACAGTGACAGACAGACCGACCGACAGATAGATGAGGTTCAGAGATGAACACCATTGTTCTTACACTAAAATAAACACAACCTAGAAACATTTACATGAGCAGGTATGTGTAAACAGACTACAAATGCACAAACATTGAACCCAAAAACCGCCTGTGCACCCACAGGATTTAATGTGGCAAAGCAGACCTTCACAGACAGACAGGTCAAACTCAATTACTATATCTAATACACAGTGACAGAGTGGGGGGTATGCGTAGTACCTTGAGAGACCTGCATGCGATTCATGATCTGATTTGGCACATTGGACATAGGCATAGGTCCATCTAAAGAAAGTGAGCAGGACGAGGAGGACCAAGAAGAGATGGGGGAGGGAAAAAGAAAGAGTCAAACAAAGGTAACTGGAACAAAAGGCATGACATTTATAAAAATGCTATTCGAGGGAACCAATATCTGGTCACTGCATACTTGTATTGGATATAAGTGACTATGTGAATGTTATGTCCTGCTCATATGGCAATTACTTATGTAAGGTAAGGCTGGTGTGTGTGTGTGTAAGAATGTGAGAGAATTTTGAAGCGTTTTAAGTTTATATGTGCAATTAAAAACCTGGAGGGTGGCAGCTAGCCGTGGCCGACTGTGTGTAACTCACACAGGCATGGCAGGTGGCTCTACCAGTGTGTGTGTGTGTGTGTGTGTGTGTGTGTGTGTGCATGTGCGTGTGTAAGAGGGAGTAAGAGGGATAAGGAGTGCAATCACATGTGAGTGATGGCAACACTCACTTGGAGGTCTGTTGGGCGGCTGCTGGGCTGGGTTGAGGGGCGCCTGGTTGATTATTTGTTTCTGCAGCCGCGAGCGCCGCTTCTCCTCCAGCTCCTTCTGGATCTTGTAGATCTTCTCCGCCAGGAAATGATAATACTCATCCTGCAAACAAACAAACACAAACATCAGTGGCATAAATGCATAAATGGGAACACATCATTATTACATTTTTTTTTTCTTTTACCACAAGCACACACAAATATATATTTACACATACCCTGCTGTTGGCCGATTCGTACATGTCCCCTTCAACCTTGCGGGCATAGGCCACTAGGTTTTCCATGCGCCGGTCCTTCAGTGCGGCGGGGTCTGGTGTCGGGAATATGGCTTGAACTCTGATCGAGGAAAAGAGAAAAAATACTGGATTATTGGTGGCCGTTGCCCTTTGGGACGCGCTTCACATGGACGTTTACCATCGTTGCGTGTGCTCTGGGACTCACAGCTTGTGCACCAGGTGGTTGCGCAGGTCCTGAGTGACGTGCTCGTGCCATGCCTTCCGCATGCCCGCGTTGGAGAGCGGAGCTGCAGTGGCGCCCACCCCAGAGTCGGCAGACAACAGCGGACTGCATAGGTCACACACACACAAACACACACAATATAGGTCAGTCACAAATGCATTTAGTCAGGTTTTGTCAAACACAACACACAAAATTGACAACAAACGTTCATTTGCCATTTCCACAGAAACGCTGTATTTGCATGCATGTCAAGTGTGTATTTGTATCACCACATGTAACCTCACTTGTTGGGATTGAGTGTGGACGGCAGTGATGAATCAGAGTGCAGATTGGCCTGTTCTGTGGTGGCCACACCCATTGCTCCTCCCCCAAGGTTCATCTGATTCGTGCCTGACGAGGGGAGAATGTGTCAAATATGTGTGTCCTAACTAGAAACACCCCATTGTAGGAGGGAAAAACTATTTGATAGAAAATATCACATTTCAAAGAAGCAGGTTCTCCAAAGATAAACTTTAGCCATAATGAGACTTTTTGCAGCAGCTGCTATTTAGTTTCTGTAATTTAAATGCTATTACATCGTAATATAATTGCTATTACATTGCTTTTATTGTCGTTTACATTCTTTGTTTTCTGTTTCAAATATTGTATAGTGTCCTTGAGTGTTTTCAAAGGCGCTTTATTAATAATAATGTATTATTATTATTGTCCCAAATCAGCAGCCTCCAGGGATTTTTAAGTCTGGCTAAATAGTCCTTCTCCCAATACAATGTCAACAAACAGTGTTGATTTGTGAAACTAAAGAACTCAAGATCTACTGACTAAGTTTTTTTTTTTTTAAATATTGCACCAATTCATGCTGTGAGTGCAATCACCACACCCTGGCATATGTACCAAGTGAGCTGTGGGGTCGTAGCTGCTGTTGGTGGGGCGTCTGAGCGGGTGTTTGCGTCTGTGTAGCGGGCGGCTGGTTGCTGTAGGGCAGACCCAGGGCAGCGTAGGCACGCTGCATGGAGCTGGGGTCGATGGTGGTGGAGCTGTTGATGGCAGGCGTGCTGGGCTGGCCAGGCCCCACCACAGCAGCCATGGAACTGGGCAGACCCACGTTGGGAGAATTCAACATGGCTGTGGAGTG
This sequence comes from Limnothrissa miodon, assembly GCA_017657215.1. NCBI lineage: Eukaryota > Metazoa > Chordata > Actinopteri > Clupeiformes > Clupeidae > Limnothrissa > Limnothrissa miodon. Next base: position 237,198 of record JAGFZM010000293.1, on the reverse strand, counting down.
TTGGAATAGGGGGAGCAGATAGGGAAGACAAAAAACATAAGACAGACAGATGAGATGAGAAGACAGGGAGGAGTTAATACAACAAGTAACAGATGTTGAACAAGAGGATCATGAAAATGAGAGTGGAGAGATGAAATAAAGGAAAAAAGGAAAAGAGGAGGGATGTGAATTAAAGAGCAACAAAAACAAAATAATGAGGGTAAAAAGGTGGGGTAGAAGGAAATATCCATTAAAACGTGTTAAGTCTGCACATCGATCTCATGTCATTCTCTTGGCTGGAAACCTCCATCAGGGACACCTTAGAGCGTCAGGCAGGAGCTTGGAAGGAAAACAATAGTCCCATCCAGACCCAGAGAATCAAGGGAAAACAAATCAGGCAGTGAAAGTCTGCTCACCAGCACATAAAAGCAGGCAAAAAAAAAAAAAAAAAATTCTCTTTCATTATACCTCTCCTGCTCTCTCTGAAGTGTGATGAAAGACACTCCGCAGAAAGAGATGACGGCGAAGGAGGGTGAAGGATAGAGAGAGAGAGAGAGAGAGCGGAAAGAAAGAGGAGAAAGAGGGACTGGACAGAACACGAGAGCTGAGGTAGCAGAGGAATCTGATGGTGACAGCTAGTGATGGCCAGATCGCATCGACACTTCGAACGAAGTCTCGAGCATTTCACGTAAATTTTAGCCGACGCTCCGTATCGAGGCGTGTGTCAAAATGAAGAGATCACGTAACGTGATGTTTGAGGCCTCGGTTGCCCGGTGCTTGCCGTGCTAGCGCGTTGAATCTAGGTTGATTTTGGCGGGACATCTCCACTATAAAGATGTCCCACGAAGAATATGCGCTCGTGGGTTTTTGTCCGTGGTTGGAGACAGTTTTTCAGAAGTGTTTTTAGCGGTTTATTGCAACTTGTTGTTCATTACTAAGACTAACAACGGAGATGAATAAGAACAAAAAGAGGAGGGTTTCACCTGTTTCAGAGTAGCCTACTTTGATCAGATTTCTCCCAATAATGTGGGTTATGCAATAGTTTTAAGGACTAGACGGTTTTATTTAACACGTAAAGATATTATCAGTAGCTTAATGTCGTCATATGTTAAATTTACTTATACAATATAGCCTATCCATAGGTGAAATGTCAAATTTGTGCAAAAGTGATATCTTATAGCAACAACACCTCATCCATGTTGAGGCATTACCGTGCATAATGGCAGAACTGATTCTGATGGAAGGTGTGTAAACAGTATATTTACTTACTGTTATTAAATTATTTACTTACTGCTATTAAAGCTTAGTAAGTTGGTTTGTTCCCTTGGCTTTAGCTTCCAGGAAACAAGAACTGGATCAGGCATTGCTTGACATGATTTTGTCACTTAACCTCTCCAGTTACAAAAACACCTCTTCACTGCTCCCCATTTATGTTACAAAAGCACATTCATCACAATAATTTCACCCCCATATTAATAATATATATTATTAATAATTATAGGCCTATAATTATGGTTTATTATTACCAGTAGGCTATTTATAGAAATGTACCACAATTTGTAAAGTGCCTGAAACTTCTTTAAATATAACAGGAAAAAATTGCACCATGCTTATTTATTCACCACTAGATGGCCTTAGTAAGCATTTGAATCTTAAGTGAGGCCTCATGAAATGAACCTTTTTGCAACACATTTTGGTGAAAAGCTTCAAAGCTTCAACAAAGCCTCATCTTGCCATCACTAGCGACAGCCAATGGCATGGTGGAAGTGGCAGATTCTCCACTATGATGCCTTCCCTTTCTTTCTCTCTCCTATTCGTTGTGTTTGTGTGTAAGTGTGTGTGTGTGTGTGTGTGTGTGTTCAGAAGACTCCAAACAGCAGGGGCATGTACGCAAATGCGCACACATAAAAATGCTGACAAAACGCAGACTAATGGCACATTTCCATCGACCCGGCTCTACTCTACCCGCATTTGTGGCATTTCCACCGGCCCAGGTAGGTGAAAGTAGGGCCAAGTAGGTACTTTTTTTCGTACCTGCTTCAGCAAGGTTCTTTTCGGGCCAAGTAGGTACTAAAGCGTGACGTGGACAGACTGACGCTGCTGATTGCGACCACCTCTCGAACCAAGCTTCTTTAGCAGAGACCGTTTTTTTCCCCTATTCAAAGTTCTCTGCTACTAGGCTGCATGAGAGAACAACTTTGCCTCTGTTTGGTGCTGTTCGTTTTTTCTTTGTGAAATAAAATATTCCAGTCACGAATTTGATCTGCGGGTCTGATATTCAGAACGTATAGCACCAGTGTTTAAATGAGAGGTAACAACATCTGTTTACTGCTTGCGTTTCATTCCACTGAAATGAATAAGACAACATGGAATTACGTTATTTTGGAGTTCAAGTTTTCTGTATTCATTTTACAGTTGGTAAGTGTAGAACATTATTTCAAAGCGGATTTGGAGAAAAGTGCAGCCTACTTTAGCCTACATTCTGCTTTATATTTAGTTTTAGCTTTGGGAAGAGATATAATTAGCCTATAGTGGAGATGGTGCAACTTGTAGACAACTTCATTGGTGCTTCTAATAGGCTAACGCAGCATAGCCTATATGTCGGAAAACCGGAATGCTTTAAAAACAGCTGGGGATTTATGAAACAGATGACAACAATCTATTAGGCCTACTCAAATTACATGTAGGCTACATGTCAACTGTGGCAAGAATAGGTTAGCATATAATCAGACATCTTATTAATAGACGCACCTCTCACTTGCTCAGTCGTGTTCAGTAGCCTACATTGTGTTGGTATGTTAGTCTAAAAATGCTTTAAATAATCACGTAAATCCTCGTAATAAATTATGGATTAAAGTTTAGACATGTTTGGAAAGTTACAATAATCTGAGGGGGTTGTTGTAACTTGAAAATGATACTTTGGAAGCATAAAAAATATAAAACTTTTAGGACAGATGCGATAAGAGTTTCCACCGTGGTAAGCCCCTCTGACGCTATTCGACCTTATTAAAATGGCGGCCATAGCGCTGTGGCCCTGACAGTTGAGGTGGGCCTGTTGTCAGGACAACAGTTCCAGGTTTAGCCCTGTTTTAGCCCAGCCCTGACTACTATAGACTCCTACCTGGGCTGGGCTTAAGTTCAAGCGCCAGGTGTGGCCCAAAGTATAAACAGGGCTACTGTTAGCAAGCTAACTGTAGCGACTTCACAGCAGTTCGTCCACACCCACTTCACAATAGTCCACTTCATACCCGGGCTGGTGGAAAAGCAAACCGGGCCGAGTAGAGCCGGGGAGAGTAGGGCTGTAGTGGAAATGCGCCATAAGATCTACGGGAAAGTGAAACTACTACGAGGGAGGGAGGGACGGAGGGAGTGTATAGAGTATTTTACTTTACTTATTGAGAGAAAGAAAGAGACAGACAAAGATAACAGGAGGACGCTGCTTAAGGGAGCGAGACTTACACTGTGGGTTGCGCTTATCACTGGCATTCTTCAGCGGCAGACACACAGGACAATCGTGCCGTGTGCAGTTCTTCCAGTGAGAGATGATTTGCCTGGAGGACGCACAATGAGCCACTGCAGAGGGAGAGAGAGAGAGAACATTTTTTGATAACACAATGACAAATGTGATCTGGGGCCTTCTTTCCAGGTTTGGTAAAGCTGAAAGCAATATAAACAATTAAAAACCAACATATCAAGGAATTGATAAATATACAAGCAGGGCTCTTGGGACACTTGTTAGACCAGCCAGATGCTGGTTAGATTCAGTTTGTCACACCAAGACAATACAATCTGCTCCCAACACAGACATGAGTTTGAAAGTTTGCACTACTTGTGCACACACACACACCAACCAAAGACGCACACACAGAACCAAGTCTCCCTCGAGAGGATCATGTATTTCAAGGAACAGACATAGCACCCCACACACAAACACAGCTTCTTCTGTCAAACCATGACTGGGAACACACAATGTTTGGCCACGAAGGGAAGCATGATATGTTACTAGAATATTGTGTCTCCTCCTTTCTCCACCCTACCCCCCTCTCTTTCTCTCCCTCCATCTCTTGCCAGGCACCCATGTGTGAGCAGAAGCTGTGACAGCCAAGAGCATTTGTAGGAGCTGGTTACTGCGTGGATCACACAAACACTAACGGTGCGTTTCCATTGTGCACGAATTTCGCCCACCTCTCATTGAAAATGAATAGGTGGCGAATTTCGCCCTGTTGTGGGCAAATCGCCAAGGCAGGCGAATTGAAGTTGGCGAATCTTTAACTTTATGCAAATTTGTGCCGGGCGGCAACCAATCAGTCAACTGTGTGTCTTGACGAGGGCGGGAGAAACAAAAAATTGCAAACAGTATGGCGGCGCCCAGGGAGTTTTCTACATAAAAATGTATTTGTTTAATTAAAGAGGCACTCAGTAAGTTTATGCAAGGTCATAAAATCGCTTAGAAATTGTTGTACAGCCGCTGTACAGCCCTGTATAGTGAATACGGAACTTGCAACTTCTGAGGGAGTGTACACTACAGCAATACAGCTAACTGTACAGAGCTACAGGTTTATGGCGTTTAATGCAGGGTTAAAAAACAGACTTACTGAGTGCCTCTTTAAAGGGTTTATGGATCGCAGTTTGTGTGTAATCGTGTCCAATTGTGTTTAATATGGTAAACGAACGTTATCAAGACAACTAGAACACTGTAGGTTAGAAAATTAACAGTTCCAACTGAAGTTAGCCGAGCGCTACACATAGCTAACGTTGCTGCACACTGATGGCCCAAAATGTGTCATGGAACAAAGATTGGTGTCAACATAAAAATAATAGCAGTTTACAGGTCACACGAACATATTTGGGGTAAATTCATCCAAGTTGCCCCAAGAAAAAGCTTTGGCCTCATGGATGCCGTCAGCATTTGGCACAAGGAATGTTAACTTTCAAGCATGATGGAGAAAAACGTGAAAAATCTGCTTTACTGAGCACAACAGTTTACAAAATAGAAAAGGGAGAAAAAAAAACAAAAAAAAAAACACCCCCTTCGCTTTCTGGAGCTGAACTCCGCTGCTGGTTAAAAAGCTGATGTCAACACACTCCATTTTGTCTTTTTCCTTGTCTGCTGGTTCTGACAATCTCAGTGCAGCCCTCGAGTATCCTTCCATTTTCTAATAAAGCAGGTGTGTTTCAATCCCTCGCCCAATGCCGCTGGGCTTAGGAGCCCTGTAAATGACTGCAGCAACATCTCGAGAAGCAGCAGCAGGACGCCATGAAAAAGAAAAAGGGAAAAAGAAACACAACAAAAAAGAAAAGGCAAGTGATTCGCAGCAGCAGAAACAAGAGGGGAATTGGGCTCGCACACACCTCAGGTGTAGATTTAGTCTAGCAGTGAGTGTGGGCGCACTAGCGAAATCTGCCTCTTCGGCATGAGTCGAGAATAAAAAGTTTCCCAAAGTGGGTAACGGCATGTTCTTACTAGGCGACGACACAAAGACAAGAAAAGAAAAAAGATTAAAAAAATCAAAACAAAACAAAAAACAAACAAAAAGAAACATAACCCATACACGTTTCATTTCCCTGGTTGCATGTCCTACTGCTGGTAATTACAACTCGCCATACACCCGTGTGGTCCCCATTTCCTGTTAGCAGCAGGGAGCAATGAGAAACTGTGTATCTCAATTAAGATGGTGTTCCCTCATGCATCACCATTCCTGTGCATCTGTCCCAGTCCACTCCCCACATCTGCCTCCCGCGTTACAGTCCACTTCCATTCAGCGAATCGACCCGCTCAGCACACAGATGTTGTGATAATCTTGTGCATGATGTTTAGCCAGACGTTTACATGCTTGTTCATTAAAGAAAGAAAGAAAGAATACTAAATGTAAATGTAAATCTAAATGTAATAGTTTAAAAGGTGCAAAAAGCGGAATTACATGGTTTGTAAACACATAACACTTTTTACAACATAACTAATTATGTCTCCTTATGACCAGAGGGGTATTCCAGCAAAGTCGCTAATGATAGCGGCACTTAAGCATTTAAGCCTTGTTTGAACTAGCCTCAACTTTAACATGCAGCTCAGCCTCGCTTTATCAGTTATCTCCAACCAGCCTTATCTAAACTTGTCTTAGGCACGTGCACCTTGTACATAGGAAGCCCAGAACAGGCGAAAGTCGAAAACGTGAACATGTCGAAGATGGACAGTAAAAGTTGGGTAGTAGTAGATTATTTTTTCACAGCTATGAACAAAAGCACCTTGTGGAGCGATACAAAGACTACAAAAGCAGTATTACAAGTAAAGAAAATACTTTTGCGATTGCCAAGGCAAAAAAATGTGGCGTGGCACATTGCCAAGTTTAAGACGATAACCTGACTGTAAGGGAGGGGGAAAGTTACGCTTCTTGACGCAGGTGACCCGTGTTCGAGGCCTAGTGTGTGCCGTAGATGAATGCATCAGTGTACAAAATAGTTTTCATCTTGTGAAAATGCATACCATTTTTTAAGGAAAGGTGTACTGCAACTTTTTGCTTGGTGGAGTTTTCACATACAGTCAGTGTCACATGAAATGGCCCGGCTGCACGCACGAACCTCACGTGCGTCATGAGTGTGTCACGCACTATTTAATTATTTTTTTTCTGAAGAAGCTACAGTGTACCCAAACAACCACCAGGTGGCACTTGGGAGCGCCCGCGATTGCGGGCGCGAGTGTACGAACAGCAAACAGCTGTCAGAAAATAAAGTTGAGCTGAAATAGGCTAGTTATACTGAGTAGCCTACTGTTATTTTGTTACTGTAAATAGTCTGTTATTTGAGTGTTGTTTTCGTGTTTGTGTTAACCAACCCTAGGCTAAATATAGTAATTAATAATTCAATTCAATAAAAATAGCCTAATTAATACAGTGAACTATGCTGACGCATAGGCTACAGGCACGTTGAAATCAAATGAAACAAGTTTACTCAGCGACCAATGATCATTGAACGAACGTGTTATGCAAGTATAATTTATGATCTGGTCCATGTACTTTTTCGTTCATTCATTATTGGATTGTGGATGTTACATGGGAAACGAAAAAAAGGGAATATGAATTTGTACAGGTAGCCAGTATTATTTCTAAGACAGAAACTAAAGCAATGGTTGCGTGTCTTTACTTAAATATAAAAAACTGGCGTTCTGAATTATGACTTGTGACCCTTTTGGAAGTAGGCTAACATTAGCAACTCTTTTGGGTGAATTAAGCATTGCATGGGTTTGTTTTGATACTGTCACCCGCATCACATCGCTTGTTTAAGCATATTCAGACATAATGTCGCGAAGGCATGCAGCGCATGCAGATATTTCACAGCATCTAAGGAGCAGCATTGACTAAAAGGGGTCTTTGTCACACATTGTCAGGATAACGCATGAAACCAATTAGAAATATGAAGATATAATCATACGGAGTCCGGTAGTAACGGGAGTCCGGTAATGATTCCACTGTTCATATGTGAACATATAGCCTAGTAGGCCTACTGTGCCTTTTATCTCAGTAAATTAAAATATCCAGGTTTGTGAGAATACAATTGCATGGGAGGGCAAAAAGCTGGCAAAGGTTGCAATGTGCAGTTGTTGCGAACAAAATGGGACAGGGTACGAGTTGCTTGCACTGTGAGTTGCCCGCAGTGGCTTCCAGTCACTCAGTATACAATTCTGCTATAACGCGCCTCTCAACAAATGAACTACGTGCTCATTTAGAACTTAGAATAAAAAAAAAAATGCCTGTGGAGGACATTATGCGTGTTCTAAGATTTCGTGATGTTCACAAGTGCACAGTTGGAAATCGTTGTTTCTTCAGCAGTTAGGGTTTAAGAAACTTGTTCAAATTAAGAGCGTAGGCTACTCCAAAGATCTTTTCATCAACAGTCTCTGGCTACTCTTCAGAAACGGCGATTTCTGAACAGTAGCCTATCAACACAAACCCATACAGGGCAATGCCCTGTCCACCCAAAAGAGTTAGGCTCCTAACTTCCAGGCAGGTCACAAGTCCAAAATAGACAATCAGCCTAATTCAGAACGGCAGTCTTTTTAGTATTTTATGTTCAGTATTTAACAAGTCATAGCAACTGTAAAAATTCATACAAGTCTTTTTCATTTTCCATCTGACGTCCACAATCCAATAATGAATGAACGAAAAAGTACACGGACCCGATCTCCAGTTTATTTCTTTTATTTCATTTCATATTAATTTAAAACTATTAATAAAATGAAAGCCTAACTTTTTTCGACCTGTGCTGGGGGGGGGGGGG
>JAGFZM010000293.1:207760-220464 GCA_017657215.1 Limnothrissa miodon | reverse complement strand
GCCCATTCCCCCAGCTAGGCCGGAGCTGCCACCGCTGCTGCCGGCACGCAAGAGCTCTGACAGCTGCTTGTGCTTGGCAGCAGCGTCAGGCATCATGGAACCTGTTCCACCGCCGGGACCCGCCGTTCCGCCGCCAGCACCGGTACCACCGCCGTTGGAAGAGGACAGTAGACCCAGGTCACTTCCGTTCGGGATAAGTTCATCTGGAAGATCATTTTCTAGGTCGTCCCAGGACAGTGAGCCCAGATCTGTATGGAGAAAGCAGGAAGAGAAAAGGATGACGCGTCAATCGGCCAGGTATACCGAGAGGAAATAAACGACTGATTCTAGCAAAAATCGGTTGATTCTCACAAAAAAAAAAAAATTAAAGCAGCACCAAGGAGTTTAGTGCCGTTAAAGATAGAGGGCCGTTGAGCAAATGCAGCGCGTATTGTTCACCTTGTTGATGGGCCATCAAAGTTATTTTGAAAACAAGTTTTTAAAAGTCTTTAGTGGTGTTTTATAGATCCTGCTGACAATGCCCTTTTCTTAAAAGGCCTAACATACGTACTTTCTTGCACACAAGTACTTTTTTTTTTTATTTTATTATTTGGTTCATTTTATGTTTTTTTTTTTTTTTATTTCTGAGGAAATTCTCATTACTGCAACACATCCAGACCATTTCTTCAGCTTTTTAAGGGTGTTAAAACATTGAGACTCTAAACCTTCAGTGTCGGAACTGCCCAAGGTTTCTTCCTCTACCATAACAAGCAAAAACAAAAAACAATGATAGGGAGTTTTTCCTTGCCCCTGTTGTTCATTGGTGCTCTTTGTTGTTAAGCACTATGAGACATGCCTCTTCTAAAATAAAATGTAATTGAAAAAAAAAAAAAAAATTGAACCTTATAAATGTCTTTGGTCAAACATTTTTAGTGCTTTAGTGTTCAAGTAGACAGTCACCATGTATTTTCAGCTGGAATCCAAGCACTTCAACAGAATATAATTTTCAATCTGTTCCCCTTTCCTATCTGGATGCTACAAACCCTTCCTTAGACAGTCCCGCTTAAGGTGATAAATCCTTTAGAGTGTACTGTGCGGCCAATCCCAAAGTATCCCCTGGCCCTACATACAGAGACTCAGTAGACATAACCCTTATTACATATAGTTTCACATGAAGGCCTAGCTTTGGTCAGATCAACCAAGTCAATGTTGATGTTCAGGGTCAGGTATTTTATAGTCGCTAATGTAATCACAAGTAATCAACAAACTAATATCCAAAAAATGTTTGTTAACTACACCCTTTTTACAAATTTTACAATTTGGCAAATTGATTGACCACCAAACTATCCTATCCCGTTATCCTTTAGCACAGGGGTCACCAACTGGCCGACTGCGCTCCGGGTCAGGAACCCAAGACCCTTTTATCCGGACCTCAAAACATTTTTCTTGTATATAAATCAAAATGTATAAATTAATTTTTCCCGAAAGTGATTTTTTAACAGATCTGTATGCCTGAGGGCAGCTATGTTTGTGGTGGGTCTGCTTGAGCCGCAGAAGAAAATTAGAAAAGTGGACACTGAAAACAGCATCTTTTGAGATGAGTTGACTAAGACTTATGCGTTCATTTTGCCGTAATCAAGTTCTACAAGGCCTCTGTGTCTTATTTGTTTCTTAAAATTTCCTATACTTCACAAAGTGGCAGTGTAGTCTCCACATTAACAATTTCTCAATGCTAAACATCATTAAAGGAGAAGGCCGGTGTGATTTTGACCTGGGCTGTACTGAAAGATGTTACAGAGTACAAACATATATCCAATACCGACCTCCGGTCACCCCCAGCATTCCGCATTTTACACCGTTTTAGCCAAAGCTTTCATTAGCCTTACACTGCTACACTGGGGGCATTGCATAGTCTATGCAGCTAAATTGCTATTTTTACATCATTAACAAGGTTCAGAGTAACTCCACATTTTATTAGTAGACTGAGAGCCCTGACATTTAAAATGAGACAATGAGAATTTTGAAAAAGTGTACAGATACTTTATTAAAAAGGCAGTTTATAAAGACAGTACTTTCTCAGAATTTCCCGGTCACCGCCATCTTGAAATTAAATCACGATAAGTCGATTGACGAGCTACAACTTTATAAATGTTTCTGGTCAAACTCTTTTAAGTTTCATTATTTTTTGGTGCTTTAGTGCTCATGTAGATGGTCACCATATATTTTCAGATGAAATCCAAGCACTTCAACAGAATATAATTTTCAATCTGTTCCCCCGTCCTGTCTGTTGGTCAACTGACTCATCGTGATTTAATTTCAGCAAGGAAGGAACCAAGGAAGTCCGTTTTAAACAATGCAGTGTGTTTGCTTTGTAATATTTTATATCAATGATTTTATGTGTTTCAGTAGCACTGTAAGTTTCAATCAGAAAATCCAACCATATGTATACAAATACAGCACTTTAATTTCAAGTTTTAAAAGTATTTTCACTCTCAGGTAATAGAAGTATTGTTGTTATTTTGTGTTGAGCTAGATGAATTTATTTCACATTTTGTTTATTGTTATGAATTTATTACAGGTTATTGTGTTCAATTAACTCTGACTTACTCAAGTCAGAGCCCTTAAGATTTAAGCTCTGTAAATCTTTGTGTTAAAAGTCAAAGAAGTTCTTGTAGATGGCAATACACATTGTGCTTTTTGCCAAATAAATGAAAAGCATATTGAAATAATCAATGTGCTCCTCCTTATCAAGAAAGAACAAGAACCGTATCGAAAACAGTCACCCTCACACCGTGATCCAAACCGAATTGTGGTTTGTGTGAACAATTTGTTGACATGGTTGAAATTAAAGGACAGTTGTTAGGCTTTCTGCATATCCGGACCCTCTTCCACTGGGCGGATCGAGATATGAACTAGAGGTCTGCGCGGGACAGAATTATCAGTCCCGCTCCCGCCCGCACCCACAAAGAATTGTAATTTCCACTCCCGCCCGCACCTGCAATATTTTGTCCTGCTCCCGCCCGCAAAAGTCCTGCAAGAGGGACGTTGGCTTAATTTCTATCTCACTGAAAGGCCTTTTAATTGGCTGAACTTTTTGAAGTTTGTCTTAGAGCCCTGCACTCCCGCGGGTGTACCACTAAGACCGTCCACCACCTTGATTCAACATTGAAATTCGGTCGTCTGATGGAAACCTTTTCCAACCAACAACTAATGTCGAGTCGACGCCCGTTTGCTATCAGGTTAAGCTACATCTGCAAGTTTTAATGATTTTAGTAACAGTAAATAAAATATCCAGCACAAATTATGTATGTTAGACACTACATTAATCATTTGTATATTTTATTTTACACTCATATTGTGTTTGCGGGACTGCAGTTTATCATCCTATACCGCCCGCTCCCGCATAGTGCAGTCCCGCTCCTGCCCGCGCCCGCAATGAGCTTTCAAAATGTATCCCGCACTGCACTGTTTTGCGTTGGGTCCCGCGGGTCTCGTGGTACACCCGCGGGAGTGCAGGCCTCTAACCTCTTGCCAATTTAGTTGAGGAGCCCTGTTATAGCAAGTACAGTCATGCCCAAACCACCATTTTTTTTTCCAGAAAATCAAGTATTTCATAAAGTAATTAAAGTATTTCATTACCACTTATTTTGCTAAACACATGTTTAGTCTTTGTATGCGTTTCCTCCTTTTTTTGTTCCAATACACATAAAGAGAACAAACATGTGAACAAACAAGTGATAATGCAATACTTTGCTATAAGAAATACTTTTTTTCTGAAAATAATTCAGAGGTGCCAACAATTTTGCCCATGACTAGCCTATTGGCATTTGTGTTGTCATCTCTAAATCTAAAGTAGCTAGTAGCTAAAAATAGCTATACGTTTGCGCTGAAATTTCATCATTGCATTTCATGTTTACGTTTTTTTGAAAAGTCAATATCAGCACTGCTACAGTCGATGGGAAGTCACTATTAAAGTGTGGTTCTGGGCTGTTTTGTGATTACATCCGTCAATAGTATGAGCAGTTCACCCATCTCTGATCAGGTTTATGGAAAACATTTAGTTTTAGCCTACTTCCGTTAACCTATCAGCTGTACACCACTTTCTCTGTGGGTGCTGTTAATACATTTAAGACTAGGCTATGTTGAAAAGCAAAGTTTTATGCAACGCATGCACCATAAATTTGCCAAATTACTAAACATGAGCTAGCTTACAAATACACGGCAACATTAACGTAAGGCTAACATTAAAACCTCTCTAATGTAATTTAAAATCTCAATGTAACTCCAAGACTATTTACCTCACACAAAGCAGCTCATAACCTGAACGCAAGGAATACAGAGTGCAGAATAGGGGACTCGAGAGGTTAGCTCTGCTGCTGCCATTGCCGCTGTACTTCTCGTTCTCACTTGACACTACATGTGTCACCTTTGTACTGATAAGTCAAAGAGATCAAATACTGACTATGATTGCATATTTAACGAAATAAAAATGTCTACCGTACGATAGAGCACTCTATCGTATATATCGTAACTTTAATGTGCAACATGTAATTTGTAACGTTACACGTTAAAGCAGCTGCTGCACTAGATTGGGCTTTACTTCGTCATACCTACAAACCAAGCAAAGCTATCGATTTCTCTAACATTACCATTTTGCAGAGATATACAAAATTAGCCTACCTTCATGATGATCAGCAGCTTGCTTTTGATGATTACAGATGTCAAATAAATTCTGGCCTTCCAATCTAATACAGACCCCGTGGCACCTCAAAGTTTGGGCCTGGCCATTTAAGACATAGCCTAATAGCTATATGCATTCAAAGACTTCCATGCCCTGAGCTTTTCTCTTGTGCTTCTGTCGCTGTTGTGATCAGATAAATGCCCTTAAAAGTTTTGTCGCATATTCTCCATCATTCAGGAACAGTTTGACAGCAAGCCAGCTAAAATGAATGAACTTTACGAGTCATTTTTCTTCCAGCTCGCGTGCACAAAATATGGCACTTCACAAACGTTATGTTACAAACTCAGTGCGTAGCCTAAATTTTTCGGCACTGGCGTTACCACTAAACCACTAAACTCCGAGGTAAGGACTGGTAAAATAAGCCAGATGCAAGCATCCCAAGCAACACGCAGGTCAGCCACACAACATATGAGCATGCAACTGAAACATGGCATGGGTTTTAGGCAAGCACAAAGAACAGTTCTAACGCAGAAATTGTGAAGAAGTGTATGAATGAAGTAGGCCTAGCAATTGCTATGTTTGGAGGAACTCAAAAAGATAATTAAAAAAAAAAAAAAAAAAAAAAACCATCCCTCTCTGATTCCACTGAAGTAAGAAAAACTGAATTCCTCTAATTTATTGGACCAAATGAAATCTGCTGTTAAAAAGGCTAAATGCATTTCATTGTCTTTGAATCTACAGACATTTTAGTGTACCGTTACACCCCCCCCCGTTATCGAGGTAGAAAATTGCTTCTACCGTGACAAAAGATTTGGGTTATATCGCCAACCCCTAGGGTCTACAAAATCCTTTTTTTTTTTTTTTTTGCCATTTTGGACTTTTTAACCTCTAAGTTTTTTGAGTCCTAGCCAGATGTCAATGTTATTAGGTTCAAAGAGGCAAAACCACATGCCTTCACACCCCCACATGCCCATACTTTGCCCTTTCTCAGCATACACGCGACATAAGCTATCTTCTATCTATATGGATATAAAATTAAATCACTGTGAATTGGCCATAGCCTAGGCAGACAGTCAATTTGTTCAATGCAATGATTTTTTACAAAAACATCAGTGAAAGTGTGCACATCAGTAACCTTGTTTACGAGTAGCCTCTATTGTGCTATTCCACCGACATGTCGCGCATGGAGAGCTTAAATACTGAGACAACTGAGCAGCTTGTACCAAAGAAAACACTGATGTTCAATAAATAATCATAAATAGTAGATAATGTGTTTCCTTTATAGTAATTATTTTAAGTAATGCACCATTCATTAAAAAAAAAACCTCATGTGTTATATGTGAGCATATTTACTGTACAAAACTATGAGGGCAAAAAAATTTAATAAATTAAATAAATTAAATAGTGAAATAGTTGTTCATCAATTGTTATCGAGTTACAATGTTAAATTAATTTTGATTTTAGGCCAAATCGCGTTCAAATTGTTTTACAGAGGACATTATGGAGGAGACGGCAACAACTTTTTGGCCTAAAACAAGAGGCAGCTGCATGAAGGTCCACCACAAGGATAGATGGGACAGAATTGTGCTGCAAAAATTCAGACAGTGAACGGAAATCTTTGCATGACACAGTTGACAGTCTTTAAATATTTAACTGAAAGATGTCTTTTGTTACTTTTAGCCCACCATCAGCAGCAAGTTTCAGTTACAGATGAACACAAGCACTTTATGAAGCTGACTGTAGGGCTGTGACAAAAATCGTAAGATCGAAAAATCGCCATATAAGGTGGCCGCGATCTCGGTGATAAGCCAAATGCATGTTAATCGAAACATTTATTAGTGAGCAATCAGGAGACGTAACAACCACGTGGTCCAGAGGAGTTGCCGACCGACCAATTGTTTTGCACCCTGGGAGAGTGAGAGGGCGTGCGTGTCGTGCAGTACCTTTGGAGAGTGAGGGAGGGATGTGCAACATGTAAGGATAAAGTTTAATTAACTGCATAATAGAGGAGAAGCAAATTGAAATCAAGAGCGTAGAAAAAGAGGAGCCACACGGTTTAAGCACAAATTGTTGACAGAACTGGCTGGGCTATGTCTGCAGTTTGGCATTGGTTTGGCTAACCTACTTTAAAAAAAATGATCAGTAACAGCAATCTAACAAATTATAACACAGTTGCCGTTGCTAAAGACAACATGTAGCACTATAATCTAAAAAGTAACTCCAATAAACTAACAGAGACAACTCAACATGAGTAGTGGCAAAGACAAAATTCCTCAAGGTTTATTGTAAAGAATCCCGGAGCCTGGTGCAGTGTGTGCGTTAGACAAGCCGTCATGTTTATGTTGCTACATTTCTGTCATCCCGCTTTGATCATCTTCCATGAGTTCTTTCTTTGTCCGAATCTTGTCACAATGTTTACCTAGCGCCAGTGGAAGGTCTTTGATTGAATGATTCTGTCAAAGGAAGAAACTTGTCAACAGTGATTAATTGACAGCGTGTGATGTGTTGTGCGTGTGCTTAGCTGACATGTTCAGAAATTCTACTACAGCGCGTAACTGCAATTAAACCATTTTCATCCGGCCAGGTAGAGTAACAGGGTAAGCTAAACAGAGGCAGAGGTGGGCGGGTGTTTACACAGCGAAGGTGTTAACACGCACAGGAGAAATGGCAGGTTCAATGGTAGCCTTTTTACAGTGCAAATTTAGGCATTGGCATACTTTTCCCTTGTTGTTGAGATCAGAGGAATGAATAGTAAATATACATTTTGTTCTTGAAATGCGTCTGTCCACGTCAGTAACGAGCAACTTAAATCTGAAGAAGCAACTCTCATCGTCTAATTTTCGGTATGCTAAATTTTGGTCAAACACAATTTAATGTAGACGCATTAAATGACAAGACCCGGCCTGTTGAAGAGAATAGTGTCGATTTGTGTACAATGTTTTCTGTTAAAAATGAATTATTTCATTTATATATAGACATTTTATAGGGCCCTATGATTTCTGCGATGCGGTAAACGCAGACAGAATCACGGAATCTAGTCATAAAAAACGGAATTTACTGATGAACACGGAATCGAACGGAATTCGGCATTTACACATTCACAAAATAAATGTGATCAAACACTACCCACTCTTGTCACAACTTTCAATTTCAATGAGTCTCCGAGGTTGCCTAGAGACCATATCTTGTTAATCACGCAAGTTTGTTTCCAATCCTCACAGATGCGAGGGATATGTCTAAACGTAGCCAGCCTCTGCTGCAAAACCAGCAGCTTCTAAAAAGTTATGAAATACACGATTAACCAAAGAGTTTAGAGCGGAGCGCTCTAGAATCTTTGTGATTGACTGACAGATTTCAGGCAGAGCTATATCCAAACAATTATTATGCATCTGGCCAACAACTTTTCTGCAAATGCTGTTAAGTTGTAGCCAATTAAGTTAATGAAGTTGAGCTGTATGATAAAGGAAAACACAGAATTCAGAAAAATAAAAAAAGTGGAATTTAGGAAAAATGTAAACGGAATTTGGGAAAAAATAAAATTGGGCCCTAATTTTATTTATTTTAGGCCTACAATTGTACTAGAAAATGGCATAATTAATAAAGACCATTCATCATACCTTCATAACATTTATCTTGCCTTTGTTAATTGCTAAATCCTAACCAATATTTCTATATGAAAGAAAATAATCGAATCGAAAAATCGAGATCGAATGATATGAGGAAAACAAAATCGTGAGTCTTTTTGCCCAGCCCTAACTGACTCCTCCCACTGCACCTAACTTTGTGTCTACCGGTAAGTATTTTCAGTTTATGAGAAATGATGGTAGACAACTCACTCAGAAATCTGGCACATATCAGGTAGTCTATAGATATGTATACAAGAGAAAAAGAGAAAACACAACGGCCAAAGAGAAAACACAACGGCCAAAGAAAAGAAAGTGGCAACCAATCAGGTTGAGAGTGTCAAGTTGAGTCATGTCAGAGAAATTTTCTTGTCATTTCTAAATTGGAATCCAGGTAGAAATGCTCGCTTTTTTCCCCATTTAGAAACATTTTAAGAACGTGAGTTTTTAATTTTAAAACCATCTCTGCTGGGTGGGGTTTTTTTTTGGCCTGCTCCAGAAGTGTTCTACAGTAATATTCCATAGTCATTGTTAAGGCAACCATGAAAATAAACAGTGGTATTCTAGCTTGAGTCGTTTCCTTTTTTCCCCCCCTCTTAGCAGTACTAATAGTCCTTTCTATATTATAAATATAAATTATACTTATGTTAAAGAACAAAGTATTTTTACATCCTATAAATTGAAAGGTGGCCCTGTCTAGTCTGCTTGACGTCATCGCTGCAACGCAACATCTAATGAACTTCTGTGAATTTTTTGGGTGACTGACTTGCAGCTGCAAGCACCTGTAATAACCTCAGTTTACCTCAGTAATTTCTCATCTCAAGGAATTGTTTATTGTCGACCACTTCTTTCATCTGGATAAGTGGCCTTATATTTTCTTCATTTGTAGATCATATATGCCTTCAAAACATCTAAAGTTGCAGATGTAATTTATAGCATAAGTTGAACTGACGTTTTAGCTTCTACATGTTGTTTATAATAGCGCTAGCGCTAGTTTCCTCATGTTTTGAATTGAAACCACGTCATATATTTATTCAAATTAATGAAGAGAAAACATGTTGGTTGTGTAGATAACTTCGTAAAGTAATTTACGTTGGGATATTGGTTTGGGAAACTATGACCATGGCACATTGTGCAACCACCCTGCAGAAGTGTTTGTGTCCCCAGTGATGGGAAGTGGCGGGCAAATAGACGGGTTATCAAGTGTTGGACATCCACCAGATGAATGTCGCCTGGTATGGAACACATTCAGAACCTTTCCATCAATGAATGAAAACTTTGAGGTGCCGATAACATTTTAGAAAAACTAGGGATGCTACGTTATTGTGTAAATACTCATGGGATTACATGAGTAACAGCTACCTGCGCAATTCTTGTGAATCTGTTTTGTAAACAATGTAACCGACTAAGTGTGCGGAGTGCGAGCATACAGTGAGTGCAAGCATACAGTGTGAGTACGAGCGAAGCTCACCGAAGCTCGCAAGTTAACTTTATGTTTTTAGCACTGTATGTTTGTATAAATTTCATTAGCCCAAGTTGCAGGCTGTAAGATTTGACTGAACAATGAATAAAACAAACTACTCTTTTTGATCCTTTTATTTTGCTTGCAATGACTTGACATCCAGAAGCAGAAAGTATATCATCAGCTTCAGACACTCACAAAATGTTTGCTGGCTGCCACAATCATAGATTCTGTAAAATATAGTGTGACCTAGTGAACTATGAGGGGGAAAAAAAATGAAATAATCGTTCATTAATCGTAATCGAGTTAAAATCGAGATTTTGATTTTAGGCCAAATCGTCCAGCCTTAGTGTGACCACACAAGCAAAATTCAAACGTGGTTTGTACGTTGTGGAAATAAGAAAAAGATTGTAGTGAAATGGTATGTAAATTTTCTGTTTTTGGTAGGGGTGACATTCTTCAGAGTAATGTTCCCTGGCTAACAAATGCTAGCCAACTCAATGTTGTTATTACGGTGTAATCGGAATGCTCATGCAGAAACATTCTAAACACACTGGTGTGACAGTATGCATTTTGCCAGTCAGGGGCCGTCACACCAGTATGACGGCACGTTCTTAAAGAGCCCATAGAATGCAAAACCACATTTACCTTGTTATTGTTGAATTTAGGTAGCTTAAGGTATCCAACGGACCATACCGAAACTCCCTACACCATCTTCCGCCTCCTTCTATATGTAAATTTCAGGCTAGAATTTGCCAGGCTGAAAAAAAAACAATCTGAAACTAGTGCTCGGTGTACGTAGACAGTGCAAAGCTACACCTCCTACATTACATTGTCCAATCCAAAAAGCTCTAGCTCTAGAATCTTTGGTCCAATCAAAATGGTTTGTAACAGTCTCTTGTCCAGCCCCCTGTTGCTTCGGAGGTAGGCTATAAACGCACTGTAGTAGTCTATGTAATAGCTAGCTAACATTGAGAACGGCTAACGGCGCTAAGAAAAATAAGTACATGTTGAATTTCTGTTTGAAATAAGTGCATGTTGAATTTCTGTTTAACTGGAGAACATACGAAAAAAATGTCAGCACACGCCTGTAACGTTCCAGGATGTAGGGCTGGGGTTGTCCGGAATTTGCACTACCTTCCTCAAGAACCTCGCATTCAACGGGAGTAGTTGATTTTTATCTACAACCACAAGATTGGTCGTTTGCTCAGGTCAATTCCCCCCTTTTGTTTCGCCAACCTCGGACTGTATCAATCCGGCTTTTCACGAACACTACGCCTGAAACCAGGATCTATTTCAACTGTTCTCCAACACAACCGATTCTGCCGGTAGGTAACCACGCTAGAATTCAGTGTTTTTTGGTCGCCATAACCATAGAATTATAGACTGGTATTTCTATGGCCTTAACAGTTTGCCTACTTGATGCTACTAGATGCTACTATATCCAGATTATTGCGAAGCAAAAAAAAAAACTTGGTCACTAAAGTGTTGGTAGGCTAGCAAGCATAACATTAGATACTAATGTCGCATTTCTCCCAGGCTTCTGAGCTTATATAGCCCCAGTGTTTCATTTCCATTACCAAGTTTTAACACCGGGGTTTTAGGTAAACTTGGAATGTTTACTATACAAACATAATAGCCTACGTTAATTTCCCGGTAAAGATGCATATCGCCGTCTATTATAGCATTTCATAACCTCAGACATTAGTGCTGAAACTAAAACGTAGCCTATGCCTACATAATATTAAATTGTAAATGGTTCTGCATAACGTTGTCATAAAGGCTGATTATTTAGCTCAGATAGTTAACCGATTTTCTGCTGAGAAACAGACCTGCTGCTTGCTTGTAGTGTAGGTGCAAACACAGCGCGGTATAATATAAAACGGTAATGTTAAAAGGGGAGCGATAAAACTGTAATCTGCATACAGTCTATATAGCCTACAGTTGGGGTCAGACTTGGATTTTTTTGTAGCGGTAGCAGTACATTCAAGCAAAATTTCCCCTTCACCTAAGATTCACTGACCTATCCTTGTGCGTCTTGTGATTCCTTGATGAAGTTAGAAGTTGTTGAGCCAGCATCGTTTATCTTTGGGCCAGAGTTCTTGCAAGTGGCTGTTCACGTCTTTAGTCTGCGTTAAGTTCTTAAAAACAAATGTCATTATGCTACAAATTGAGCAGCTCTAATTTGACGTTAGGCTCCATCTGGGGCTACCGTTGCAGCATATTGACCTGCTACTTGCTAGGCGCAAACGTAGCGCGATAAAATAAAACGGTAATGTTAAAATCGGAGCGATAAAACGTTTACGGACACTATCGTGCCCTCGGTTCTCTGAACTTGAGAAGTGAATATAGTCTGTATAGCCTACAGTTGGGGTCACACGTGGTTGAATTTGTTTTCTAACAGTACCGTTAAGATTATCAATGAAACTTGGGAGCCAATCTGCTTCAGCGAAAAAACACCCAATAGGCCTCACAATGAACTAGCCAATCAGCGCCAGGGGGCGGGAAACTGGCCAAAGGGTGGGAAATACGAAAATTTTTAATGATTATACATTTCTGAGCATGGAATAGACAGCCTAGAAATGCTCCTGGGTCTTTTTCAGCCGCACAAATTTGCATACACAATTATTGAGGCTCAAAGAACATTTTATGATGGTCAAAAAATGCATTCTATGGGCTCTTTAAGGGTTAATTACATGATGCAAAATGTTTTCATTGCATTAAAAATGAACTCTGACACTTCTGGAGCTAAAAAAAAAATAAGTTACTTCAAATAGGCCTGTGAGGTTAAATTTGAAGTGAGATCATTTATTTATGCTCCAACTTGGGGCAATTCATCAAAAAAGTAGTTCATTTGACATTTTAAACCTTGAAAAGATGATAATCACATCACATAAACAAATCTATGCTATTACAGCCCCATGCTAATCATCTGAACAATGGAACTTAGGATCAAACT
>JAGFZM010000293.1:179347-207750 GCA_017657215.1 Limnothrissa miodon | reverse complement strand
GCCCCATGCTAATCATCTGAACAATGGAACTTAGGATCAAACTTGATGGATAGTCCAGTCTTTGTATTTGGAATACACCCAACAACATATCGCAACAGAACTTAACTGCATCTAAAGTGCAGCAACAAAGCTTTAGGGAAATGCAACCTAAGCTTAAAGGGCTTGACACTACTACAACCAGGCCAACTACAACTGCTACCAGCACCACTATCAATACTACTACTCCAGCCAACACTGAAATGTGCTCTGGAGGGGGAAGTCTCATTGCCATGCGGACTGCGTGCCGTGCCACATCCAGCAGTCAGGCCTTAATGAGAACACTTGGCCCTGCACGCTTTCCACAGTAAACACAGCCATGGCTCCACTACACAGGGTCTGCCAGCAGAGACCAGGACCACTGTGGGTTGGCTGTGCATCCAGACAGAGGTATATATAGAGAGGGAAATGTGTGTGTGTGTGTGGGGGGGGGGGGGGGGGGGCTGGTGAGCCCAGCATTTTCTCCTTCAGCTTGATTGCTTTTTCCCTGTCTCAGTCAGAGCCAGACATGCATGTCCCTTGATACTGCCACTCTCTCCACACACACACACGCCTCCTTCTCACCACCAGCATAAGATGATCCCTTTTCCCCTCCCCCAACCGACTCCGCTTTGCTGGCACAAGGCCAAAATGCAAAGCATTGTTTTGGTTTGGTAGTGCCGTCAAGCCAGGAGTCTCATCAGGAGAAGCGAGTTGGAAAGCTCTCTTGCGTACACTACCCACCCCCCCCCCACCCTCTCCTACTACCCTCTCCCTCACCAAGTCTCTCCCACCATTCTCAGTTACACAGGCAACCACCCCTCCACTTGATGAAGATAGGTGTGTGTGTGTGTGTGTGTGTGTGTGTGTGTAGGGGACAGGGAGTTGCACTGTGGCCTTGAGGACTATAAATAGCAAGGCTCACCCACCCCCTTTATAGAGTGGAGATCCAGAACACGGTTGTCACTCATCTCTTTGGCACACAGAGCACAGCTAGCCAGTCGACCCACGAGGAGAGCAACTATGGGGGGGTGGGAGAATGCTGGCAGACAGGTGCAAGACGCCTGGGATTTCACTCAGCATGCCTTGTTTCCCCTCCCACAGATTACAGGGAGGAGCAGGAGCAGAAGGAGGAGGAAACGAGGAAGGGTGGAGATCATGAAGGGGCTGGTTTGGTGTCGGGAGAACACAGAGTTTGTGATCAGGGAAGGGGTCCTTATATGAAGGAATGGAGCCTCACATTCACAAACATACCAAGAACGCCAAGCACCTAAGTGTCAAGGAAGAAAGCACCACAGATTGCAGGTAGCCTATAAAAGAATGAGGAAACAGTTCAGAGAACACATTCACAACTATTGCAGCTAGCAGAATGAAACCAAGATGGCAGCTAGAATCATAGGAAGGAATGAAAGCTCCATAAGACACCGAGTCACCAGGGGCTGAGGAAAGTGTGAGAGAATTTGACCCTCAGCTCTGCTATGGCATTTCCAAGCTCGTTTCCCCATCTCTATTCTACAACAGCATTATGACTGGGCTCCAGCTGTGTCACTCTGCCACATTCAGCAAAGCTCTGGGAAATAAGACAACAATGGTTAGTGTGCTGCTCTGATCAGCCCCAGACACCACAAATACAGACAAGGCCGTTACACGCAGCAGTGGAAATCACAGCATACAACCCATTTCAATTCATTCCAAAGCATTCATTGGGTGGGCAACGATGTGCTGCAAGAGAGAAACTCGAAGAGTACTGCTAACAGATCCAGATTCTGGGAATTGTTTTAAGGAACTGTAAGAAGAGAATTAGACGTATGACAAAAAGCAGGCTCCTATGGAACATAACTTTCCTATTCCTTTTACCTGAGTGACTGCAGCTCATTGTGGAAGGAGTGGGTGGAGGTATTGTGACTTGTTAATAAGCAGCCATTTAGAATAGACTGCAGACATAAAAGGCAATGAAAAGCACAGGAGAAGAGGGCAGCCTTTCAAACCTGGCAATTAGAAGGCTTTGCCAACCACATTTCCATCCTCTGAAGGGCTGACCACGCTCTACATTATCACCGCCTGCCTTTCACTCAAACCCTCTTCTCCATCCTTTGCATTTTCTCATTCACCCTCCCCTGCTGTTAAGTGTCATTCTGCCTTATCCTTCATTAATTTCCCTAATCCTTGTTTAACAATAAAACCTCTGGGTGCCATCACACATGGCAGTGCTCACAGGAGAAACTTCATACAGGCAAGAGAGGCACTTAGATGGCGGCCTAGGGTACCAGGGCACACCCAATTCTCTTTGTTTCTTTGACAAGTGGCAAGTGCCTGAAGTCTTATTTTCTGCTGAAATAGTCGTGGACTCCAAAAAGAATAGAAGGTGGGGGTTGTTGCTGTGGAAAGCGCCTCACTGGGGTGACAGATGGCGTCAGAAAAGGGTAGGGGGTAGTTGGGGACGCGTGCAGGCACCGTTTGATGCCAAAAGCTGACAGAAGGCCAGGGCCAAAAGTCAGGGAGAAGGGTGTTCCAGTGAGAATGCGTGACCAGCAGCACTGGACCATTGTCTGGCGTAATTTAGTGTGGAGCCTTTAAAGCACACGGCCACAAGGGCTTATTGGATTAACACTGAAAACGGAAAAAGGGGTCTACAGACTTGAGCATGTGGGGGGGGGGGGGGTTCCTTCCCTCGTCTCCTTGAGAGTACAGAAGACCAAATAAGACAGGATGTGGAGATGAGGTTTATGTTCCTATTTGATCCCGAATGTATGTTCATACAAGGAACATGGAACAATCACCGACAGTGATTTATTCAAGCCCATAAATTGTTAAATGGACTTTATTGTAATGAGATGGGTATTTTCACCACAGGTGTCAGGACCTATGAGGGGATAAGCAAAACCCATTACCTCAACTGTACTATGTAAAGTAATAAAGCATTATGCAAAGCAATAAAGAGCACTCTAAAAAGCCCATTCTATCCACTCCATTCTCAACTGCCCCTTGGTAACTGCCATAAATTTACCAAAACAAAACCAAAGAATAAATAGGCCTAGGTTCCAAATAAAGAACAATACAATAGAGAACATGCAAATTAAAATTAAACATGAATAAAATAATCAGGTAAACTACAACAAATATACATCGCAAAAAGAATGGCTTCGATTTTACTGGACACAAGACACAGAGTAGGTGTAAAACACAACTTCTGATTAACCCTAACAAGGTGGATAATTTATTAAAATATCATTTTGCCTCCATAAGCCTCCATGAACTGAGAGCAACACAAAACCAAATTTCAGCTACAAATCCAGCCTATACTTTCAAGATCATCCAACAATGATCTGTGTTGCATCTATATTGTCTCTGTATTGCACTACGCAACACCTTACTAACCATAACTACAAATTTTGACTGCTTTACAGCATGGTTCTTCATCAAAATACAGGGCAGGTGACTAGATGAGCCTTAGGAAAACTTGCTATAATAATGGAAAAAGTAGTGAATGACTTAATGTTAGGCAGCACTGGAATGAAAATATTAAAGTTGTTAGGAAATATTAAAGTTGTTGTAAAATCCTGTGCTAAAAAACAATTACTGTAGACCACAATGGTGTCTTATTTATCTTCACTGGGTATTATTAATAATATATTGGATATTTAACAATGTTTGTATAAAATGCTGTAGAGCACAATACAATCTTGATGTTTGGTACCTTCACCTGTCTACATCTAACCTGCTCAGAACTTACACACAAGTTGTACAGAAAACGTTACTAAAAACATAGGAGAACCACAGGCCAAGGTAGGGCTGGGCAATTAATTGAAAAATAATCGTAATCGATATTCAGAACCTATAATTGATCACATTTTTCCAGGTCAATTTTTTCAATTAATTTGAGCTTAAAAACTGAGACAGTTGAGATCTCCCACTTGTAATATGTGAGCATATTTACTGTAGAAAACTTTTCAGTAAACTATGAAGACAAAAATGATAAATAAAAAAGGCCTAATTGTCTATTAATCGTAATCGGATTAAAATGTTCAATTAATCGAGATTTTGATGTTAGGCCAAATCGCCCAGCCCTTGGCCAAAGTTATTTAACCTTTAAACCCTAGGCTATTCTCATGTTATTTTTACTCCGTTTTACTCTGTTTACTTTGAAGCTGATATCTTGGTCATTGAAAAGGCTACACACATAAACTGTATGGAATTTTTTTTTGGAGGACACTCTGGGCTATCAGAATCTGGTGTCATATCATTAATTCACTTTGTTAATTATTTTATTTTTTTTAATCAACAAAAAATCATGTTGCGTCTAAACAAAAACTATAGTTCTATATGTTTCTCACCACAGAAAGCTTACATTATGGATATCTTTACATATCTGCGAGGGGAGACTATCTGGAATCTGGCAATATAAAAACCATTGTAGTGACATGTTCTGTGACTTAACAGTGTACAAAAACCTGTGGTGTGTGCCTGACAGAAATAAGTGCCACTTTTTCTTGTTTTCTGAATAAAATGATATGGATTTACTCGTTTTATTTCAAACAAAAGTTTTATTTCAACCAAACATGGAATATGTAACTTGGACACTTGGACCATAATCATTACTGATAATGGCAACATCTTCAGTTATCATCGCAGCCACTTTGGCTGGAGTAAACTTTTTCTCTTTTTGACATGATTCTTCTCTCTCTCTACTAAAAAATGAGTCTCCTTCTCTGCGTCGAGTAAACTGACCCAAACTGAACTTTTGACCTGACCTGAACTGACCATTGCGCATTTCAAATGTGCAAGTGCACTGGAGGTGTGCATTCTTTTTCTGACAAATGCACTGCAACAGAAATGCAGAAGTGGAGTTGGAAGCAGCAGGATAAATTATCAATATTATAAATAGCACCATGCAGAAATATATAGTATTTGCAAAACCTGGATTACATTTTTTTGCAACTAGGACGTTAAGTGCAAATTCGTATGCGAGTTATTGAACTTAGAATAGTGTGATAGCACTGATTGTCGACGGTATTATTTATAAAATTAAAGCAGGGCTAAGCAACGTTCTGTTTTTTTTCTCTCACGAGCTCCCTCTAAAGACCGCTGTATTGCATTGTATTGCACTGCATTCTATTGGAGGCGGTCCGCGCTGCTGAACATTGCAAGTGCTGTACCGCTATAGGCCACAGTGGCACATTCTACACCGTTCATTCGCCGTGTAATGACTCATTTTAGCATCCTAAACAGTATGAAACGGATTAATTAAATGAAAAATGTTGCATAGTGGGCCTTTAAGGGGTAAAAATTATTGTAATAGAAACCTATAGGACTTACAAATTGGCAAATAAAAAATGAACTACCGTATTTCCTGAAATAATGGCCGGGATCAATTAATAGCCGGGCCTGGTTTAATGGCCGGGGGCGTGGCCGATACGTGCATTTAAAGGCCGGGCCTGATATACAGGCCGGGCCAAAAAAAATAAGACGTTTGGCAAATGCAAAGAAAAAACACTATATTTATTTCCAAGGAAAAATAAACTAGCCCATCTAATATTTAAATTTAAAGCAACACACCACTGTTCTTCAATATTGAAATATGTTCCTCCCCTAACTTAGATGAGTTAGGCTACCAGTGGTCCAATGATACGTTGTTAGCATTTAGCATACAGTCAATGGCTTAACCCAGTTTTCAATGTAGCTACATTTTAGTTTCTTACCATACATCGTAGACCGCATTTAAATAGGAAAGACGTGGACTTGTTTGGTCGCTTCTAACTTCAAGGCTGGACATTATGGATATGACGGTCATTTAAAGTAAGTGAACTGTTACTGAAACTTTATGGATGTGTGGGCAAAATCGCATACCCTTTTCTCTGTACGTTTACTGCGCAACGGTATGTCACAACGAGATGAAACATCAATGGAAAGAACAGAACCGGGGCTTTCCATCGCTATATGGCACATGTATGTGCATCGATGTGTTGTTGAGAAAATAATTTATGAATATACCTTAATTTTGTAAACGGCAAACGTTGCTATCACTGCATTAGCCTACTACCGAGTCAAATAACTCACGAACCCGGAATCGCACAGACATGGTATGCATATCAAATGAAAGTGCAGAACCAGAGCTTTCAAATGGTACCAAACACTCTACTACTAGATCGAAGCAACCGTACTATAAATGAATAAGAAATGTTTGGAAATTAGGACTATTTCTTCCTAACCGACATTACATTTCATAATTTCAGTTGCTTCATAACTTATGAACGGCAGAACTTACCAATCTTTACAGGATAGTCCTAAAATGTCTTAGTTGCAAAAAATGTAATCCAGGTATATTTCTGCATGGTAGGCTACCATTTATAATATTGATATTTTATCCTGCAATGTTGTTTTCTGTTTTTCTGTTCAAATGCATTCCTCCATCAAAAGGAGAACGCAAAACATGTATCCAGTCGTTCTAAAGCATGCTAATGTTTAGTAACCAGATCAGGCCACTTGAGTGGATGCAGAGGTGGAGATATACAGTATGTTTAGAACCCTTTATCAGTAATGATAATATTAATATAAAATCGTAGCCTACATGTAGTTCACCGTAATTAAAGAGCGCGTAGGCCTATTCTACCTACCAGGTCAATATGAAATAAAGGCCTGTCTGTAATTAAAGCCTGCCTAAAATTAAGGCCTGGGCGTTGGGTGAACTAAGTAAATAAAGGTCCCAGCCATTATTTCAGGAAATACGGTATATTTCGTTACATTACTTGGGTTGGAACCTTGGGTGTTAAAACAAATGTTTCAGGTTGTTTCAAGGACCAACAGACTGTGTCCATTGCAAGCCATTTTGAAGCAGGCAGCGGCGATTCTACATTTCCCAAATAGCCGAGACAGGAGCAATCATTTTGGTGTCAACCACTTCATTGCATTTTAGACAACCTGTGAAAGAGGCTGAAAGTGTTAAAAATCAAACTATACCTTTAAATGAAAAGTTTGGCATCAGAGGCAGACAGCTTGATAACCTGGGAAAGTGGATACTAACCCAAAAAAATAGCAATTTATCTAGGCGTATGATGACATGACTATTCATTGCACTTTTGTTTTGTTAACGTTTTTTCCCCTGTGCATTCAGAAAAGGGTGGATCTATTGAGAAAGAACAGGTGCAAAGATGTACAGTTCAAGTTTACAGTATTTCATCTATCAGACAAAGAGGAATTCAGTTAGGATACGCTGCTTAATTAAAAAGTAAATGTATGGAAAACACTGCAAGATTTTTCTGTAAGTTCTTTAAGTAATGGACAAGTGGGATAAAAAGGGGCCCTGGCCTAGCAAGCATATAGGCCAATTGTGTGCTCCTGCAAAGTCTTTTTCATCAGGCTACAGCTGGAAAAAGCTACATCAATAGATAAAACACAAACGTGTGTGGACAATCATTTAGGCTACCTCCCTTTTTAAAAACTCCTAAAATTAGAAATTTTCTAGATCTAGGACAGATCAGACAGATGCACAACAATATGACCTGTAAAATTCTAAAAACCGCCAACTTGTTAAAAGTTGTCATGTTTTATTTGGCTCTTTGTTTATATTAAGGTGAGAAGAGTCTTCCAATAGAAATCTATGGGACTTACAAAATGGCAAATAAAACATGACAGAAAGTGTATTTCACTACAATACTTGGGTTGGAACATCAGCAAACACCACTAACCACTCGGTGAGTAGCACTTTTTTTAAAACTAGCGTTTTAAGGATAGAAACAACAAATGTCCATTGCTAGCCATTTTGAAGCAAGCAGAGGCGATTCTACATTTCACAAATAGCCGAGACAGGAGCAATCGTAAAAATGTCAGTGTCAACGACTTTAGACAACCTGTGACAGGCTTAAAGTGTTAAAAACCAAACTATACCTTTAACAGAAAAGAATGAATTGAACCAATCACCAGGATTAACCATGGCATGAATACTGATTCCCACTCTTATTAAAGGACCCTATACTGAACACCCAATGTCCACTGCCAGTCTACAATTACCCCAGCCTGGTAGATTGTCATTTATTTTAGAACGTCAGTAGAGCTCTAGTTCATCATGTCACAGTTGCACCTTGGACAGCAGCACTGAGACACCCGAAGAAAACAGATCTAGATATTGTACAGAAGTTATGGGTTTATGGGGACGCATACTCCACAAACACTTAGCTATGTTATTTGCAGATCCACAGAACCAACAGAGCCTTCTGTTAGAAGAAAACCAGAGCAACAACCAGTTTACATTGAGTACATGCATGGAATACAAAAGGAGTCATGAACACGTAACAAAAGCGTACCTCTAGACCACTATCAAAACCATTTCAGGACACCTTCACGGCATCACATTTGAGTTTCTATCCAGGTAATCTGGCTAATAGATCTGAAACTGCCTCTGCCTTGGAAATGACAATGCAATGCAAAAGGATCATAAAGAGCATGATAGATGGACTAACTGTCTTGAGGTCAGCCATCACTGTGTGTTTGAGGCCAACAGGCATGACAAAAGCACTTGCCTGTATTACTCATAAGGTTTACTTTCTTTCCCCAGTCTGAATGACAGTAAGCAAAATGTATCAATTTAAAAGTATACATCATGGACAAACACCTGTGTCAAAGCAATATCTGGTTAGATAAATTAGCAGGCAAATCACTCGGACAAGCAAGATAGTTAGAGTTAGAGTCACTGGCCTGGGTATCTGCATATTTTTGCAAGAAAATGGGCTTCCCTACTTGTAAATCGACCAAAAATATTAACATAAATACTGCTTAAAAGAACACTGAGACAATGGTATAGCCAATAATGCGACTTTTAAATATATATATTTTTTCCAAAGATACTGTAATTTCCAGTGCAGAGGAGGGTCAACTTACTATACACCACACCCCCAGCTAGGGGTGGGCGATATAGTCTAAAATTTATATTGCAATATATTTTGAACCATAGACGGTAGATGATATATATCACGGTATACTTTGGTATGTAACTCACAGCATAAGTTTCTTAATGGTTACCATAGCATAAAGTCAATAGAACAGTTGTTTAGTCATCGTTCGGAGGTGTTTATATTGGACTCTCGAATTCACACAGAAGTAAACTGGTAAGCTGCATTTGTGTCAAGCAGTAGCTGTTCAATTTATAGGCTCTTACACAGTTTCGTTGTAAGAATGAAAAGGTGCTATTAAAAAGGTGAAGCTACAGGGCAACATTTTTTCACATGGTTGTGGAGACGCAATGAGCCTATCACGGTATGCCGATATGACCCAAAATCTCTATCATTGGCCAAATGCATATTGCATACGGTATATGTTGTCTATATTGCCCACCCCTACCCCCAGCTTCTGCCCTTCAATGAATTGATGGGTGGAAAAAAAGGGTAGTATGCTCAGTACAGCAGAACCCAAGAGCTTTGCACCAATATAAAAAAAAACAAACCCATGTCATTTCTGAGACCAAAAACAATCTTTATATCACGCAGTCCCTTCTGTTTTCTTTAATTGTAGTCGTACAATTACACTGAACAGGTGAGACAAAGAGGCTGTCACCTCTCCACATATTCTAAAGCTTGCAATCCCCAGTTGCCTTGTCATCTTTCTCGAACTCTCAAGACTCATGACTGGCCACATACAAACAGCTTGAAGAAGCTGGAACAGTCCAGGCTACTTTTTATTCTTCATACTTTTCTTTCCCCTCTGGTTGTGGCTACTCATCATTGAATGTTTAACAGCCTTTTCTGTTTAACAGAAACTAATTTTCTAATTGTGTGCAAGAAGAAATGTCTGTGTGATTTTTTTATCCCACTGATTAGGCCCTTTTTCCTCAAAAATGCAAGTCACTGTATAAACAATTTTTCTAGCATCTGAAATCTCACAACACGGCCACAGCCCAAAAGATATTTGGTAGACTAAGCACTGAACAAGGTCAACAGGCTAATTCTAGTATGCACAACCAATATGCTTTTGGCAACATTTTCATTTCCAACAAGAACACAAACCAGATAATACACAGGACAGATTTCGGGGGTAGGCCTTGGCATTACAAACAGGCATTTTAAGCATTTCTACAGGGCAACCATTGAAAACTTGTCTCACAAACACCAATGAAATGGCAAGGTTTTTTTTTTATTTTACATTTAACCAACATGCCTAAAACGTTATGCTATGTTAATAAACAATCAAGTTCTAGGCTAT
Source organism: Limnothrissa miodon (assembly GCA_017657215.1). Lineage (NCBI taxonomy): Eukaryota > Metazoa > Chordata > Actinopteri > Clupeiformes > Clupeidae > Limnothrissa > Limnothrissa miodon. The sequence continues at coordinate 197,544 of JAGFZM010000293.1, read as the reverse complement.
AGACAACTGGTTTGAGTTCCTACAAGCACAAGAGGGGTCGCTCTAAATGGAGTGTTTTTTGAGGATGACAAACCGAGTTCAGAGACAATTTGAATACAATAATATTTCAATTAAAACATGATTTTTCACAAGAAATGAGTGTAATTTCTTGTAAAAAATGCACAATGCATCTTAGCCCATGTCACCTTACCATAGGCCTAGATGTTCTCTGAAAAGAACAATCCTGTGCTGTGCCCCACCACATGCTCAGCATATCTATTCTACAAAGTAGTTGACAAGCACGTAGACTAGTTGGTAAAACTGTAAACAACTTAGTTGAGGGAAAAAAACTCACTGCATACAGGAACGGTGTTTCTGGTTTAAAATGAGACAAGACATGCTACTCCGAAGACAGGTGAACCCTTAAGTGAACCTTACGAGACAGCACGGTTAAACGAGGACGTCCACCCAACGAAATGTAGATTAATTTCTGCATTGACTTTCTCTTCGAGGCAACAAGGACCGGTTCACACCCAGTTTCTATACCACGAGAACAAAATAACCGATTCATATTATCTGGCTTACTATGAAAACCGCACATTAAGCTTTACAGCACACAGGTTCACTGTATGAACTGCTTCTACTGCTACTGATCAAGTTCTGAAGACTTGCAGGAAATAGTTCCGTGCGAAAAGCAGGTGATGCAATGAGGCCAGCAACAAGTGGCCTGAATGACTGCAATAAAAAGGGGCGGTATCGCAAAGAGCATTTTCAGCATTGCTACGGATTAACGGAACTGTCACTCTGGAGTTTATGGTGCAAGACAAGCCAAACACAATCACTAAACAATATATATGCTCATACTGCCATTTATGTACTTCATCTCACGACACAATTACTGCTGACTAATTGGTCATTCATTTTTATGAAAGACAACGTGGGCACTGACAATGTTTGAGCTTTTCATGAGTCATTTCACATGCATGCCTGAACTTAGCTAGCGAAAGAGGTTAACGCTAGGTAATTAATTTATTAACCATCATTGGATGCCGGTACACCGGTAGGGTGGTTGCACTGCCAACTGAAAAACCCGGGTTTTGTTGAAACTAATATTAACATTACTCTTTCCTATTGGCAGAGTCGATGTACCCTGTTCATACTGACATAACTCTACTTGTATTCATACAGTTAATCTAACACCAGGCTGGGTTTTAAAGTTAGCATGTGGCCAGTACCAACTTGCAAAACTTACTTATTACGAATACCTCAAGGTTAACATACCATTGATTATATAACACACCCACACATACATTTCCCTCATTACTCTTGAGTGCTAGCCAGGTAGCTAGTCAACACCATTAGCTTATTAACGTCAGCTGAACATCTAGTAAGGTTGCTAATGTTAGCGTTAGCCAATAGGCCTGATTTACCTGGACCGTCGGAGGCAGAAAGAGCAGGTGTATTCAGCTTCGGTCGTTTTGGGTTGGGAGGTCCAACGTCGAGCAGATTTTCAGCCATTGCAGTAGTTTAGAATTAGTTCTGATTTATTATTCAAAAAGGAAGGAAAATCCCCGCGACAGAAAAAAAGTTATTGAGACCAACCCCCCACCCCCCCAACTACTACCTTTCTTTCTCGCACGATTAGCAAGTAGCTAGGCAGCTAACTCGCTAATTAGCTTGCTTGCTATCAGCAAGTGAGAATTTCAAAAAAGCAACAACAGCGCCCCGCTTCGCCACCGCCATTCACCCCATGATAATCCAACACCCAACACCCACATTATCATCGTTATATTATCAAAAAGACTTCACTTCGAACAGAAAATACGACTAAAAATAAATTAAAATATATCGGCATGGGTCGTTGCCCGTTTCCCCGGGAGTCGTTAAATGTGCATCACCAAACAACCCATTTTCCTGACGTCAAAAAAATCCGTGCAAAATCCGTTTAAATCCCCATAAAATAGCATAACTGCATAAAAATAATATATTTTTGCAAAATCGTGTCAACGTCGCTGTCTCCCTCCGATACCCCCGGTAAACAATACGGCTCGGAACGGAGATAGGGACAGAAGCGCCGCTCTCTGAAGGGGAAATCAGATATACGAGGGCTTTCTGGCCGACGAACACCGATTAAATCCACGGTTTTTGCAAAAAAAAATCTCCTGAACGATTTCAATGTTTCGTTATCGTGTTAACAGTGTCTTTAAATGTAGATCCGGAGGCTCTGTTTCAAAATATAAAATAATGTTCCACCGAAATCCCGATTCTGAGCCGCGACAAGATGGCGGCTGTTGATTCCTTCGATACAAAAAGTTTTTTTTTCTTTTTCCAGATAGACTGTGGAGGGGGAGGGGTCGCGCAATCACGCCCTACGTAAACCTATGTAATGAAGCTCTAGCGTGCGTCACACGCTGGTCGACGACACTGCCACTAGGAGCAGTATGCTACGAATAACGACAAGTTCTTGATAAAAAAAATATTAACAATTTACGAACGTACTTGCTGTAAAGGTCAAACATTTACAAAGAATCCTAGCAAATATATTAGACAAGGAGTCTTTTAGGACGAGGCTTAAACATTCAAACAAATACATATAGGGACCGGCCCACTAATCCCACGAATAGCCTAAATTAATCATGCACGCAGGTTAGGTTTAATAGTTTAGGTTGGTTATTATTTGTTGTTAGTTGTCAAGAAAAAAATTGACAGGAGCAGAGACACACTGAAGTCATGAAACAGGTGTGCATCATCTTTGAGAATGTCTACTATGTTAATTTCTGAATTCATTTAATCTGAAGAATCATTGAGGACCTCTGCCTTACACGTGGTAAGCTATCATCAAAATGTAGATGTTTCCGGTAAAATATCTGGGACAAGAATACATTACAATATATTGTACAATGCATTAACAGATAAAACAGCATCATGGTAACTGTTGCTTGATAAAATCAGTGTGAACTAAAACAACCTAACCCAACTATAACAAACTGAAAATTCTAAAGAATAGTAGGCTTAACTGTGGTGATGGGATCCTGGCTACTTAAATAATTTCCTCAAAAAACAGACAGACATATAGACACACAACCAAATAAGTCAACCATGTAATTCTGATATGCATAACTGTTCTGTCATTTATTGGCAGTGTCTTCCTCGGATCCCCTCAGACTTCCCTTTCCCCACCAGAGCCCAAGAGATCACAGACTCTGAAGCACGTCGCTTGGACTGAAATTCCCTTTTTATTTCTGGATTGAGGCAGCTGCAGGCGTGTGATCAGGATGGCTTGCCCATTACCCCATAGTAGAACATCGTTGCATTGCAATTCCTGCAATTCCCTTTTCAGAAATAAGTCCTTGGAAAAAATAAAGGCTTCAGCATTATACGTTACCCCCCTCCAAACCAAGTCACAAATAAATACACGTCATTCACTACAAAAGGGCCTTTAAACAAACTGGCAACATTTCATTTGAAGGAGTCTACAAAAGGAGATATGAGCTTGTTATAAACATGATATGATACATATCATAAACATTAATGACATTTAATGTTTATGATTGTTGTCATTGAATGTTACTAATACTAGTACATTAACATGATAAACATCATGTCATGTTTTTGACCAGTTAATGTCACCCTTATGTAGACTCCTTGAAAAAAAGTGTTGCCCACTAACTTAAAGGTAATTGGTTTTGGAATATGATTGCAGATTGTGTTTTGCTATTGGAGTGATGTATTGATGTGCACACAGGAGTTATTTTGTTCTCTCCATCTAGATATGGTTGCACCATGACTGATGGGATAAATGCACAACCACACCGGTCATTTCAAAACATGATGAAAATAAATGTCTTTTCTTTATCCCAATATTTTCCATATAAAGATACACAGTGCTCAGATTTCTATTTCCAAAAGTGGGAAAGAATATACATGAAAAAATAAGGTTGTTAATTGACAAATTACAAATTATTGCAGGAACAAATTAAAAACTGTACGTACGTGCATTTTGATGATATTCAAACAACTCAATAACTGATATCAAAACATGAATAACTATGTGTGATAGATGAGGAGGCAACTGAAAAGGCACTGGCTTGGTTGGGTGCTCATGGTTATTATCTCTAAACAAAAGAAAAATGTTTCAACTTTCTTTTGGAAGGACCAAAAATAAAACAAAATAAAGTCATAAAAATACTAATTCAAAACACTTCAACTAATTCAAAACACTTATTAAAGGCTCAATTATTAGCATTGGCACAACCACTCTAAATGACCACCATGACTGAAGCATTATCGTCAGGAGGTCTCAGTCCGTTGTCTCTTGATTGACTTCTGATGGCCGCTGAGAATTATACTCAGGTCCTTTGATATGAGCAAAGAAATTAGCTGTCATACAGCTATTTAAGAGAGATGTGCATATTATTGGGGGGAGCGCAGTGAGACAATGACACTGAGGGCTGAGGCATATCATTTGGTGATAAATAAGCATTATCATGAAAAAGCTTGACAAGAGGCTAGTGGTAGTCAGAGAGGGAGACACTAAAACAGGACATCAGGGCACCATTTTCTTAAACCTACCATTATTGTCATCTATTCTCATAATCATGTTTCACTTTTTAATCCCTTCCCTTTCTTAATTAAAATAAAATACAATATTTAGGCACAAGAAAAAAAATAGACAAGCATCTGAAAGAAAAAAACAAAACAAGACATTGCACTCTATATTTTACTCCTCACTTCAAGTGGCACGGTTAAATGAATGAATACAACTGGGTCCTTTCACCTCCTCCTTCCCAATGTGGACATCATAGCTAAATATTGCATGCAGTCACAAATACTGGGCCACATCTGAAATGATTCTGCAAATCCTTTTAAAATACTGTTTTTTATGCAACCATTACGGAAGTCAGACATCACAAATACCTTAATAAAGTTATTTTTCTCATATACCTTCTATTTGATTTAATGATTCCATGAGTCCATGACTAAAATTCAGTCTTGAGCATGTCCCATCAATGCACACCTATCATCACTATTACCACTATTACCACCATAGTTCTAGTCACATCCTGTTTTTCCATAGCAGTTGGAGTCATTTCAGGTATACACATTGATTGTCTTTGGTTCTACAAGTTTTGATACCACAATAAAAGAGACAACCAACATTTTTTGGGAAACCAGATTTAGTTGTGTTTTTTTTTACGTTCATAAGAGTTATGAACAGTAATCCCAAAATGTTAAATAGTCTATCTTGTGATAGATGATAGCAAAGATTTCTGAAGTGAACTGCACTCACATAGTCGTGGCAAGTCCCTTTTCAATCTTTTTTAGAAGAGTATTTTAATTGTCTTGATTGCAATTCCCTTTAACAAAGTGGGGGAGGGGGTGTCTCCAATAGTCCCTAGACATCTAAGTAAAACAAGGTGTTGACTTGGTCAAAGCTCACCACACCCCTCTATTTAACTAACTAATAAGGAACATTTCAATGTCACTTGTCTGCTAACAAGTATGGCTGTGTTCTCCTTATTATTACCATCAAATATTTCAAATGCATATCTCATATACTGTTTAGGCTTAGCTTCTATCGTCTATCTCAATTATTGATGAAAAACAGGTACTGAATGTCATCCCTCCTATTAAGCTTTGCTGCCGTGCCCTCATTCTACAAATAAATTCCCTATTTCTTACATTTTGTCCATGACTGGCACTTTTCATTCTTTGATTTCTTAAAAAGTCACTGAATAACAAATATAAAAACAAAACAAAAAAAATCAAAAACAAAACACATCATGTGGCAAAGGAACGTGAAACACAATAAGAAACCAGAGGGGAAAAAAAAACGTATAAACCACAGCATTATCCGTCATTGAATTTTTTTTGTTTTTGGAAAAAAAAGCCATGCAAGGATTGTTGAATCAACTCATTTAGCTTTGTTCAGTTCTTTGCTTTTTGTGACATTGTTCGCTGATTGATCTATCTTGAAGGCACTTGATCAAATCAAGAAAAGAAGAGAAACACAACAACAACAATAACAACATCTATTTAAAAAATGGAGCCTCCCTGCACCCAAGACTTATTTTCTATCCTTCCTAACTTTTTTGTGCCTTACTGTGATCCACACAGCGAATACTATCAGTTCTGATGCTCCAAAATACACAAATATACATAATCATTCACACACACTCTCTCACACTCATGCAGACACACACACACACACACACACACACACATTCCCTTATTATGCCTCAAAATGTAAGCAAGATATAAAACTATGCAAGGCCACACAAGTCTAGCAGAGAGGGAATGGGCATGTCTGTGGAACAATTGCAGTTTTATCTGTATTTGGCCAAATGGCCTGTTGGAGTGGGAGGAGAAAAAACTACAGTTCCAACAATGCATTCTAACACTTCCATTAGTCAAAAAAGTCACTCCATTGGAGGCATGGGGTGGAGAGCAATCATGGCAGGAGTTGAAGGTCCAGTCATAAGGACTCCTTAGCTCTGAGTTTTGTGTGTTCATCTGCCTCCTCCTCCTCCTCTTCATCCCTTTGTCTATGTGCCCCCTTCAGGCAAGAAGAGGGAAAATGCTGTTCTATTGAGTGCTGTGGGGGAATAATGATGGTACTAGGCACTGAAGAAGCGTACGAGTCTCTGCTGACATCCCCCCCAGCAAGTTCAGGGGCTGTGAGCGCGTTTTTGCTGTCCTTGGTAGTCTCCCTAGCTATATCAGATGGGCCTAAGATAGGTCCCAGAGGCACTCCCATGTCACCCTGCACGGCAGAGGATGATGATGTTGATAATGGTGGTGAGCCACAGAGGGGAGCGCTGGCCTGAGAAGCCAACGTCACAGGGGAAGGGCCAGAGTAGGATGTGGCCCCGACAGTGGACTTTTTACAAGCAGTCACTTCCACTCTAGGCTGCCTCACATCTCCTTCAGCCTTTGAATGGATCTCTGTGAGGGGTAACTGGTGGGGTGACAGGATGCTACTGCCATTGCTGCTACCAACAGCACTGCTGCCACCACCACCTCCTCCACCACTACTGTCAACACTTCCATCCCCCAGTTTTGGATAGAGGTAGGTCCTCATCTGCCCTTTGCCCTTAACGTTGACGGTACCCCGGTAGTCGAAGGAGTAACCCAGTCCCCGGAGAATGCAATGGCTCTCCTCGCTCACCTGAACCCGGCACTCCACGCCGGTAGTGTCCATGCGGCTGGCGATGTTCACCGTGTCGCCCCAGATGTCGTAGAGCAGCTTGGTGGTACCAATGACGCCGGCAGTGAGCGGTCCGTGGTTGAAACCGATACGCAGCTTGAACTTGAACCCCAACATGTTCTTATTAAAGTCATCCACTACTTGCATCATCTCCAAGGCGAAGTCAAACAGCGCCCGCAGGTGGTGTGGAGTGGCGTGGGTGGATGGCAGACCATTGAGCCCTGATGCAGCCATGTATGTGGCACCAATGGTCTTGATCTTCTCAACACTGGCGAACACAGGCCGTCGGAGGAGCTCATCAAAGTCGCCAATCAGCTCGTTTAGCACGCGGTAGCATTCTTTGCCACCCTCATAGCTCTCCTCATAGAATTCACTGAAGTTGACAATGCTTCCAAAGATGACGCCAACATTGTCATGGTTCTTGGAGTAACTCTGAGTGACCTTCAGCTGCTCCGCTACGTGGATGGGGATGATGTTGCGGAGCAGCAGGTCGGCCTGGTTACGCATGTTCTGTATCTTAATGCGGTGCTTGTCGGCCTCCACGTTGCCGTGGTAATGGAGACGGTAGCTCACCTCAAACTCACGGTTTAGGAACCACACAAGTAGCAAGAGCAGGAAAAAGGCCAAGACCGCCTCTGGAACCAGCAACTTGAGCAGGTCCCTCTGGTCGCCGAGACCATTAACGGATGTGAGGGAAGGCTGGAGATCTAAGACACTGATGTTACTGCTGCTGGAGTTTCTGTGAATTTTATCAAACACTGGTTAAATCACAACCCCGATGTCTTCGTAATACTATGTATACAACATGTGTGCAGTAATCTTAAAAATCACATAATCACAGTGATGACCTGAGCTGCTCTCCTGTATTCTCTTCTTTGTGTAGTGATTTAAAATTGTATTGTCTGTTAAATAATTTATACTGAACACTGTACAAGTAATGTAACTAAGTTTACAGTACACTATATGAAATTCTCAATGTGATTGAGTCTCCTAATACTATTAACATGTAGCTGTTAATATTAGCTGGTAAATGTGCATGAAAGCCAATGGCCAATATATAGGTGAATGAATAATGAATATTGAGTGGCACATTATATATAATATTTAAAAATTACTCACCTCATATCAAGAGAGACGTCATTAGCACTAGAGAAAAAATCAACTCTGAATAAATACCTTGATTACATTTTTTTCATGACAAGGCATCATTTCTCATACTGTATTATAATACTATCAAAGTAAAACAGACCATATCAGCTCCTCTACAAAAGGCCTGATGAGCAGTTCCCTTATAGAAGTAAAACCATTGAACCACTAACTGTGAAAAGTTAAATCACAAACATATCACAACCAAAAAAATCATGTACTGACTGCCAAAATAGAATTCAATTCCAAAGACCAAGAATTTCTGAATGGCAAATCTTATTCCTGTGAAGACCCAAAGAGCATAACAAGCCTAATGCAGTCACAGATTTATAATTTGATTAGCCACATAAAAATAAACAATGCTAAATTAAACTCTGCAACTCTGCAACTCTCATTGTGGTGTGAATGCCGCATTAACTCACCTTGGCCTGCTGAGGGGGCTGTAGAGCAGAGCCAGTAGGGCCACCCCTGCTGCTGTTGCCAGAGCTGATCGCATCCAGAAGCTGAGCTGGCAGAAGTTGCAGTACTGGATGATGGCGATGATGATAGCGCTACACAATAACATGATGACCTGAAACAAGAAGGGTTTTTTTTAGGGGCATTAAATAAACTCAATGTGTTAAACTACAGGGCAATATGCAACATGCAGGCCAAATGCCATGCCTCTGCACAAGGGGTCACCAGTGATTTGTGTTTGAACACTCACCACTTCACACACACACACACACACACACACACACACACACACGTTATTATAAACTCTATAATGTGCCCTTGTGTGCTATCCACAAGCTAGTAGCTACTATAATGTATGTGCACACACAGCCACCAAATCCATAAATACAGTAGACAAGGAGGCAGCAGCTGCACACAAAAACACACAAACACACACATTCACACACACACACATTACACACACAACGCTCCCTAAGCCCTATGGATGGCAGAATCCTTGTACATTAAATTGGCTGCCGATGATTGTGACATTCCAGCGAGCCACATGTTCGCCTGCCGTGGGGCTCATCCCACTGCGCACAAAGAGCTCTTAATGACATCAAAGCAGCAAACTGGCGAAGGCTCGCCGCCTAATGACTCGCTCTCCAGGGGGATTAGGACTTTGATCTAAATGCCTTCAAGGAACTAAACACACACACACGCACACACAGACACACAACCTTTGAAAATGTAGATGTCCAGGGTTTTTAAAGGACACGGAGAGCCGACGGAGCGAGGCCTGAGTGGCAAGATACACGGTTTCTACTGTATCCCTGGTGCACACTGATCACAGGTCCGTTTCCGGAGGGCTCTCTCCCATCAGCAAAACAACAGACACGGATAAAAGATGACATGCTTTTTGTTGTGCATGTGCACTTTGCTGTTTGTCCTGTCTTGTTTTGTCTTGTCAACGCATGGGACAGTGAGAAACGTAATTTCAATTCCTTTGTAAGTCTAGTGCAGTACATGTGAAAAAAATGTGAATAAAACTAACTCTGACTTTGAACACTCTTAAATCTCTAGCACATAACCACATAACCTTCATAGCTCATCTTTAGTGATACTTCAACTACTGCGATTATAAAGGACATCACAAGAGCTCTTGTACATAGTTTTGAAAGTCAAAACTTTCTGTCACACCTAGTTTGGCATGAATTAGCAAGCTGTATGTCTAACTAATCAAATTTAATAATCTGATTTCCAAAAAAACTAAATAAAACGAGTTATAAAATCTTCTTTACTGCATAACACCTAAATGAAACAAGAATAAGAAGGGAGTTTGATTGAATTGATTGTGACTGGGCCACGAGCAGACACAGACAAGCGAAGAGACTGGAGGGTCCAAGGGGATATTCCCAGGAGTTGGTCAGGTGCTAAGCCTGGTTAAATTATCCTAGAGTAGTAAACCTTCTAATACGGTAGCCTGCTGGCTGTACAGACACACACTGGCCTTACCTCAATGGGCAGGTGGAGGCAGTAGGTGAGGTGGGAGAAGACCGACATGGCAGGCAGCGAGACCAGCAGAGCCCCAATGATGTGCCGGGGGACCCAGCCTGACACCTGGCGCAGGAACCGCTGGGTGCAGCTCAGCACATTGTCCAGGTAAAATGTCATGCTGCAACCAGAGAAAACACACACAACAAGGGAAAGGTAAACAATAAATCCAATTCAAAGGCTTTGGTGTTCAGTTAGAGCAACAGATGCCTGGCGATCTTTCTTTCCTCCTTTGTCTCTTTATCCACCTCCTTTCTTTGTCCTGCACAGTGGCACTAAACATAAAAGATGAAAATGGATGTATGAAATCTGATTTCACTGAGCTAATAGTCTTCAACTCCAAGATGATGTATTTGGCTTAACCCAAACATGGTGTTTTTTTGCTAGGGCGTTATGTCTAACTTTGTCTCCACACTACCAAACATACTATATTTTACCCTAACAGCCTGTCTAACTAAATGTTTGCATAGCTGTGGTGGTCTCAGTGGAGGACATTTCTTTCAGGGTCGGTCCATTTCTCTGCCCCCGGCTGTACTGGAGGGTCTTTAGTGAGGTTTTACTGAGGTTGTAGGGCCAATCAGACCAATCAGCAAATTGCCGAATATGATTTAATGATGTACTGATTTGAAAATCTAAGCAACTTGAAAAAGGAATTTTAACCTCAAACTTCATGTTTAATAACTCAAATAGTGCAATGATATTTTACTGCATTTTACTGCATATTACTTTACAACCTTTTCAGCCTAGTCTGTCAACCAACATTTGGAATTATTTTGTTGAATGGCTTCTCCACTGCTTCACTGTGTCTTTCAGTCTCACCGGATTGACAGCACCAGGGAGATGATCTCCAGCAGGGCGGCGCTAGCAGCCATGCCAAGCGTAGTAGCCGGGGGCGTCTGGGCGGTGACCAGCGGACACAAGAAGCAGGCCAGCGTAAGGGCCAGGAACACGGCGCAGGACAGCAGCACGTCCAGGAACGAGCTAAAGGTTGGACTGGCAAAGGTCTGTACTGGAGCATGGGTCTCCACCTGATGGATGAAGGGAGGATGGAAGGAGAGAGGAAACACAAGGAGGAGGAGGGGAAGTAAAAAAATAAACAATAGAAAGAGGATAGGACAAAGAAGAGGAACAGGTCACATTTTTTATTAATACATCTGAACACATCAAAACATCATTTCAAACCTGTAAGACCAGCAGATGTCCAAGTTGCTTTGCATGTGGATTATGTACCTCTGTACCTCTGCATCATGTATCTGGATATAGGATTATGTGTTGCTTTCTTGATAAATTAGGTTCTAAAAACCAGTGGTTCTTAGCTGGAGAGGCTTTAGATCCCACCATTTACAGTCACCAGTGTGTCACAACCTCAAACATAATATATAATGTAATAGCACATTTACATAGGAATATTAAAATACACTGATCATCTCCATGTCCAGGACACATACAGAATTAAAAATGCATTTAATGGCAATTTCTTTTACACGTAATTGGCTGAGGGGCCACTAATTAAAGTTGAGGATCTACTTTTCAGATCATTTAATCAAACATGTTATTAACGTAATAAGTAACTAAATCTGTTTCTTCTGTCTGTCCATGCCACCACCACCCTGCCTTCCACTACACATCACCAGCCCCTTTCTGAAATGACTCAACTTCATGGGAGACCCTGACAAGATTGACAAGATAGACATGTTGGCCCTGCAACTGACCTAATCTCTGTGGCACTGTCCAGTTGGTTTGGTTGATATCAGCTCAAAAACACTATGAGCTGAGCTTAAACACAGCTTATATTGCACAAACACACACACACACACACACACACACACACAAACAAACCTCTTCCTGGTAGCTGCTCCTATATGCAGACTCCAGAGAAGGCTCCAGGAAATTAAGGCTGATTTTGTTGATAGGGGGCTTGAAGAAGTAGTCTTTCATCAAACTAGGAAGAAAAAGAAGACAACTAGTGTAATTTGACTGCTATTGAGACCTGTGGATAAGCCCTAACCAGCATACAACCATACACATTCTGTGAGTGGACTTGATGGAATAGGAGCAAGTGCTTATGTCATTACATTGAAACGTGTTATGTCCTTCAGTTTGCTGTCCTTGACATCACAGTTTATGTCTCAGTTTGGTGTCCTTGACATCACAGTTTGTCATCAGAGTTCAGTTTAGTTACCGTCAATAGAGAACAATTCTGCTTAATCAGATTGAACGAAATAGAAGAACTTCCTTCCTGCCATCTTGAAACTGCATTGCCTTTGTTTGGTGTTTGGTGGCAATATACTTGTGCATGAAGAAAGAGCACCTTTAGGAGAAAAGATTTGCGTCTTCCTGACTAACCCACTCAATCAATACACTTTCCAGGACACCTCATCAGTAGTGTACTAAACACACAAACGCCCTCTCCAACCCCCTTACATCTCACCTGTCCTCTTTGATGACATCCACAAAGTGCACATCGCTCCTCTCCCGGAAGTTCTTGGAGCGCAGAGGTATGAGTGCAGAATGGTCCATGCCACCCATCCCTCTCCCTCCGCTTACTCCACCACTGCTGCCCCGGCCTCCACCTCCTCCGGCTCCTCCCCCGTCAGCTGGGCCCCCTCCGGTCACCGAGCCCCACTTCTTGTCCTTCTCCTGAAGCATCTCGCACAGGGAGGTCTGGCTGGACGTCACCGCCTCCTCCGAAAGGGGGCACAGGAGGCCATTTTGGGCCTTGGGGCTGCGGCCTGCTGGGAACTGGAGAGAGAGAACAGTAGAGGTGGATAGAAGGGTGAGAGAAAGAAAAAAAAGGGAAAAAGAAAAGAGCGTCAGAGAGGAAAGGAAAGGAAAAACAAGAATAAAGGGCATGAGTAAGAGAAACAGAGAGGGACGGAGGTGGGGGTGAGTAAGAGAAATAAAGCGACGGAAAAAAAAAAAACAAGAATGAGGACAGAACTGTTGAGCACAAAGGGCTTGTTAGCGTGTGACTCACAAAAGAATAGGGAAAAGGAGAATGAGTGTCATTGAGAAAATCATGCAGTCAATGAGCAAAGGAGAGAAAGAGAAAGCAAGGAAAGAGAGAGAAAGACAAAGGAGAAAGATCTCCACTGGCAGGCAGGGACAGGGGCCAATTGCATCACCATTAAACAGCATCTCACAAATTAAACATTGGACTACCATCTCGCATGGACACACACACACACACAAACATGATTACAGGGACACAATGAAGTGGTTGTGAAATTGCTCACTCCTACACAGCCATTTTGAAACATGAAACACAAAAGAGGTGTGCGCAAGAGGAGCGACAAACACAGCCCAAACAAAAACAAAGACCTTGCTCACAGGCCAGAGGGGAGTGGAGAGGACATGTTAGACATGAAACCAGAGAAAAACAGGCTTTTGACAGACATCCTATAGGCAACATGAGGGGAGCACCATATGTGGCAGACGGCATATTCCTCCTGAGAGGGCATTAAAGATACTAGTCTTTGATTTATACAGTGGGGACTAGCACTAGCCATTAGCATTGAGAACTAGGCTATGTTACGCTAGGCTAGCTCTAGCTCTAGCATTAGGCTTTAGGCTATGTTGAGCTAGGCTGCAGCACTTGCCTGCTACAGACATCTGGCAAGAGAAAGAAACTTTGCCCCTCATTGACATGAACCCTTGAACCAGAAAATGTGTAGGTTCTTTGTTCTTCTTTTATCTTGTCTCCACCAAGAAGCATTTAAAGTCACTGCCACCAGGCAATCAAATTGTGTGTGTTTGCATATTTATAGATCATGGACTAGAGATATAAAGATAATGAAGATTCAGAAGTACAAAGTCCCCTGTCCCGCTATCAAACTTTCACACTTTATCATACCAGCTGACTTGTCTAGTTTGTGTCTAGTTACTTCTGTACAGTAATGTAGGGTATACATGCTTGTTTCACAGTGCAGCAAGGTAAAGCACACATTATACCGGCACAGTGGGGTTTAGTGTTTTGCTCAATAGCAATTCTGTCTACTGTTCTATAGTAGTAGTAGGTCTATAGTTAAGCGCATAGCATGAATACATTTGAATTGCATTGAGTGTTTTTTGTGTCTTTGTGTACCATAGTAGCTCTATCAGTAACTAATTAAGGTAAGGGAATGTGAGACATAGAAAGATGGGTTGAATGTTGATGGTAGATGGGTGAAGTTCAAATTGTAGGCATCTCTTATTGATCGGCTTGCTTTTTGCCCCCTAAATACATTGAGAAAAAAAAACAGCCTCGAAAGACAACATAGGGGCTGTAACCCTCAAACAAATCAAATCAAACAAATCAAACAAAAATAAACACACCTACCAACAGCTAACCGATCAACAACAAGATGGTAGGGGATGCGCGTTAACTACCACCCCTACCAATCCGTTGTTTGTTATGTTTTGGTTAAGATCCCTGGGTCCCTATTGTTTGTTTGTTTGAGTATTACAGCCCCTGTGTTGTCTTTGAGACTGTTTTTTTCACAATGATTTCAGGAGGCAGAGGCATCTGTTTTTCTGAAGCCAAAATTATTTAATACCCATAACTTAATGCAGACTGGAGTGTGTGTTTCATTTACTGTTTGCTTGCTGTTGTGTTTCCATCACTTGAAAGTTCTTCTCTTAGACGCAGCTCAGTTGTTTGGGTGCTGGTGTTGGTGTTTACAGTGAGAGGATGCATGCGTGTCACAGAGAATGGCGACCCAGAGAATAGATTCCATTCAAAGGTCTCTGGGGAGATTGGGTTTCTCGCGTTGTGTCTCCACTTCCCCCAGCAAGCCAACATCTGATTGACCCCATTAACTCTCTGTGTGTCTAGCTTGCAAAATGTTTGAGTGGCTCTGGTCACAATAATGTTTCGTTTGTTGGATTGTTTATTATTTTGATGTTTCTATCTATAATAACTTACAGTTGTATATTTAAAGTAATATAGAAGATGTTTTCCTGAACAAGTTTATACCACTATATAGACACCTACTTAAGCAATGTCATACTGCACTGTACTGGAGGCAAGCAGTTGTTCCAGTCTTACTAAATCATGTTACATTACTTACCACTTCATTTAAATTACTTTGACTTGGCTCTTGTTAAACATACTTCCATACTACCAAGTTCATCACTAAACTCCCGCTAGCATGGTACCTGACTTATTGCTTAAACTCCCCTTCACACCGTGATTAAAAGCAATTAAATGCTCTGACACAAAAGTAAAACATTTTTTGTCACATGTGGAATGAAAAGGACTGAAAAAAACTTCTATCAAATTTCTATCAAACTCATCTACCATTTGTCCCTCTCACTCCATCCTTCACTCTAGAAGCATTGCTTCGGGGAATGTTTCTTCTGTATTTTCAAAATGTGTTGCTTGGACCGTTTTCCAGGATCTTTTACCCCACCTTTATAAGCTAGGCACGCCTGCCTATGCAGCCTGGTGCTCAATGCCTCACTCAGAAGCACAGGGGAGGCAGCTAGGCATGAAACAACCTGCAGCTTCTCAAGTGACACGCATGCCATAGCAGCTCCTTAAGCACCACACTACCACTAACCCTAATGGGTTGCATTACATGTGCAGGTCAATTAAAGTCAGGAATCAGCAGGTTCAAGGCAGCCTTGGATCAAATCCTGTAAACTCTAACGGAGGGTCAAAGATGGCGGTGTACGATGCATGGGCACTGCAAGGGGACTCACCGTGGGGGAATGAGAGCGCGGTTCGGTTGCGGCAGTTGCCGTAGCAGCTGTGCCCGTGGCAGCAGGGTCGGGGGTGTGAGCCCTGGGGGAGGGGCTTAACAGGACCTGAGATGCATCCACCTTCTTCCCCGAGATCAGGTAGGTCCTCATCCCTATGGAGGGCGCGCGCGCACACACACACACACACACACACACACACACACACACACACACACAACATTATTAAAATGATGACACAGCCTCTCTGATTATTTCAGCACTAAACCGGCACAATTACATTTTCTAGCAGAAATCACTACTGTACTACTACACTACTAATTACAGCTGAGGAGTTTCACGCGCGCCTTTCACACACGTTTTGCACCCTCACACAGCAGGCCAAAGGAGGAGGGGGGAAATGCCATGTTGTCAGTGTCAAAGAACAACCACTAGAGGGCAAAGTGCGCCGGACTGTCTCCTAACCCTCCCAATCAGGTCTCTGATAAGGTAGGTCAAAGACTTTACTGCATTAGGTCAGTATTGACTATAATAATCTTAGTCTTCTTTCCCTTTCACTTCCGACACACACACACACACACACACACAGTCCCTGCCAATAACTACACTATAGGACTGACCCCCCAGCTGGAGCCCTGAGTTTGACCAGCGTGTTTGCTGATCATACAGAAGCCAACATCATCGTATCGCCAAGCAGGTGATAAAGCAGAAGTGGCTGATACTGCGGCCAAGCAGCATGTAGAGACTCATTATCAGCCTGTTCAAACAGGTTGAAGGAGTAGCCAACACTGCTACGGCCCACTTGGCCCATGTTGCTTGGCAGCGCTTTCTAATGATGGATTATTACATGGACACCAAAAGTTCTAAGGCATCTAAATGTGTTCTGATGTTTCTGTTAGTGACCCCACCCCCTCAAGGGTGCCGGGCAATATTTCCGTAGTAACGGATAACAATTGTGTGTTCTTTCATCGTGAGATATAGTGTTTCCACTTCAGGTCATGGGACTCAGGGCTTTATCAAATAACATAAGAAGAAAATGTGACCACTGTCATGTCTTCTGAATGTGACCACTGGTTACACAACAACCAAACCTTTATGGCTGCTATTACTATAAAGGACACCTGGCATAGTTTTACTCAGAAGACCTCTGGTTGTTACGGTGCCTTTTGAGTAGCTAACTCATGGGTTCCAAACCAACAGCCCTATCTTGCTGCTTTAACGGATTACATCTTCCTGCTTCACGAAATCCTCTGCCTCGGGCGACTTGCATTACCAATGTCTGCGCGCTTCTCTTTTGTAGTTGTGGTTGTTTTAGGTCTTTGTATCATCTCCCTTAAAGAGCGTGCCCACTGAGATAAACAGCGCTGGCACTGCCCAGGGAACCATCTGCTGGATCGCTGTTGGAGCGCCTGTTGCCCACCTCCCAGGGAGGATCAACAGCACACGCACACACACACACACACGCACACACACACACACACATCTCTTTCAAAGAACGCTGGGTGCTGGTGAGTCACAGAGAGAGAGAGTGAGACAGAGCCAAAGAGGCAGGAGAGAGAGAGTGAGCGAGAGGAAAAGAGGCAAGAAAAAGAGAGGGAGAGAGAGGGAGAGAGACAGAGAGGTGGGCGTTCAGGACCCAGATGCGGTTCCCTCTTCCTGGAAGTGTGTTGGGCGCTGGGATCCACCAATTAGGCCCGTGAAAATGCACCATGGCTATCCGCCACCTACATAGCTGTCTGGGCACTACCCAGCAGCCCTTCTGGTTTCTAGGGAAATTCCTGCACCTGTTGCATCTCCACGAAACGTGACTGTTTGTGCATGAGGGCCACACACACAAACACACACCTCCACACGCCCCCCCCCCCCCCACACACACACACCCTCACTCGAACGCCACACGTTATTTTGCTCTCAAACTCCTTTAATTGTTGAGCCTGTTTGCTGCACACGACACACTCTCCCTCTGCCTGTGGGAGTAGCTGTGGACACAGCACAGTACAGCACAACACAACACAGCACAGCATAGTTGAGGTGGGAGCAAGAAACAAGTTGGAGAGGAGTAAACAGATGAGAGAGCACTCATGACAAACACTCGGAGCAATCTACAAACAATGCCTTGGGGAAAAATCTCTGTGTTCCACATCACTCCACACAACTCTGTACAGAACAGAAGTCAGTAATCTAAGTAGAGTACTAA